>JAJHZJ010000100.1:4172500-4513173 GCA_023548195.1 Bettongia penicillata ogilbyi
CATGGTGGTGAGAATAAGCAATACAAGGACATAAAGTCTCTCTTAAGAACTTTGGAATTGATTGTGTGACATGGGAGGCATTGACACAGGACCACTCAGCACAGCGTGCCAGCATGGCAGAATTGAAACTGCGCAAAGGAAACACAGGATGCACAAATTTAGAGAATCCACCCCAAATGTTCACATGGACTATATGTGCCCAACTTGTGGTACAGCATTCTGAGCTCATGTCTGTCTGATCAGCCACAACTGGACACACTGAAACTTAACTCTAGCATAGTGATATCATTTTGGTCCTCTTCAAGAATGAAGGACAACAGCCAACCAACCATCTTCCATCTCCATGCCTTCTACTGACTGCCCCCTACCCCCAACCCATTCCTGGAATATACTCCCACCTTGCCTCAACCTTTTTAGAATCCACTGTTTCTCTCAAAGTTCTACTCAGTTGGGATCCTGTACATGAATCCTGTCTTATTCTCCCCCATCGCAGCTGCTCCTCCTCCTCCTCTATTTATTTTGTGTACACTTAGTTTTATATACATGTTGTCTCCCCAGTTAGAATGTAAGTTCCTTGAGGTGAGGGGACTTTTTCAAAAGCTTCACTTTTTTCTAATTCCCGGTTCATGGTAGATTCTTAACAAATGTTTGTTGATGACTGATTAGGTGATAATCCCACATTGGACTCTGCAGTTAGCACTGTATAGAACCCACTTTTGTATCACAGAGGGGTACAGTGGATAGAGCACTGAAACTGGACTTAGGAAGACCTGAGTTCAAATCCTGCCTCAAAACCCAACAATGGGATTCTGGGCAAGTCACTTACCCTGTGTCTACCTCAGTTTCCTGGTAGCACTTACCTTTCAGGATTTTTGTAAGGATAAAATGTGATATTTGTCAAGTACTTTACAATCTTAAAGCACTACATGAATACTAGTAACTCATTAGTTTTCTTGAACTCTAAATGTAAATTAATTCCATATATCCTAAAATACAAAGGGTCTCATTTCTCAGAAATTAGTCAGTGAGGCTATGAGAACCAAGGCAATAGGTAGGAATTAGAATTCTTCTGTTTGATGAAAACTGAGAAAACCTAAGATCCAATCCCTATATGTTATTAAGGGAAATTCAATTCAACAAACAATTAGTGTTTGCTATGTGCTAGACACCATGTTAGGTACTGAGGATTCAAAGACAAAAATATGTCAGATTCTGCCTTCAGAGAACTTACACTCCATAGGGAAAAACAACATATGCACTGATAAGTAAATACGTAAGTAAGTAAATAAAAAAGTATATATGTAATAAGTTCAAAATGTTTAAGGAACAGGATGCCAGCAGCTAGGGTGCGGTGGGAAGGAAACAAGCATTTATTAAATGCCTACTATGTGCCAAGCATTTATTAAATACCTACTATGTGCCAAGCGTTTATTAAATACCTGTGTCAAGCGTTTATTAAATACTTACTATGTCCCAAGCGTTTATTAAATACCTATTATGTGCCAAGCGTTTATTAAATACCTACTATGTGCCAAGCACTTATTAAATACCTACTATGTGCCAAGCATTTATTAAATACCTACTATGTGCCAAGTACTTATTAAATACCTACTATGTGCCAAGCATTTATTAAATATCTACTATGTGCCAAGCACTCTGCTAATGCTTTACAAATGTTATCTTGTTTAATCCTAACAATAACCCTGGAAGCTAGGTGCTATTATTGTCCCCATTTTATTGTTGAAGAAACGAAGCAACAGAGATTGAATTAGGATTATGTAGATAGTAAATGCCTGGAGCTGAATTTGAACTCAGGTCTTCCTACCTCCAGGCCCGGTGCTCTATCCACTGTTCCACCTAGCAGCTGGGTATAGGGAGGGAGCGTGTCAAAAAAGGCCTCTTGTAGGAAGTGGCACCTGAGCTGTGCCCTAAAGGGAGATAGGGATGTCAAGAAGTAGAGGAATAGAAGGAAAGAATTTCATATTTGGGGGAACAGTTTAGGCAAAGACATGAAGGTGGGAGATGGAACATATAAGAATCATCATATAGGCCAGTTTAGACATAAGGTATATTAAGGGGGATAATGTAAAATAAGCCTGAAAAAGTAGACTGAGCCACATTGTGACGGTATATTCAATACAGCTTGAAATGCCAAAAAGAGGAATTTGTATTTTATCCTAAAGGCTACAGGGAACCACTGGAGATTCTTGAGCAGAGGAGTGAAATGTGGTGATTTCATCCTCTTATCAATCCTGGGAAATACACCAATTATTTGTCCCCAAATTCATAGCTTAAAGGGTCAGAACTGGCTTCAAACACCCACATTCTTTCATCTTCTAAAAGCAAGGGCAACTAAGCTTCACATACCCAAGAAGATTATAGCTATTCCTCCCCTGAAAGAAGAATCTTTTCCTTGCCAGGTCCCTGCTTATTATACTGACTGACCTTGCTTTATTGTGCTTTATAGATATTGCATTTTTTACAAATTGAAGATTTGTGGCAATCACGCACTGAGCAAGTCTATCTGCACCATTTTTCAGACAGAATGTGCTCATATCATGTCTCTGTATTGCATTTTGGTAATTCTCACAACATTTCCAACTTTTTAATTATTATTATATCTTCTATGGTGATTTGTGATCAGTAATTTTTGATGTTACTGCTGCAATTTTGGGGGCATCATGAAACGCGCTCATGTAAGATGGCATACTTAATTGATAAATGTATATGTGTTCTCTTCCTTCATCTCTCCCTCTCCTCAGCCGTCCCTATTGCCTGAGACATAGAAATGTTGAAATGAGGCCAATTAATAACCCTACAGTGGCTTCTAAGTGTTCAAATAAAGGAAGAGTCAATCAGTGTGGCAAACTTTGCTGTTTTATTTTAAGAAATTGCCAACCATCACTCTGATCAGTCATTAGCCATCAACATTGAGGCAAAACCCTCCACCAACAAAAGGATTGCAATTTTCTGAAGCCTCAAATAATGGTTGGCATTTTTAGCAACAACGTATTTTTAATTAAGGCATGTAACATCATTTTTTAGACATAATGCCAGTGCACACTTAATAGATCATAGTATAGTATAACGATAGTTTTTATATGCACTGAAAAACCCAGAAATTCATGTAACTCATTTTACTGCAGCATTTGCTTTATGGTGGTGCAGAATTGAACTCATAATATACCTCGACTATGGAAAAAGAAGATTCTTGTTTGACATCTTTTCCTAAAGAATGATAATGCTATGGGATCCAGGGCTAAAGAAATTAATTAAAATCATGTCTTCAGGGAATATAATCAGGGGATGCTGATGGGGTAAGTAGGCAGTCTTAATGCAGGAGAGGAAGGGATGAGCTGAGATTTATCTGGGTAAAGCACAGATGAAGCCCACACAGCTCCCCATCAGAGCTCACTTACAGAGGCAGGAAATGAAAGCGGTGTCGTACCTTGCAATGTTGAGATATGGGTGCAGTAGCATTAACACTTCTGGAGTCACTTGTGTTATCAAGACCAGTAAAAGTTTCCTGACAAAATTACTCCCTTACCCTTGGGCACAAAGAGTACCCAATATGCCACAGCTTTGTTCATTTCTAAGTAAATACTTCATCTTTCCAAGCAAAGAAATAATAAAGTCAAAGGTCTTACCAGTTTAGAATGCAAGAACATTTGCGAAATTCTATTGTGATCTGGTGAGACAGTACACTCCTGTAATCCCTGCTGCCAGGAAGACTGAGGCTTTCGGCTCTCTGGAGCTCAGGAATTCTTAGTTGCAGGGAGCTTTGCCAGTTGTGTGTCCACACTCAGTATGGCATCAACATGGAAAACACCCATCATTTTCTGTCACTACATTGCCTCAAGAGTGGTTGTCTACCTCAGAGCAGATCAAATCTCCTGTGTCAATTGGTGGTAGAATCAGGGCCTTGAGCAGCCTGGGAGAGTCAAGAAGATTCAGTCTTTTAAAAAGAGAGGAAGGAAGGAAGGAAGGAAGGAAGGAAGGAAGGAAGGAAGGAAGGAAGGAAGGAAGGAAGGAAGGAAGGAAGGAAGGAAGGAAGGAAGGAAGGAAGGAAGGAAATAGAGACAAAGAAGGAAAAAAGAAAGAAAAAAGGAAGGAGCAAAAAGGAAGGAAAAAAGAAACAAATAAAAAAGGAAGAAAGGGAGGAAGGAGGATGGGAGGAAAGAAGGAAGGAAAAAGTGAAAAAGAAGAAAAAGCACTATTGTATAGGATGATGGAAGACTAAAAGTAGTGATGAACTTACTCAACAGTGAAAAGCTGCTGATTTGCAAGTGCAACTTCAAAGAGCTTGAAATAAGGCTAAGCCAGACAGAGAAATGATGGACCCATTATACCCTCTCTTGGTCAGACTCTATCTGTAGTATTATATCCTGGTCTCTATACCACAGTTTAGACTTGGCAGAAGGAAAGTTTTGCGAACAATTAGGACTCTTCAAAAACGGCATGGGGTGCATCAGGAGGCAGTGAGTCTCCCCTTGCTGGAGATCTTCAACTAAAGACTAGAGGACTGAGGCTGTTCATAGTAGAGGGGGAATTTTGTCCAAGGTGAGAACTGAACTAGATGGTCATCAAAGTCCCATCCCATTCTGAGATTCCATGATCTTGGGATCCTGAGAGGATACATCCTGGCCGGACAACAAATTCCAAGCAGTAAATTGAAGCAGGGCAGTGGTTCTCTTAATCCAGTTGCTAGCAAGCATCAGCTGAAGAGCATATTTCTGTTGTTTATCTCATTAGCATCACACAAACGTATTAAGTAGTAGAAAAAAGTGAATTCCTAGCCCTGGACACAAATAGAACTCAACACTAGAAGTCTTGCACTCCCCTTTCCTACATGAACTATCCAAGGCTCAGAGCCTCTGTTGGGGACCCTACGTATCCTCCTCCCAGTCATTGACCCCACTTGACAATCTCCTACCCCACACACACTTACCAGCTTGATGCTGCTTCTCTGTCCTCCTCTTTTTCCTCCCCTTTTTCCTCTTTTTCCTTTTCCTATGTCTCATCTCCTTGGGACAGAATCTTACTATCTTCTAAGGTCACAATTTGATCATCTGACCATTCATCAAAGGATCAGAGGCTCCTTAATTTTAAATAACTTGCAAGATCATCGAGGCCCAATTCATCTCCTTTTAGAGAGGGAAACACTGAGGTCCAGAGCTTTTAAGTGACTCCTCCAAGACTGTACAGCTTAAGTCTTAGCTTTAATCTCTTGTGTGCTGATGAAAGATCAGAGGAACTCTTTGGGTCCTACCCTTCAGTTTCTTTTCCACACAAATGTACTAAGACAAGAGCCTGGGAGGCAGTGAAAAAAGGTATATAACTTGGTGTCACAGAATCTGAATTCAAATCCTGACTATAATTTACTGAGTGACCTTCACTTAACCTTCATGAGCTTTGATTTCCTTTTTTGTAGGATGAAGGGATTGGAGCCAATCCTTTCTAAGGCTCCTTTGATATTCAAATATATGATCCTTCTGGAAATAAATAAGTAGTTAGTGTTTCTAGGGTTTTGGTAAAATTAATAACTTGCATTCGTATAGAACCTTAAGGTTTACAAAGCACTTTCCTCACAACAAGCATGTGAGACTAATGGCACAGGTTTCATTAACTCCACTTTGCTTATGAGGAAACTGAAACACAGAGGCATTGTAAGTTGCCCATTGTACCACGACTTGAACTGGGATTTGAAAGTGAAACAACAAAAATGTATAATCCAGTGTGAATGAACTTGATGCAAAATTTTTCTGGCATCAATTGAAAAAAAAATATATGTATATATGTGTGTGTATGTATATATAACTAAAATGCAGCCTTCCAAAAAGTTATATTCTAAAAATATAAACAAAAAATAGCTCTTCTCCCTTATAAGTTTTCTGGCTCTTGTCCTAATCAGATCCCACAGGAGGATGGGATGAACTCAATTAGAAGTGGTAACACAAATATTGATTCATTTCCAGCTGAAACTGTGTCATGGCTGTGTGGGCCTCCAGCAGGGTTTTCAGCCCCTCCAGGTTTCTCTTAATTTCAAACCTAACTCTTGTGGAAGAAATTATGAGCTGGCAACACAATAACACGCTGTGTATTTGGTGAGGGGGAAGGGAGCTGCTACCAGCAGAGAAAGCATGCTCTGCAAGAATGGGAGCCCAGGCTGAAGCCTGCCTTGGAGAAAATGGTGAGAGGTCGTTAAAAATAACAGCCTGGGGGGGTATGTGCCTTTTATAATAAAGATAACTGGCTAACCAGTTGTCGTCACCATGCTGTAGAGACCTTAGTACTTTGGACAGCGGTCACTGGTCATAAGAGTCATGGTGGGGCTTTGAGACAGGGTGTGCTTCAAACCCATTGGCTTCCCCTCCAATTTCAAGCTCCCACCTGGGACTCTGGGCTGGACCCACTGTTCCAATTACCCACAGACTTCATGGCATGACCTTCCTCTCCCTTTCCAATTTTGACTTTGAAAAACAGTAATCAAATTTTATATATACATATCTATATATACACATATCTATATATACATGTGTATATATATATCTATATATATATATACACATGTATGTGTGTGTAGAGGGACATATATATATGGAGGAAGAGAGAGAGAGAGAGAGAGAGAGAGAGAGAGAGAGTTTTCTCTCTTAGAATGTAAGTTTCTGGAGGGTAGGGAATATTGGCCTTCTTTGCATTTGTTTAACACAATATCGGTCACATAGTAAACATTTAATAAATACTTTTCCATTCATTCATTCACTTCACTCTCTTAGCCCTACTTGGGAGTCCGACACTGGCCCATAGGAAACATACCAGAAGGAGTTAAGTCAGACCTGGGCATTGACCAACTGACTGACCAATACCTTGGAAATGGTTCAACAAATTGTGGTATATGAAAGTAATTGGGTTATGAACAAGTGGTCAATCTGAAGAATTCTGAGAAATATGAGAAGACTTGCAAAAAATGATGCAGATTGAAAAAAGAAAAACCAGGAAAACAGCATATAGAATTACTACACCGAAGTCCATAAAGACAGCATGGAGAGGCGATCAAATTCCAGCCAATTATAACCGTACTATCAAGGTTGAAGGACAATTCCTTCCTCTCTCTCAACAAGGCCAGATTGATAGCTTAGAAGGATTTTAGAAGTCATCTAGTCATCTAGTTCAATACTCTCATTTTCCATAGGAAGAAAGTTGGAGGGGCAGCATGGTAGAGTGGAAATTGTGTATGATTTGAATCCTGTCTCTGACACTTAATTTACCTGGACGATTATGGCCAAGTCTCCAAGGCTCACAGTGTAATTGTCATCCTCAAATCCTCTCTCTGTCTCTCGTACACTTTTCTTCTTCTTCTTCTTCTTCTTCTTCTTCTTCTTCTTCTTCTTCTTCTTCTTCTTCTTCTTCTTCTTCTTCTTCTTCTTCTTTTTTTTTTCTCTCTCTCTCCTTCCCCCCTCCTCTCACCTTCCCAGTCTTCTTCTCAGTCTTCTGTCAGGTCTTGTTGATTCTACCTTCACAATATCTCCTCTGTACTCTCCCTTCTCTCCTGGCACTACCACCTCCCTGGTACAGATCCTCATCACCTCCCACCTGGACTGCTGTAATAGCCTGATGGTGGGTCTCCCTGCTTCAAATCTCTTCCCACCCTAGTCCATTCTCCACTCAACTATCAATGTGATACTCCTAAGATTCTGGTCTGACTATATCACTCCCCTATCCCATAAACTCCAGTGGCTCCCTATTACCTCCAAGATCCAATATAAAATCTCATGCTGAGATTCTATAGACCTTGATGACCTGGTCCCTTCCTACCTTTCCAGTCTGTTTTTACCTTCTACCTCTCCACATACTCTACTATTCAGTGCCACTGGCCTTCTTGCTATCCCATCTCTTGATTCTATGTATTTTTACTAACTGTCTCCACCTCCATCCCCTCCTGGAATATTTTCCTTCCTCATCTCTGTCTTCTGCCTTCCTTGGCTTTTATAAATCTCAGTTCAAACCCCATCTTCTCCAACAAGTCTTCCCCAGTTCCCCCTAAATTTAATGCCTTCCCATTGAGATTATCTCCAATTTATCCTGTATCTTGTTGGTACGTGGTCATTTATATGTTGTCTCTGTCATTAGACTCTAAATTCCTTGAGGGCAGAGAATGTTTTTACTTTTCTTTGTATCCCCAGCAATAAACACAGTTCTGGTCACATAGTAGGTGCTTAATAAATACTTATTGACTTGACAGTCTGAGTCTCAGTTTCCTCCTGTGTGCTTTGTATCCTAGCACTTAGTATGGTGCTTGGCACATAGTAAGTACTTAAGATTGGTTGACTGTAAAATGAGGGAACAGGACGAGATGACTTCATAGGTATCTTCTAGCTCTAAATCTGTTTTTCTTTTTTTGAGAAAAGTTTTTTTTAAATTAATTTAGTTATTTCTTTTAGTTTTCAACATTCACTTTTAAGATTTTGAGTTCCAAACTTTCCCTCTCTCCCTCCCCCCTTCCCAAGACAGGCTCTAAATCTAAGACCTGATGATTCTTGGCCCACAGAGGTTAGGGGATTTGCTTAAGTTCATACAGGTAGTATATAGGAGAGTGAGGTTTCTAAATCCAATCCTCTGACTTCAGAACCGACACCCTACCCATGATGTCACACAGCATCCCAATCAGTAAATTGTTTGGAGAGAAGGGAATGTATACTTTTTAAAAAGAATATTTGTATATTTATTGGGAAGCATCTTTGTATTATAATACAATTTTAAAAAATAAATAATAGTTACACATCTTATCCTCATCCCTAACAATATATAAGCAGATATCTGCTAACCCTGGTGAAAGATACTGGTTTGTACATTGTACAACCAAAAGGTGACTCTTATATCAGCCAAAACTCATGGAAAGTTTGAATAGCTTACTTGTAACTACAGATGGGCACCTCTGTCCAAGAAATTCTCCTTACGATTCCTATAAACACTTAAATATATATCAACACCCTAACCTACCCTGCAATTTTGTCTAATGCAATGGCAAATCCTCACTGGAGAGATCTCCCTCAATCCCCTCCTGCCAATTCTCCTTCCCCCAAGTTAAAAAAAGGTGAGTATATCATTAGATGGGAAAAGTTTCACTTGTCTGGTCACATTACTAACATACTTCTGAAAGGGTCTTATCCTATATATATTGAAAGAATTAATTAAATCAAAGGAAAATTTTTATAAACCCCTGATATCCAAGTCAAAGAAGGCAAGCTGTAAGAGGAGTATAGTAGGAAGGGCATTGGTCTTTAATTCAAAAGAGAACTGGCTTAAAATATCGGTTCCAGTACTTGTTAGTTGTGTGACCAATGGTAAGTCACTTAAATTCTATAAGCCTCAGTTTCTTCATCTGAAAAATGGGGAGAGTAATACTGCCACTGGGGCAGCTAGTAGAGCACTGGACCTGGAGTCAGGAAGACCTGAGTTCAAATCTGGTCTGAGACTAGCTGTGTGAATTTGAGTAAGTCACTCAACTTCAGGCATTCTGGGAGGGAGCTAGATAACTCAGCGGATAGAGCACTGAGCCTGGAGTCATGAAGACCCGAGTTCAAATCTGGCCGAGATGTTCACTAGCTATGTGTCACTAGGCAAGTCACTTAACCTCCATTTGGTTTAATCCACTGGAGAAGGAAATGGCAAGCCACTCAAGTATCTTTGCCAAGAAAGCCCTATGTCCAGTATGGACCACAGGTCACTGAGAGTCAGACATGACTAAACAACGACACTGATCTTATCTTCTTTGTGTGGTTATGAGAAAATCTTAACACATCAAAGACATGTGGGCTCAGTGACGTCCTTGGATGAATGGCACCACGTACTCACTGAGGTTGGAGAACTGACTTTTGGTTTTGTGGGGTTTTTTTGGTTGTCTTTTATCTGATATCTCCCCTTCCTCATACAAAGTGGTCAAATGCCTGGATTTTTAAATCCTAAGATACTGGTAGATCCATTCTGGCATCCAGCTCCTCCATCAGCCTCTTTCTTTCCACCATCAGCCTTCTGAGCTTCAGGGAGAGGGTACAGAGAGGAGCGAGAGCTGGAACCCAACCGATCCCACTTTTCTTTCCCATCTTTCCAAATATCTGATTTCTGTCACGCCACGTTGTAAACAGTTCCCCATGCACAAACCGTGTAAGATAAGATCTGAGACTTGGAGTACCCATTACATCTCAAGAAGCTATTTAGCATTGCTGGTTTTTTCTTGTTTAATGCAGTAGAGGTATAGAACAGCCAAGAGACATTTAGAGATTAAAACGCTTTAATTAATTTTGAGGGATCAATATTTGCAAGGCACTTTAAAGATGAAAATCCCCCTGAAATTAATATTGTTGTAATATTACCATCAAAATACCAACCCACTTAACAGGCTAAATACTGCTATTCTTATCTTTCCAATAATGATGATGATAATAATTACTAGTATTTAATTACTAGCATAATAATTCCCATTAAATTATAAGCTCCTCAAGGGCAAGGACTACCTTTTGCTTCTTTTTGTATCCCCAGCACTTAGCACAGTGCCTGGTAAATAGTAGGTGCTTCATAAATCTTTATTGATTGATTGACTGGCATGATAGCTCTTGGGGTTTGCAAAGTCACATGCTATCCCATTTGACCTTCATAATGACCCTGTAAGGTAGAGGCGATTACTATTTCCATTTTACAGAAACTGAGGTAGACAGAGGGTCAGTAACTTGCCCAGGGTCACACAGCAAATAAGTGACTGAAGCTGGATTCAAACTCAGGTTTTCCTGACTCTAAGCCTAGCTTTATCCACTAGATCACCTGCCTCAATTTTTTTTTGGATTGGGGGAGGAGGAGAGAAACAACCCGAAGAGCTGATGTTCCAGTCAAGTTACTCTTTTTGGAGAAGAAATAAAATAATTTGGAGGAAAAGCTTCCATCTTCCTTTTCCCCAAGAGCTTTCGTTACAGGAGTGCAGCCGAGCTTTGCCTAGCCTGAGAACATCATTGGCTCTGCAGCAGCCAAAGTCAGGTGGAGAAGCTTTGACAACACGATACTATTTGATATGCCAAACGCATGTGGAATGAGAAAGCACTCTAATCTCCCTCTGCTCTCCCAGGATGCTGTTTACTCATTCCCTGTGTCAGGGTCTCTTGGTGTGGTACGGTCTTCTTTCATCCTTTTTAAGTGAGCTTAGGCTCTGTGATGGATAGACATGTTCACACTTCTCAGAATATCCTTCAGTTCTGCCCTGGGTGTTTCCATACTCATGCTACCAATCCCTATCAGCAAAGTCTCCGATTTTAGCTGCTGCTCCAACAGTCAGATTGCACAGATTCTATCCACACCCCGCTGCCTGCTCAGTTTTAGGATTATAGGATGGTTAGGGCATTCATCAAGAATCATGTCTGAGACCAAACTCCAGGGTCAATGACAAGGTCATAGAATTATAGATTTGAGTTGGAAAGAAGGAAAAAAGGGGGAAGGGAATAATACGATATAATATACATTTATTAAATGCTAGGTGGCACATTAAATAGAGTGCCAGACCTGGAGTCAGGAAGATGTATCTTCCTGAATTCAAATCTGACTTCAGACACTTATTTACTATCTGTGTCACCCTGAACAAGTCACTTAATCCTGTTTGCCTCAGTTTCCTCATCTGTAAAGTGAACTACAGAAGGAAATGGCAAACCACTCCAATATCTTTGCCAAGAAAATCCCAAATGGGATAATGAAGAGATGGACACAACTGAAAAAACAACTAAACAACCTGCCCCCCAAAAAAGAGCCTACTATGAACCAGGTCTTGTGCTAAGCGCTAATAAGAAAAAAAAGGCAGTTTTTACCCTCAAAGAGTTTACAATCTAATATAGTGCTTACTATGTGCCAGGTACTATGCTAAGCACTTTTTTTTTAAAACAAATATCATCTCCTTTGACACAACAACCCTGTAAGGTAGATGTATTAATATTAACCCATTTTACAGTAGTGGAAACTGAGGCAGACTGAGGTTAAATGACTTGCCCAGGGTAACAGAGCTAGTATATATCTGAGACCTTTTTGAAATCAAATCTCCCTTACTCTAGACCCAGTGCTCTATCCACTGTGCCACCAACTGCCATTTTCTTAAAAATAGAACCCTAGAGGTTATCTAATCCAACCTTCTCATTTTACAGAAGAAGAAACTGAGACCTGGGGATGTTAAGTGGTATTAACTCACACAGAGGAAGTGTCTAAACCAAGATTTTAACCCCTGAGACTCAAGTCATCTTTCCACTGTACCATGGTTCTCCTTCCTTTGTGACACATGATGTAAACATTAAAGTGACTGGCCAGATTATGGGGGCACCATGGATTAACAGTTCCCATTCAATTATGTAAGCTCCTTGTGGGTATGGACTATGTTTCAGCTTTCTTTGTATCCCTAGAACTTAAAACAGGGCCTGTCATACATTAGGTGTTTTAAAATGCTGTTGACTATATCAAATTGCTTACCATCTTGGGGGAAGAGGGAGGAGAGTCAGGAAGAAAAGTTTGGAACTTTAAATCTCATAGAAAATGAATGTTGAAAGTTGTTTTTACATGTAACTGGAAAAAATTAAATATAATTTAAAAATAAAATAAGATGCTTGTTCACTGACTTGCTGATGTGCCACAGAATGGTACAGGGAAAAGTATATGCTAAAACAGGAGTTGGAGGACCTAGGCTGTTTCCTCTATTGTACCTTTCCAAGACTTAGTCTTGCTGTTTACTATTTGTGTTACTTTAGGAAAATCACTTCAGTTCTCTGGGCCTTAATTTCTGCATCTGGAAAATGAGGGGGTTATCTTTGACCCAACAACCTCTCTATTGGGCCCTTATACCCCAAGGAACAAAGGATCAAAATACTCATAGATATTTTCTTTGTGGCTTCAAAGAACTGGAAACAACATGAGTGCCTATTGACTGGAGAGATGACTGGAAAAACCCAAACCTTACGATATGTGAATACAATGGAATGTTATTATTCAGCAAGAAAGGTGATAGGAGGAATTCAGATAAGCACGGGAAGGCTTGTCTGAACTGAGGCAGAGGGGGAAAAGCAGAACCATGAAACTGACTACAAGCACGTAAATGAAAACACAACCCAAAAGAAATAAAATTCTGAGTAAATGAAAAAATTAGCAAAGGTCCTAGAACATAAATAATGAAACACACCTTTCTACTCTTGGCAGAGAGATGGGAAACAATACTGACAAAATGTCACATGCACTGTCAGAAGCAATCACTATTGCATCTGGATCGGATGCTTTTGCCTAATTGCTTTTCTTTATCACAAGAAAGGATTCAGTCTGGGAAGGAGATGGTATCCCCACCACCACTCCACCAAATAACCGTAAATACAAAATGCATTTCTTTTGAGCTACTACAATTCTGCTTTGGCCAAAGGTCAGAGGAAATATAGAGGACATAACAAAATACTTTCCTTATCACAAACCTGCAAAGTAGGTCATTTCCCTCATTTTACAGATTATTATTTTCCCCATTTTACAGATGAGAAGTTAGGCAATTTGCTTAAGGTCTCACAGATCTGAACTCTTGCTCAATCTCTGGACAGATCCAATTCAGCGCAATTTCCACTAAACCAAGCATCGTCACCCAAAGCTAAGGGTCCACCTCGGAATCAATTCCATGACCTCAGCATCATTAGTATACTATTGTAAACTACTAGGGTAACTGTGTGCAGAAGAACAGTCAGACCTGGAAACCTTAAGTGTGCTAAGATTTGTCTCCTGTAACTTCTTTCAATTCATAAGAGACCTCTCATTTTATAGGAGAACCAGTCCTCCTCATCATTAAGGTACAAAGAAATTAAGTGACTTTCCTAGGGTAAAATAGCTAGTGTCAGAGGAAGGATTCAAACCCAAACCTTCCCATATCCCCAGTCCAACATTCTATCCATACCAGCCTTATTCTAGAACTAAGAAGTATTGGCTTTCCTGATGATGATGAGCTTTCTTCTTTTACCCTCAAGGTCACCTGCTCTCACCTCTTAAAGGAAACGGATAGTCTGTCTCTTCATCAAAAATAAAAGAGAGACAGAGAAGAGATTCAGTCAATCCTTTGAACATCTTTATAGCTAGCATCTAGCTACAGAGAGAGCTGGGAAAATCCCTGTAATAATAATTCTTGTTTTCATAATGCTCTATTTCTTTCCCAAGAACTTCCCTCACAATAGTCCAATGAGTATGTAACACAAGTGTTTGTTAACCCTATATTTTTGTCATTCAGTCATTTCCAACTCTTTGTGATTTCATTTGAGTTTTTCTTTGCCAAGATACTGGAGTGGTTTGCCATTTTCTTCTCCAGCTCATTTTACAGATGAAGAAACTGAGGCAAAAAGGTTGAAGTGACTTACCCAGGTAAGTGTCTGAGGCCAGATTTGGACTTAGGAAGACGAGTCTTCCTGTCCCCTAGCTGCCCCATTTGACTGATGAGGAAAAATCAGAGAGGTTGTGACTTGTCCAGAGGCACATAGAATTTAAACAATCACTGATTTTGTGTAGTCCAGGCCTTAACTGAAGAGGGATCCTTTCTTCAATGTGCCGGACAAGTCATCATCTGGTCTTTGTTGGAAGGTCTTGGGTGAAAAGGAGCTCACTTCTCCCCAAAGAAGCCTTATTGTTTGTTACCTAACATGTAATCAAAATCTTCCCCTTGGCAAATAAATTGCAGATCCAGCATTTGAACCATTGTTTTATGATTCTAAGTCCAATATTCATGCCACACAGAGCAAACAAGTATAGGCATATAGTGGTGGGCCCCACAAGGACATGGAGGGGCTTGTCTTTGTATTTGCATAGCTCAAAGGGAGACTGAATAGACTTCTCTGGCCTCTTTTCCCCATATCCTTCTCCCCTCTTGGCAAGAGAGGAAGCAGGAAGTTGGAACTAGAGACCACCACCCTACTCTCAGAAAGAGGAGGTGCCAGAGTAGACCTGTATCTTAAATATTCTCTTTAAAATGCTCCCTTAAATATTGTTAGCTAAGGGAATATGAATGGGCTTCATCTAACTTCTGATTGTTTTGTCACTGGAAAAAGGAGGACCCCAAGTTCTATATCCAAGGCTTGATCCCTTTCCTACCTAATACCAGCTCCACAATGAATGTATATGGCAAATGGCAAAGAAGTCCATTTATCCAAATCGTGGCAGAGCAGAAATCAGAGAAAGTATACACATACCAGACAACATAGAGTGAAGCAGGTCTTCCATTGGGAGCAAGATAACTCAGCTCAAACAAGAGAGAGAGTCCTGGACCTCCCTCTAGCTAAGAATGGGGACATGATGGAGATTCTTGTTGGTCTCTTTCATTTTTTCTCTTGAAACTAGAAGCTAATTCAAAGCTAAGCTCAAAGAAGATGCTTACTTAGAGAACTCAGAAGGGGAACTACCACTTTGAAGAGTCCCCACAAGGGGGACTGGCTGTAGATTGAAGCTACCCTTTACATAGGGCAAGGCATTTATCTTCACCAATAAAGAGAGAGTCCCCTACCAATGGATTTTTGGACAAAGATTACACAAATTTCAAGAGTTGGCACACCACTCCTATTCCCTCCTTCAACTCAAAAAGTGAAGGTTTTCTCACTGATTATTGGACAAAGAGTCAATTGTCTTCTGAATTGGCCTGATCTCATAGACAAGTTGTCTTGTCTACAAAGTGATCATAATAGAGTGGTTTGTGGTTGGAAGTCAAGTCAGGAAGACTTGATTTTCAATCCCACTTCTGGTGCCTCTTTTCTATATGATCATGGAAGCTCAGTTTCCTTATTTGTAAAATGGATATCCCTCCAGTACCACCCTCATGGGAGCTTTAGAAGACTCCTAAGAAAAAATGTTTTTGAAGTGCTTTGCAAACTTTAAGTACTAGCTAAATATCAGTCATTATTTGTCTAGAGTAGGTAGATTATATATTTTACCCTTTGCAGTCAACCAAGGGACCTTTCCAATTTGGATGACCCCATACCCTAGCTCCACTTCAGACCCAGTAGCACAACTTAAATGGAAAGAGGTAAAAAGAAAAGATGACACATCTTCAAAGTTCAGCTTGTTATAATGAGGTTAGCAGATTTCTGAGAACCCCAGGTGCAGCTTAACCTACAAATGAAAAATTATGGTGATGAGAAAGAAGAATATTTGATGAAGCAGATTCTTAGGGGAATGGCATTTTGGCTTATGTGCAGGTCGAAGGCAAGACAAGAATTGGAGGTGCTGAAAAAGTAACTTATTCCTTTAGGGAAAGGCAAAAGAATGTCTGAAATTCCTAAGACCCAGATGACTGGGAAAGTAAGTATGTGGAAAAGTGAGGCAAAGAGCAGGTACTCTTAACCATCTTGTGTCTCTCACTGGAGTGGCTGTCTATGTTTCCAGAATCAAGTATGAACTCCTCTATTTGGCTTTGAAAGCCCTTCACAATCTTGACCCCACACTTCCCAGCCTCGATGAGCATCTCTCTCAGCTACAACCAACCAAAATGGCCTCCTTTCTGTACCTCAAACATTGACCTCCATCTCTCATCTTGGGACCTTTGTACTGACTATCCCTGAGGTCTGGAATGTACTCCTTTCTCACCTCGGCCTCAGAGAGTCCTTTATCTTTCTTCAAGACACAGCTTAAACAGCGCCTTCCTGAACCCAACTTGGAGGGCTCTAATTTCCTGAACAACTGCCACTGCCTGTCAGGTAAGCCCAGGGGACCTGACGATGAGATCCTACTACCATCCCAATGCTTGCAACTATGATGCAGAGAAGCAATCTCCAAACTACTTTGTGTTTAACTACTTTAGGTTTATTCTCATTATATTTATCCTGTGTGTATATAAATATATATATATATATATACATATATGTATATATTTGTGTATGTCCTTGTTATCTTCCCCATTAGTTTATGAACTCCTTGTGAGTAGGGATTGCTTATTGGTTGGACAGGTGGTTTCTGAAATCAGGAAGATCTGAGTTCAAATCTGGCCTCAGACACTTACTAGCTGTGTGACCCTGGGCAAGTCACTTGATGCTGTTTGCCTCAGTTTCTTTGTCTGTAAAATGACCTGGAGAAGGAAATAGCAAACCACTCTAGTATCTTTGCCAAGAAAACCTGAAATGGAGTGATGAAGAACCAGATACGAGTGGAAAATGACTTAACAGTAGCAACAGGATCACGGAAGTAGGAAGGTGCCTTGGAGATCAACAAGTTCAATCCCTTCATATTACAACTGAGGAAACTGAGTCCAGCACAGGTGAAGTAACTTGCCTATAGTTTCACAGGTAGTAAATGGTCTTGTTGCTGTAATGCTTCTAGACCTGTGATTTCATTAGTATAGGGAAATACTAGTGAGGAAATCTGCTCTATTCATGTAGCTTAGTCACTGCAATGCAATTTATAATCCTAAAGAGCTGCTCAGGCAATAGGTTGAGTTACTGCCCAGGGACACACAGACAGAAGTAGGATTGGAAACTAGGTCTTTTTTTACTGATTCTAAAGGTAGTTTACTAACCACTGCTCCACACTCCCTCTAGGGTCTGACAGAAGCAAATTCAAACCAATACAATCAAAACTGTACCAGCAGTATTGTTAAGTGGAGAGTAGAATGAGTAGGGAGGCAGCATGGTAGTGAAGATTTAATTAATTACGTATTAAGCTCTGAGCCACGCAATGTGCTAGGTGCCAGGGATACAAATACAGAATGGCACAACTCCTTCTTAAAAGGAATGAGGGGACAAGTGTGTCTGTATGTAGGGACGTATAAATATATACACACATACGTATACATACATACAAGCAGCACGCGTATAAAATGAATAAATGCAAATATATACAAGGTAGTTTGGGAGGAAAGGCACCAGCATTTGGGAGCTTCATATAGAAGATGGTGTTAAAATTAAATATTTATTTGTAATTTAGTAATATAGTATTTCTATATATATTATATTTTTGTATATTCATAAATGAATGAACCAATATATTAATGCAGAGTACTATTAATATTAAGCACCGAATATGTGTAAAGCACTATGCTAAATACCGAGGATACAAATAGAAAAATAAGACAGACCCTGATCTTTGGGACTTAAATTCTAATGGCGGGGACAACATATACAGAAAGTTTCAGCTATAAGTCAGATGGAAAGATGCCATGGTCCTTTGGTACAGCAGCAAAGCAGATGGTAATGTTTCTCCCTTAATGTCATTTCTAGTGATCAAATTATATCAGCTTCTGATGTTGATATTTGACAGTGCCAAGGACTTTAGTGGCAAGAACTTCCTTTTCTGTGTCTCCTATAGCTATGATTGAAGCACCCATAGAAGTAATTGCTGGGCTTTATTTCCATGGAGATTGCTTTCCTGTATGATAGCCACAAGCATTGGAAGTAGGACCAATGGTCTGGGAGGTGCTGCCATTCCCAGAACACTGACCTGTCAATGGCAATTGTCCAGTTGGTGATGGTAAGAAAGGTGAGTCTCTTCTCCACAGTGATTGGTATACTCAATAATAGCTGCATAACTAGAGCTGGAAATAAGGCCAGTGGTCTAAGGGTCCTAAAGTTCTGGGTTCAGGGTCATGGACTATTTTCATTGGGGTGAGTTGGCGGTGATGGGTTGACATGCCTGGCAAATGACACACATTGACTTCTCCCCAGGATGCTTTGCTACTTCAGCAAGGCTGTCTTGTCTACTTTTTTTGAGGCAGAGGTAAGGATAGAGTGCATTCCAAGCATATAGGAAGGCCAGGGCAAAACCAAAGAGATGGTAGATAGAGTGTCATATGTGGGCAACAGAAAGAACAGTTTGGTTGGGTAACAGAATATAGGAAGGGAAGTGATAGTCAATAAGCTGGAAAAGCAGGCTACATCTAGATTCTACATTTAGTTTCCAAAGCTAAACAGAAATTTATTTTTGGTCCTACAAGCAATATGAAACCAATGGAGTGGAAAGGGGAGTCACATAGTCATTTCTTAAGGAACATTGCTTTAGCCGCAGCATGTAGCATGGACTGGAGTGATGAGAGATTTTTTTTTTTTGGAGGGAGGAAAGCAAGGCAATTGGGTTTAAGTGATTTGCCCAAAGTCACACAATTAGTAAGTATCAAGTGTCTGAGGTCAGATTTGAACTCAGGTCCTCCTGACTCCAGGGCCAGTATTCTATTCACTATGCCACTGAACTACCCCAAATGATGAGAGATTTGATAAAGGAAAACCAATGAAGAAGCTTTTACAATAATCTAGAGGAGAGATGATGAGGGCTGAACTGTGCAAGTGGAGATAAAGGGTTGTATGAGATGTTGTGATGACAGAAATGGCAATAGACTGGATATATGGAATCAGAGAGAATGAGGAGTTTGTGATAATGCCAAGGTTATAAATCTAAGATACCGCAAAGGGGGAAGAGGAAGAGGGGAATGGTCTGGAGGGAAATGGTGAATTCTGTTTTGGACTTTTAAGTTTGTTATGTCTCCATATGACACAACATATGTTGGGGCATTGGAAGATCTTTCCCATTCATTAATAGGCTTGTTGAAAGGGTAGAACAGGAAGAATGGAGCAGAACTGAAAGGAAGCAAGTGAGAGCAGTTAGGGCAGAGAGAGAGGGGACACAGGCAAGCAGACAGCTCGGCTTCTGAGTGTTTTGTTTGTGGGAAGGTGGGGGGTTGGTGCAGGAAGGGTAGAGAGAGGCTTGGGATTGGCTTTGTCCCATACAATGTTAATGTGTATTGACTTCTTGGCTACTATGATGGATTTTGCTTTCTGGTTTTGGGATTTGGCTCTCTGGTGTCTAAAAAAAATTGTTTTTCTTCTACCTTCTATATGGATAGTCTGTTATACTTTGTGATTGAGAACCTTGCTGGCATATTCATAGTCACCACCAGTGCTGTGAATATTGCCTTGGTGATACAGGCATCCAGTTTGAAATGGCCAATAAGCATTTGGTGATGTGGGACTGAAGCTCAGGGGAGAGACTGGGACTGGATATATAGATCTTGGAGTCATCTGGATAGAGATGATGGCTAAATCCATGGGAGCTGACAAGGTTACCAAAAGAGAGATTATGGAGGGAGAAGAAAAGAGGACTGAGAACAGAACCCTAGGGAACACACACAGTTAAGGGGCTGATTATATAGATGATGATCCAATAAATGAGAAGGAACCACCAGATAGGCAGAAGGAGAACCAAGAGTGAGTAATGTCACAAAAACCCAAAGAGGAGAAAATATCCAGGAGAAAAGACTGTGAAAGAGGGTCCAGTGAAGCAGATAGTTCAAGAAAGATGAGTACTGAGATAAGACAATCAGATTTGGGAAATCAAAGATCAACTTTAGAAAGAATAGTTTCGGTTAAGTGATAAGGTCAAAAGCCAGATTGCGAAAGGCTGATGGATGAGTGAGAGAAGAGGAATTGGAGACAATGAGTATAGATTGCCTTGTCAACGATTTGGGTTGGGAAAGAGAGGAAAGGATGATAACTGAGGGAATTAGTGTCTAGTGGAAGTGTTTTTAAGGATGGAAGACTTGTACCTTCTGCCTAGTCCTCTTTGTTCTGCCCACTGGAGCCAAACAGAATAAGTCTAATCATCTGTCTTTCATAAGATCTTTCCAATACTTGAACAATGACTGTCAAACACTCTCTCAGTTTTCTCTTCTCCATGGTAAACCTCTCCAAATTCTTTCAGTGGCTCCTCAGGGACTTGAAACCCTTGCCCATCATGGCTGCCTTCCTGTGGACATTTTCCAGCTTTTGGATGTTCTTCCTAAAGTCTGGGGCCCAGAACTGAATATAAGACTTCAGCTATGATATGGTCTGATGGGGACCACGTCCATCAAAAGGAAGGAAGAAGGGCTCCTTTACCAGCAATACAAAGCTTCTCTGGGCAATGCTTACAAGAGACAGATATCCTTCTAACAAGACTGCATGCCTCTACTCAGGCTCATGACTTTCTGAAGGACTAGAAGTTTGGAAACCTAAGATCTGTGGTTGAACACCAGGCTTGGGCTGCCTGTCTTCACTGTCTCTTCTGCCACTGCTACCTGAGGACTCATAACAGTATCTAGCATAGAGTAGGCATGGAATAAATGTTCAGTGAAGTGAATAATAGGATTTTATTAGAAGAGACCTTAGACCACATCTAGTCCAGCTCCCTCAGATGAGGAAACAGGTCTAGAAAAGGAAAATGATTCATCGAAAGTTATACAACTAGTGGGTTGCAAGATGAGGTCCAGGAGTCAGGTCTCCTGATTCCAAGTGCAAAGCATTTTCGTGCTGTGACTTGAGAGCCTAGATCCTGAGATACAACCTCAGCAATAAGGTGTTTGTCTCATTTTCCCAAGTCCTCTCTTTAGCAGTGTGTCGTCAGCTCAAGCCAGTTTGGGTTGCAAAGACTGAAGGACAGTTAGGGTACAAACACTATACAGGTCCACAAAACTATGGGTACTCAATGTAGCTGCAGATTCCTCCCTGGCTATCACATGATATAGGCGTTAGAGATTTCTCAGAATTGAACCCCTTTGTCCAACCCCTTCAAGGCACAGGGCTTTCCCCACCTCATTTTTGTTCAGTCATTTTTTAGTCACGTCCAACTCTTTGTGACCCCATTTGGAATTTTCTTGGCAAAGGTACTGGAGTTGTTTGCTTCTCCATGTCATTTTACAGATGAGGAAACTGAGTCAAAGAGGGTGAACAAGTGACCTGTTCAGGGTCACAAAAATTGTCTGAGGCCAGATTTGAGCTCAGGAAGATGAGTTTTCTTGACTCTAGGCCAGGCATGCTATCCATTGCACCAGCTAGCTCCCCACCTCATTCTTTAAGAAACTTGATTTCCCTTCCCAGTTCCACGTTGTTTTTCCTCTCCTTTCCTCACTGTCCAGATATGCTTATCCCAGTCTAAGCAAAAATGGTGTCTCTGAAAGAAAATCCCTTCTGTCTGACTTTGGTAAGCCTTCCCCTTGCATTCAGGACAGATTCTCTCCAAGGTACTCATCTCCACAGCAGCACACTCATTTCTCCCACTACCCTCCTCTGCTTTCTCTTATCAACCACTTATGCTACCCACCTTTTCAATGACCCATCCTACCTACTGTTCCTCTGACTCATTCGTTTATTCCCTGTTCTGTCATTCCCTCAGAGAAGACTCAAATTTGTCTCTGCAATCATTCTCTTGCTATGCCCACCAGTTTAACTCCTCAATGTTCTTCCTTTCCCATTATGCATTAGCACATCAAGACCTTAGTTTATACAGAATGTACTATCCGGTACCTTGTCTACAGAATAACCAAGGAAGAAGAGGATGTACTTTTCATCATGGGCTCTATTCCTGCTCTGTCTTCTGATTTTCTTACATTTTTTTTCTTGAGTTCCCATAGAAAGTCAACCTCTCTGTTCAATATGGTGTAATTGAAAGGGAGCCAAGCAGGGGTCAGGAAACCCAGATCTCTAGTCCCAGTTGGGCCACTAACTAGCTAGGGCAAGTGACTGCAATTTCCTCTTCTGTAAAATGAGGAATTGGGATTAGATGATCTCTAAGGGTCCTTCCACCTATAATTTTATGAGGGGCAAAGGAGTATCCAAATCTGTGATTTCATTGGTATAAGAAGAGCTGGTACAGCAGGTAAGATGACTCCACCAGGAATCAAGAAGACCTGATTTCAGACACTTACTAGCTCTGCGGCTCTGGGGAAGACACTTAAAACTCTGTTAACCTTAGTTTCCTCATCTGTAAAATGGGGATACTTACAGCACCTACTTCCTAGGATTATTGTGAACATCAAATGAGATAATAACTATAAAGAGCTTAGCACAATACTTGGTACATAGTAAATGCAATATAAATGTTGGCTATTATTTGCTAATATTATTACATCCAAATGTGTAAAACTTCCAGCTCTGATGCAGATTAGAAACTATCTGCAATGTGGAGAGTTTCTTGAAACACTGAGGCAGAAAGTGATTTGTGCATGATCAATTACGAGGTGGGACTTGAACCCAGTTTTTCCCAACTCTAAGGGCAGTTTTTAATCTCCTCTAACACCATGCCTCTTTTCTACCCCTAGCCTAAAATTCTGCAATTTCTCCATGAAAGAAAATTATAGCAGCAGGTTTTCCTTTTATGGACTATATTTTCCCCACAAAAAGCACCATGGTATAATGGATAGAGAACACATCTCAGAGCCAGGAAGACCTGGGCATCAGTTGGCTTCTGATTTCAGGCCCAGTTCTCTATCCATTTTGCCACCTAGCTGCCACCTAAGGAGGAATATTGAGTTCAAATTCATTCTCATATATTTAATAGCTGTGTGTCCTTGGGCAAGTCTCTTAAATTCTCTCTGTCTGTTTTCTTAACTGTAAAGTAAGGATAATAACAGCATCCACTTCACAGGGGTTTTGTGGGAATCAGATGAGATAATATTTGTAGAGTGCTTTGCAACCCTTAAACACTAGATAAGTGATAGACTTCGTTATTACTGTAGTTTTTAACAAAACATTTCCTCTGCACGCTGTTCACAGCATCCTCGGAGGAAGCCCAGACAGTCACAGCCAGATGCTTTTCCATATGGTGAAGCATATATCTCTCAAAAGAATGTCCAGTTGTCCACCTTAACCTTGTTAGCTATGTTATAGTCATGTCCACATTCTTCATTCCCGAAAACTCATCATCTTACGAGTCAGGTAAGCACGTGCCTTCTCCTTGAGGACACTCAGCCCATCCTCCAGAAGGGTTTGCAAGGTAATTGTAAGTGATGGCCAACCGAGGAGGATCTGATGACAAATTCTGTCATTAATCATGGGGAGAGTGCGCTGCCACCACCCAGGGTCCATGCTAATAGTGGCCAGGCCATCACAAAGATGCCACAGGATGAACTGCAGAGAGATTCAGCTTTTGAAAGAAGACTGTGTCTGATTACAGGACGGAAGAATTAGCAATCACCGTTCCCAGGCTTGCCCCAGGGGCTTGGGAACAGAGCTAACATTAATTATTTTCTACATGCAAAAGAGGCATCCAAAATTTTAACACCCATCTAACTCTGGGAGTTTTGACCCCGGGTCCGATGGATCGGGAGGGTCTGTCCTGTGCTCTGTACTAAACAGCAATCTCATGCTGACAGTATAGCATTTGGAGAGCAGCATTCATTAACTTTGGCATTAACCTTTACATTCGAACTGAATTCCAATTCCTTCCTTCTAACTGCATTTGTGGGTATACAAGATTAATCTTCTGAAGGAAAAAAATAAAAACCATTCAAGGAATGCACCCATGTCTCACATGGAGAAATCATGGAAAGTTCCTGACTTCTGCATACCTAAATGCTTCATGTGCTTATAAATTGTATGTTACATGAACAATGCTTTGATTTTATCTGACTACTTGAAAAGACCTTTGATTTCATGAGCATGGGTTATCTCTCCGCCCACAAGCTGGACAGGATATCAGAGACTATCTAGTCCAACCCGTATATCAAAGACATCTCTAGATACCTAACAAACAAGTAGTCTTCCAGAATCTGCTTGAAGACTCCAAGGAGGCAGAACCCATCATCTTTTGAGGAAGCCTATTTCCCCTGTGGACAACCCTAATTGTTAGCCACTTTTTCCTAACGTCAAACCTAAACTGGCCTTTTTGGAATTTTCACCCATTTCTCCTGGTTCTGTCCTGTTGGGCTAAAGGGAACATGTTTAATCCCTCCTTCTTATGAAAGCCTTCAAAGACTCCAAATACAGCTACCATGTCCTCTGAGTTTTCTCTTCTTTATGCTAAAAATGCCCAGTTTCTTCATATCACATGAACTCAAGAAACTTCACCCTACTGGTTGCCTGCCCTCTTCTGGACAGTCTCCAGATCGCCAATGCCCTTTTAAAACCACTCTATGCAGAACAGAACTGAACACAGTATTTCAGACAAGAATAAAGTGGGATTACCACCTTTCTTTTCCTAGAAGTTATGCCCTTCTTGAAGTCCAAGATCTCATTAGCATTTTTGGTTTTTATATCAATGGCTGATACATATTGAACTTGGAGTACACTAAACCCTTGTCAGAATAACTCATACTTAACCATGTTTCCCCCCATCTCGTACTTGTGACATCGATTTTTTGATCCCAATTTTACTTTTATCTTTACTTATTTTACCTTATTAGATTCCTTTCAATGCCCTAGCCTTTCAAGATCCTTTAGGATCCTATCTGTAGTCCAGTATGACAGCTATCTTCCCTATTTGTATGTTATCAGAAAATTTGAAGAAAATATCATTTTTGTATTTTTCCAAGTCATTCATAACAATGTTAAACAGCACAGGGCCATGGGGTACTCCAATGGAGACTTGCCATGTTGAGACATATTAACAAGTACTCTTTGAGACTAGCCATACATTTAGCTCTGAATCTATCTAATTATATTGTCCTCTATCTCTCGATCTTCTCTACAAGTATGGTTTGAAGTACTTTATCAAAAGTTTTGCTAAAATCTAGGCAAGCTATAGCTACAACATTCCTTTCATCTACTAGTTCTGTAAAAAAATAAAAATAAAAATGGGGTTAGTCTGGCATAATCTGTTTTTGATGAAGCCATTCTGGGTCTTTGTAATCGTAATGTGCCTTTCTAGAGGCTCACTATTTCTTTAATTATTTATTCTAAAATTTTCCCAGGATTTGAAGTCAAGCTCACTGGCCTTAGTGTGATTCCCCTGAGCTGCTACAGTCTCAAAATTCATCACCTGGTATCTGGCTTTTTGGTAATGTATCTTTCCAAAATGTCTAGGCTCATCACCTGGCTTATATTTTGGAAGGTTTTTCAGTTTTTGATAGGAACAGCCTGAGATCGTGCTCTGTAAACAAGATGATTTTAATGGGCTCCAATAATCCATATCCTTGTCCTGTTCTATTCAGTGACAGAACAGTGAGCTTCTCCTAACCATCATCCTTTCTCCCAAATAAAAGTTAATGGGGGCCTGTTCTCAATCCAGACATGACTAGAGCTGGATTCTGGGCCTGGATTTGCCAGCTAACTGTAAGAACTTTACCCTTCTCTTCTCTATATCTCTATTTCTTCTACTATAAAATGGCGGAGTTGGACCACATGATCTCTAAGACCCCTTCAAGTTCAAACATTCTGGGATGTGATTACTCCAGAACACTGGAACATTAAGCTCTTCCCCAGTGGCTGGGTCTATTGAGCACTTCTAAGTATTAACAAGTGGTTTTCTGTTTCTCTTTTTTTCCATTCACTGCTTTGCCTCTGCCTGCTCTGAATTTAGTGCAAGGGGAAAATTTTGAAATTGCATCCTGCCCCTCCAACCTTTCTAGCTTTATTAACACTATAAAGCACCTCCAGCTTCCTGCTGAACATGCAGAAGGAATAAGTCCCTGTTTCCACAGAGCTTACATGCAGCAACGACAAGAAGGCCCAGCAGAATCTCCTCCCTCCTGCCCCATTCCCCTTCATATTTTCTAGCCTCAGAGTTGTGGAATTGTACTGGGTAAAATAAAATGGATGCCTTGTCCCTCTCCTCACACATCCATACTCCAGCAAAGGGTGATTTGTAGTGTTGTAGGCAGAGCACCTAACTTGAAATCAAATTTGGATTCTAGTCCTGGCTCCCACTTTCTAACTGTGTGACCTTGGGTAAGCTACGAATATCTCTGAGTCTCAGTTTTCTCATCTGTAAAAAGGGGATGATAATGCAGTAGCCAGCTAAAAAGGTTGTTGTGAGGAGATAATGAAATAAGGTGTGTAACATACTCTGTGACTATAAAATGCTATTTAAATACTAGTTATTATTAGAGTATATCCTGAGGGATAGTAGAATAAAGTACTGGTAAAGGTGAAGTAAAAGTCCATTTCCAACATGAAAGGCTACACAGAAGGACAGAAGTTGGAGACAGATTGTACCAAGAGAAGTTAGTTCTATAGGTGCCATATTATTCTTGTCAAGAATTTAAAAAGCCCGATTAATTTTTGAGACCTCCTCCCCTACTTTAGGTCAGTTGGGTGGCCCCGTGGATAAAGTTCTGGGCCTAGAGTCAGGAAGACTCCTCTTCTTGAGTTCAAATTTGGCCTCAGACACTTACTGGCTATATGACTTACCCTAGGCAAGTCACTCAACCCTGTTTGCCTCAGTTTCCTTCTCTGTAAAATAAGCTGAAGAAGGAAATGACAAACTAATTCAGTTTCTCTGCCAAGAAAACTCCAAATAGGGTCACAAAGAGTTCAGTACAACTGAAAAAAATGACTCAATGACTCCCTTTTAGGGCAATGATTCCGTTGAAATAGGTCTTCCATCCTTGTCACAGATCTAGACCTGGAAGAGACCTTAAAATTCATCTAGTCTAAGCCCCTCATTTTGTAGATAAGGAAACAAAAAGATTAGTGACTCATACAATGTAACATAGGTGATACATGTCAGAAGTGGGACTCGAACTCAGATCCTCTGACTACAAACCCAGCATCCTCTCTCCCATGCTACAATGGCTACCTATGGTTATTTGACAATTGGAATTATAATGCTAGAATCTGAAGGGAACTTCAAGATCAACTAGGCAGTCAGGGTAGGGCACTGGCTCTAAAGTCAGCAGAATGTAAATTCAAATCTAACTGCAGATACTTACTAACTGTGTGACCCTGGACGCATCACTTAACCCTGACAGGAGCAAAAAAAAATTTTTTTCCCTTCAGCTTTCAGATTAGAACTCTGAAACCCAGAAGGGGAAAGTATCTTGTCCAAGGTCGCATAGCTATGTAGAGGTAGAGCTTGGGCAAGAACTTACCTCTTCTCCTTAGTCTCAGTTAAAGTTCTTCTCACTCCATCCCACTGTCTACCCTACTAAATCCTTACTATGCATTTGTACCAGGGGAGTGAACTAAATGTCAGGGGTCCAAAAACAATCCTTGCTTTGAAAGAGCACATATTCTAATAGGGTCCACATCATACAAGTGACTGGATACCTACAGAATATATACACAGTAGATGGAAAATGACAGAGGAGGTTTACCTCCTCAGCTGCACTAAAAGTAGGGAAGGACCCATCTGGGTCTCACAATGACCGTTGAGCATCTAGGTGCCACACCCAGAAGATGAAGAAATCCGCTTCTTACTGAGGAAGGTGTCTATAGCTAGTGAGCCGGAGAGAAGGTAAAGAAGGGGTCTCATCGGAGTGGCCATCACACTAATGAAGCCATCTCATGGCCGTAATAAAGACCTCATGTATCTAGCAATGACACTTAGCGAATCCCGCCACAAATAAATAACCCAAGTCCAATTGAATTAACCTTCAGCTGATCAGCACAGCTAAACAAATTATCCTGAAGCCTGAACGAGATTAAAAGGCCTGGCAAAGGCTGGGAGGGTTGGGTGGGAGGGTTCATTGAGCTTAACCAGTTTAAACCTGATCCCCCAGTGCTGCCTTCTCTGATCTTCTCTGATTTCAAGCCAAGCTGCTCCCTGAAAGATTTCTCTCAAGGAACTGGGAAACAAGCAACAAAAAAAAGAAAAAAAGGAAAAAAAAGGAAGATCATTTCCTGAGGTATAGCCTAGAGAGGAAACAGGACGCAGATCACTAAGGAAAAGAGAGAGCTGTAGGGAGCGGGGTGATAGAGTGATTGGGGGAGGAAGGGGAACAATCTTTTATGTGCAGGAGAGAAAATGGGAAGATGTTTTTGTTTTCCCCAGTGGTGAGTTCAAACCTGATTTCCAAGGAGATATGCAAAGTGATCACGTCACATCCCATCACCCTTCCTCCTTCCTGACACACACATACATACCAATGCATCCTCTCACTCTCATTTGGGTTCGATGCTCGACTGACCCATCAAGAAAGCAGATAATTTCCAGCCAAGGCCCTCCTGCTTTGCAAAGTCTCTAGATCTTGTTACAGCAATTCTGGGGCTTCTGGGTAAGACTGTCATCAGGCAGATGTTTCCCAAGGAAACCAAGGACAGTCATTCCCTTTCTCCTATTCAAGATTTTCATTCTACCTTCATTTAGAAATAAGCCACCTTGGATAAGCGTGGTATTCACCCGAATGGGTTGCTAAGAATCCGAGAAGAGATCTCTGTCTGTATCTGTCTTTGAGTTTATGATGCTGCTAGTTCTGTCTTCCTTACTGCCCTGGTGTGCACAGGGCCAACAGATAATCAGAAGTGTCATTTGGATAAGAGACGAAGAATTCAGGGAGGACCTCTCTGCCATCATAGAGTAGGAAAAACCAACCTGACTCCCCCAGTAGCTGACAAAGGACAAAAGGGCCTTGAATGATTATTCCCTACCCACTTCAACCAAAAAAAATTATAGCATGGGAACACGAATTGCACAGGAAAACAAAGGACCTGGACAGAAATCTGAGAGGCAAAGCACACACACACCCCACACACACCTCCTTCCCTCCCTGCATCTCTGGTGGCTGAAGATAAATCTGAGGATGTCTCTCTGTTACTGCTGTTGAGACCCTTTCCTTGAGAAGGCAGACACAGCCAAAGCCTCTAAAAAGGGTAGCCCCACCTTTGAGCATCCACTCCAGAGGGATGGCGTCTCTGAAGGCTACCGCATCAGCAGTATTAGTCACAGCTACAAACAGACACACATATCTGTGCTTCTTAAAGAGAGTCAGGCACAGAATGCATCAAGGAAACAAAGCATCTGAAACCAGTATGAAAACCCAAATGCAGAAATTTAACAGTGCACAATTAACATCATAGAATCTGAGAGGTGCAAATGGCCCTAGCGGCCCAACCTCCCACTAACAGCAGGAATGCAAGTCTATCCTATCCCTGGGAGGTGATGTTTAGAAGAGATGTACTCATATACTGTTGTAAGACCTGATGCCATGGGATTTAGAAAGATACATAGGTGCATCTGAAGGTACCTCCTCTTGCATGTGAGTTCAAATCTGGCCTCAGATATTTACTTACTAGCTATGTGACTCTGGGCAAGTCACTTACCTCTGTTTGCCTTAGTTTCCTCATCTGTAAAATGAGCTGGAGAAGGAAATAACAAACCACTCTAGTATCTTTGCCAAGAAAATCCCAAATGGGGCCACAAAGAGTCAGACATAAGTGAAAAACTAATTAAACAGAACTAGACCAAATCCCTTGAGCTTCTAGCAATCCCTACATTCAAGGTATTCTGTGGATCCGTATTTGTTTAAAATCATGTCTCACAAGCTCCCATCAAAATTTCTATTTTTACTAGACATCCAGAGGCATCATTGGATCATAGATTTAGAGCTGAAAAGGACCTTAAAAGTCATTGAATCCAATCTCTTCATTTTACCAATAAAGAAACAGAGGTAGAAAGCGTTCAAGTGACTTATCCAAGGCAGTAAGTGTCAGAGTGAGGATTTTAACCTGTGTCCTCCTGACTCCAAGACCAATTCCCTATCCACTCTACCATGCTGCAAGGCATTTAATGAAACACCAGAGAGAAGTAGTCATAGACCATTTCCCCCATAAACCTGGGAGACACTCTCCCACAAATACATATGCTATCAGTGGAAAGATGGAACATGAATAGGGAACCCAGGTGGAGGGATGCCCATGCATAGGGAGTACAGGTGGTTTATACATGATAAACACTGCAGAACTACCAGCCTCTTCTGGTGCTACCATCATGCTACTCATCCTGGGCCTGCTCCCCTTCCTGAATTATGTTCTCTGGTGGATCTGGGCATCCTATTGGGTCAGCACCTGGGCACTGCAATATGTCTGTTGCTCTCTGATGAGTACTGAATCACTATCTTTCCCTTTCTCCTGAGATATTTGGTTGATGCAATTTACTGGCCTTCCGCAGGAGTCGTCAGCTGAGGCGCTGGGAGTAGGGCCCAGAACTGAAGGATCATTATTATGCTAGGTAGGCACTAGGGGGAGATGCAGGGACCCACAACAAGGTCCCTAGCCAGCTAGGGAGTGCAGTGGAGAGAAAATCAGTTCTAGAGTCAGGAAGATTCATCTTCCTGAGTTCAAATCTGACCTCAGTTATTTTACTCACTAACTGTGTGACCTGGGGCAAGTCACTAAGTTTGGTTTGCCTTAGTTTCCTCATCTGTAAAATGAGTTGGGGAAGGAAATGGCAAACCATTCCAGTATTTGTGCCAAGAAAACCTTGAATGGAGTCACAAAGAGCCAGACACAACTGAAAAATGAATTAAACAGAACCAGACCAAGACCCCTTGATCTTACAACTTCTAACCCAAGGTGTGACCCAATTGCACAATGCTGCCTCTCTGGTATGAAATAGGCAAGCAAATTCAGCTTGCACTTGTGATAGAAGGGGAGACCACAAACCATACGAGTGAGTGAATGAACCAGTGAGTGGTAACTAGGGCAGGGTCACAAAAGTTTGTCTAGGGGAATAAAATTTTAGGGAGTTGTTCCTTATGCTGTTACAGGGCAAACTCCCTCTTTTGTGGTTACTGCAACTCAGCCACCTCAGCGGTTGCACCCCTTTCCCCTGTTATCCATTAGCTAGTCCAGGTTTGAATATAGTAATATGTATAAGCTGCTTAGCACAGTGCTCGTACATAGTAACGTACATAGTAGCTTAATAAATGTTTATTTCCTTCTTCCAGGTACAAAATTTTCCAATTATGGCTTTGGATCCATACCACAGTTATATAATTTCTCTGGCTTTGGGTCACTGTCATCTCCAGTCCTGGGCCAACTTTAGTATTAAGTCCAAGGAGAAGTTGAATTTAATGTCAGCGCTATCATCTTTTACATTTTAAATCTCTAACACTGTTCTATTGAAGGAGAATCCCTTAGTGTTGTGCACTCAGTCAACAAGCATTTGATAATCTTGGGCTTGGTACAAGGTTATCCTCTTGTATCTCAAATCATTTGTTTCAAATTCCTGCCCTTATTGAATGTATGTGGCCAGCCTACGTTGCAGGTTCTGAGCTGAGTGTTGGGGATACAAAAAAAATGTAAAAACAGTTGTCCTCAAGATGACCATATTCATGTAAATAACTAGGTTCGCATAAGAAATAGAAGAGTAAATGAAAGGTAATCTCACAGGGGAAGGTACTAACATCTGGGGGAAAAGGGAAGTCTTCCTTGCTATATTACAATATTTTGGAATTCCCTGTTCCCCTTTGCTTTTTTTGTCCCAAGGAAAAGCGGGGTGAGGATGAGAGCAAGGGGTGAAACTGCGATGGTGAGAGGAGCCTGGTGTGTGTGTGTGTGTGTGTATGTATGTGTCTGTGTGTCTGTGTGTGTCTGTGTGTGTCTGTATACATAGATCTTTATGTATATATAACGTGATTGGAGCTAGGAGCTGTCAAGAGAGGGAAGCTGCATGGTACCAAGGGAAAGGCACTAGCTAGGGAGTCTTAAGATATGGATTCAAATGCTGCCTCTGGTGCTTATCAATCATGATCTTGGGCAAAACACCATCTCCCTGGGCTTCAGTTTCCTCATCTCCGAAATGAAGCAATTGGACTAGATCACCTCCCAGATCCCTTTCAGCTATTGAGCAATAACCCAATGAGATTACAAACTATGGTATCTGGTAATTCTGAAGTCAAGAGTCACAGTGGAGGGGGTGAGGGACGCCATTGGTGAGGCCAGGAGACTAGAGAAGGTGGAGAATGTCATTACATCCTGGCATACCCTGGAAGGTTAGCATATGTGGCAGCTAGAAAGAGGCAGCTAGGTAACATAGTGGATAAAACACAGCGCCTTGAGTCAGGAGGACCTGAGTTCAAATCCAGCCTTAGACACTTGCTAGTTGTATGACAATAGTTAATCTCTGCCTCAGTTTCTTCATCTGTAAAATGGCTCTAATAATAGCACCTCCTTCACAGGGCTGTTGTGAGATAATATTTGTAAAAGCAGTTACCACATAGCAGGCACTCGATAAATGTTCGTTTGCTCCCTTCCAATGGAATCTTGGGCTTGGAAAAAGATTGGGAATTATTGCTATATGGCTACTTTGGAAGGTGCGTATAAGGTTCAACCTGGCATGGGTACAACAAAGGAGCAGTTTAGCACCATGGGGCAGCATAAAGCTAAGAAGGGCTTTAGGATTCATTACAATTAAAAGCAGAATAGGACTTATGAGTAAATAGGGCAATTTAGTTGGCATAATGGATAGACTGCAAGACTTAGAGTCAGGGAGACCCAAGTTCAGATGTCTCAGACACTAGCCTTATGACCCTAGGTCAGTCACTTGACCTTTCTGTACTTTAGTTACCTGATCTGTAAAACAAGGATAATAGTAGTGCCTACTTGACAGGGTAGTTATGGTGACCTTAGGAGGCATCCCTAGCTAGTTAATAGCAATGTTAGTACCCAGGAAATGAGGAGAGGTTCAAGGATACCTGGAGAGAAAAGAGGGGCTCTGAAAAGAAATTATGAGTTCATGGTTTCAGAAATCAGAGACTCTAAACTCCCACAGAAATCAAGATGGAAGGGGTTTAGGGGATGAGCTATTCCAATCCCTTCATCTTATGGATGAGAAAAATAAGGTTGAATGACTTGTCCAAGGTCACACCACTAGCAAAAGGGAATATCTCACTTTTGTACTGGTATCCCCAGTGCCTGTTCTAATACCTGGCACATAGCGTACACTTGATAAATGTGTTTGAATTTGTCCATTTTCATTCCTAATGGCAGATTAGGAAATAGAACCTAGATCTCCTGATTCCCAGCTCTTTCTACTATATCACATTACAGAACTACCTCATTCTGTATAAATATTTGTAAACTGTCACATGAAACCCAGATAAAAGGGACTGAAGTTTCATAAAGTATCTATTACAACTTGACAAGTTGGAAGTTGAAATTTCCTTTTGCTTCTTCTATATTCACCTTCAAAGATTTGTCAGATTTTCACAAAATGTGTATATTAAAACCTGCTTAGGTTTTACCAGTAAAGGACCACCAGCCCCGGACCAGGGCCCCTGCACTCCAGGCATCATCCCAGCCTTTTCCACAGCAGTCTTGGACTCTACCCCCTGGAAATATCACTTCACTTTTGGACCATCAGCTCCAAATAGTGCTCTGGGGGAGTGGGCAACCCTCATTTTCCAACATTCTTGCACAAGTTCTCTTTCCCCTTTAAGCATGTAATCTCCTTGGTACCACATCACACCTATTAGATTGGCTAACATGTCAGAAAAGGAAGATGATAAATGCTGGAGAAGATGTAGGAGAGTTGGAACACTAATTCATCATTGATGGAGTTGTGAGCTGATCCAACCATTCTGGAGAGTAATTTGGAATTATGCCCAAAGGACTACAAAAATGTGCATACCCTTGGAAGCAGCAATATTGCTTCTAGGACTGTATCCCAAAGTGATCATCAAAATGGGAAAGGGTCCCACATGTACAAAAATATTTATAGCAACTCTCTTTTGTGGTGGCCAAAAACTGGAAATCAAAGGGATACCCATCAACTGGGAAATGGTTGAATAAATTGTGGTATATGAATGTAATGGAATACTATTCTGCTATAAGAAATGATGGACAGGAAGACTTCAAAGAGACTTGGAAAGACTTGTATGAACTGATATTGAATGAAAGGAACAGAACCAGGAGAACTTTGTACACAGCAACAACCACAGTGTGCAAGGAATTTTTCTTGTAGACTTAGCCCTTCACAGCAATGCAAGAACCTAAAACATTCCCAAAGGACTCAAGGCAAAATGCCATCCACATCCAGAGGAAGAACTATGGAACTGGAATGTAGAATGAAGCAGCATATTTTCTCTTATGTTATGCCTTATTTTGGTCTTTCTCATGGCTCCTCCCATTCATTTTAATTCTTTCATGCAACATGACTAAGGTGAAAATGTATTTAGTAAGGATGAGAACAATTTGTTCCATTGGCCATGAAGGCAGTTGAAGCAGGTGGTGTGGAGCACTTAAAGCTTGGTTAGACACCGAAGATGCCAAGGTCATCCACTGCATCCTGAGCCATCACTAGCTGTCTTGACTCTGCCCTGCCACTGAACTATGATATCTCTGGAGGAAAGAGTGAAGCTATTTTTGGACCCCCTGGCTTAGAGTGAATGTCAATGGCAACTGTTTCTCTTTGGAACAGCCACCTTGTCTTCCCATCTTGATTTTTTTCTTCTTCCTTTTCTAATTAAAGGGGCTATCCTTTGACTACTTCTTAAAGAGCCTTATTCACTGAATGGTCACTACCTGATAACCTAAAAGGACCAGGGTCTCCCGTTGCATCCTGGGTCATCTCCAATCATCCTGATGAATAATCTGGTCACTGGATCCAGATGACTCAGGAGGAGAAGGTGAGGCTGGTGACCTTGTACAGCCCTCCCTCACTCAAATCAAAGTCAACTGCAAGTCATGTCATCATTTCCCTGATGTCATGGTCCTCTTGAAAACGGACAAACACAATCTATCTATCTATCTGTCTGTCTGTCTCTTTCTGTGTCTCTATCTGTCCATCTGTCTCTGTCTATTTCTGTCTTTGTCCATCTCTATCCATTTGTCTACCTGGTTGTCTGTCTGTCTCTGTCTGTCATCTGTATCCACTTGTCTATACGTCTGCCTGTTTCTATGTATCTGTCTGTCTCTCTGTATCTCTGTCTGTCCACCTGTCTCTGTTTGTTTCTGTCTGCCTCTGTCTTTAGCTACCAGTCTGTCTCTAGCTGTCTACCTGTCTTTCTGTCTATCTGTCTCTGTCTCTACTGATATATTTGTCTCTGTCTGTCTCTATCTACCTGTCTGTCTGTTTCTATTTGTCTCTCTCTACCTACTTATCTATCTAAACTTTAAATTCAACTTGTATTTTTAGTTTACTATGGAAAGGCAAGTTATTAAAGTTTTGAAATAAACACAAACACATACACACAGTGTCCTGTATGCATAGATACACATACATAATAAAATATATGTACACATAAATACAGATATGTATATAATACGTACATGCCTATGTTGTACACATAAATATATCCTGTGATTTAAGTGGTATGGGGATTGGGGATCTTCCCCCCCTTCTCCCCTTACAAATTTAGAGCACCTTTTTTATAACTTACATAATTAGGAATCAGGGATTTTTAAATATAGGAGGGTTGCTTCATGGTTGTTTTTTATAACTGTATTTTAACATAAGGCAACTAGGTGATGCAGTGGATAGAGTGCCGAAACTGCCTGGTCAGAAAGACTTCTTAAGTTCAAATCTGGCCTCAGATACTTACTACCTATGTAACCCTGGACAAGTCACCCTGTTTGCCTCAGTTTCCTCATCTGTAAAATGAGCTGGAGAAGGAAATGGCAAACTACTCCAGTATCTTTGCCAAGAAAACCCCAAATGGGGTCATGATGAGTTGATCACAGCTGAACTATATTTTGTAATCCAATGTATTTGATTTTATGCCTTTTAAAATATTCTGAAAAAGAGTCCACAGGCTTCATCAGATTGTCAAAGAGGTCCAAAAAAAGGTTAAGCCCCTAGCTTAGAGAGTCGCCTAAATGAGCTTAATTAATGTGTCCAAGGTCATACAGCCAAGTATACCAGTAAGCTCTAGTTTTCCTGACTCAGGCCTGCTCTTTCTCCCCTACACCAGGCTGCTTACAGCTCTTCTATAAGTTTAACAAATTTCAAAGAAATTTGCTACGCTGGAAGAGACTGTAAAGATCCATGAATAATAAGAAAAAAAAATAGTTCAGCCAATTGCCCTTAAACTAAATGGGCACATAGGAAGCTACAGTAATAGTCACAGTAGAAAAAAGACCATCCTCTGGGTTGTGCTGGTTGATTTGTCATATGCATCACTTTAAGTGAGGTTTGCCACCCACAGAGCCATTAGCTCAGTTACATGGTGTTAGACAGATGTAGAAAGAAGGGAGAGCACTGGGGAGGCGAAGGGGTGGAGAGAAGTGAAGAAGACCATGGAGGTGAGAAAATGCAAGACTTGTCTGGGGGAGACTGAAGCCTGATCAAAGATTCAGAGGATTCATGGAAGGGAATAGTAAGAGCTAAAGCTCAGAGCAGGGTCAAGGAGGGAAGGACCTGGAGAGGCCGGCGGAACGTGCTTGGATGTTACTCTATAAGCAATGGAAATTCTTTGAAGGTGTCTGGGATGCACTGACATAATGAAAGCAGTGTGCTGGGAAGATTATGGTGCTCCAAAATTTGGAGTCAAGGGATGGGAAACTGAGAGGCAAGGAGACCAGTTAAGAGACTATTTAAACACACACAGAGTGTCCCAAACTTCACTAAGCCTTATATTCATTGTGTGTGTATTCATAAATATACATAATAAAATATATGTACATATATACATGGGTGTGTTTGTTCTTCGTTGCTGAAGAAGACCACACCATCAGAGAAGTAATGGCATGACTTGCACTTGACTTTGCTTTGAGTGAGGGAGGGCTGTGCAGGTCTCCAGTCTCACTTCTCCTCCAGAGCCATCTGAATCCAGTGACCAGATATTCACCAGGATGACTGGAGATGACCCAGGATGAGGCAATTGGGGTTAAGTGACTTGCCCAAGGTCTCACAGCTAGTGAGTGTCAAGTGTCTGATGTGAGATTTGAACTCAGGTCCTCCTGACTCCTGCACTGGTGCTCTATCCACTGGTGCTCTATCCACCTAGCTGCCCCACATATATACATATACTTATATTGTAGGTACACACCTATGTTGCACATATAAGTATGTCCCATATTGAAATAGGGTGATCAAGGTCATAGCTAAGAGGTGGATGGAAGATACCTTACAAAGGAGAAATCAATGAGGGTTGGTGGTGGATTGGATAAGGTTGGGGAGTGTGTAAGAAAGATACTCAGAGAGAGGAGAAGGAAAAAAGGAGAGAGAATATGGAGAAAAAGACAAAAAATAGGACAGTGAGAGATGCAAAGAGAGGGAAAAATGATGAAGGGAGACAGGAGGAAGAAGAAAGACAGAGAAACAGAGAGAAAGGAGGGAGAGGAGAGAAGAGAGAAAAAGGAGGAGGAAGAAGGAGGAGGAGGAGGAGAAAGAGAAGGAGGAGGAGAAAGAGGAGAAGAAGGAAAAGAAGAAGAGATAGGGAGGGGGAGAGGAGGAAAGAGAAACAGAAGGGAAGAAGAAGGAAAAGGGGAAAGAGAGAGAGAAGGGGAGGGGGAGGTGGGGGGAGAGAGAGAGAAGGGGAGGGGGAGGGTGGGGGAGAGAGAGAGAAGGGGAGGGAGAGGTGGGGGAGAGAGAGAGAGAAGGGGAGGGGGAGGTGGGGGAGAGAGAGAAGGGGAGGGGGAGGTGGGGGAGAGAGAGAAGGGGAGGGGGAGGTGGGGGGAGAGAGAGAGAAGGGGAGGGGGAGGTGGGGGAGAGAGAGAGAAGGGGAGGGGGAGGTGGGGGGGAGAGAGAGAAGGGGAGGGGGAGGTGGGGGAGAGAGAGAGAAGGGGAGGGGGAGGTGGGGAGAGAGAGAGAAGGGGAGAGGGAGGTGGGGGGGAGAGAGAGAAGGGGAGGGGGAGGTGGGGGGGAGAGAGAGAAGCAGAACTGGAATGCAAAAGAAAACAGCGGCTAGCCATCTTGGGTCAGAAATTCTCCATGGGCTGGTAAGCAGGAGATTCTCAAGAAGACATCTGTTCAAGTTTCTCTTGTTATAAAAGTGGAGACACAGTCCTATGGCAGGATTTCCAAAGGATCTCCCTGTTCTCTGGCCAGATACAAATCAGTCTGAAAGTTAGCAGCCAACGCCTAGAAAAACCTGAGGCCCTTGGCCCAGATCAAAGCAAATGGGGACAAGCCTGATTCTGAATGCCAGGTTTCCCTGACAGTGACTGATTATCTCAGTTAAGCGGAGGGGTCTCTGAAGGATGGGGGGAAGCAAGAAAGAGACTCAGGTCTTTCCCAACTTCGGAAAGCTTTGAAGGGTTTATCAGACTTCAAGGGAACAGTGATAAGAGGGCTCTCCATCCTCCGGCCTGCCTTAGTTCACTGGCCTCAGTTAACAGAGCGTTGTGTAGGCCTTTGCTGCCCTCCAGAGGCATTCTCCTAACAAAATTCTGCCTAAGTGAAATCCTTCCCTCCCCTCTTTTCCAGATTCAACCGAAAAACCGGAGCTCAAAAGACAATGGCAAAACCTTCTTTCCTTTCCTGAGCTTGGCCTCCCCTCCCAAGAAAACCCAAAAAAGTAGCATGAACATTTCAATACGTCCTTCAAATCCCCCTTTCTCCCAGACCACCCCTGCTAAAAAGTACCCCACTTAAGCACTGATTTATATAGTAATTACCTTGCGTCCTTGCTTAGATCCAGAAATTCAGCTGGCAGTTATTGTACCTGGGATAAGCCACAGGAATAAGGCTCTCAGTTTGCTGGTGATGAGGGGATAGATGGGAGTCAGCGAGGGGCAGCTTGGACAGGTTGCAGCTCTCATGTAAACTTCTTAATCTTGGACGAGATTTGTGATTTCCCCAGGAAACTTCCCATAAAGAAACAAACTGGGGTGGGTGGGGGATTTGGCCCATTATGCAGACAGTATTTGGGATGAGGCTTGAATCCAGGTTATGGCCAATCTTTCCTCCTTCCCCCCCCCATCCCCTCCCCCTCCCCTTCCTTGCCCTTCCCTTTTCTTCCTTCTCCTTTTTTCCATCCCCTTCCATCCTCCCTCCTCCAGGGAATAAAACAGGCGCCAATGGGCCCAATAGACGAGCCACCTCCACAAAACCATTGGAGAACCCCCTCCCAACCGGATGGAACTGGGACTCATTAAAATCAGCAAAGTCTCAAAAATAAGGAACATAAAAGAAATCCAGTCATTCCCAATTGACTCCACAGGTTTAGCTTACTAGATTTACTTCTTTTCTTTAAAAGAAAGGCTCTATTAAACCTGGGCCCATAAGGGACTCCTGAGCGTGAATCACTCTCGGATGGCTTTATCACCATCAATCTTCTTTTGAGCTCCTGGATTCCTCCCCAGGTCTCATTCTCTTCCTTTTCTCTTACCTCTTTCCCATAGGCTCCCCACCTAGATAATACACAAGGCTGCCAAGTCTCTTATTACCGGCGATGAAAATGCAATAGATTTCCTTAGGGGGGAAACTATTATCTATTCCAGAGAAAGATCAGGCATCTACCTCATGGGTTGTTGAACTGCCTCCTACCCTACAAAGAACTAGGGGGAAGCCTCAGTGGTCTCTACCTGCTGCTGAGCATTTTGTTTAAAGGCCTACTATCTCACAGGGGAATTTCTTTCTAGCTTTTCTGCAGTCAAAATGATAATTAGCATTTTTGGATACCTGGAACAAGAACCACAAAATGTTGCCGTTGTTCAGTCATTTCTGACTTTACATGATCTCATGGGCATAGCTCATGGCAAAGGTTTGCCATTTCCTTCTCCGGTGTATCCCCATTTTACAGATAAGGAAACTGAGGCAAATAGCAGCTAAATGACTTGCCCAAGGTCACACAGCTAGTAAGTCTCTGAGGCTAAATTTGAACTCAGGATCTTCCTCACTGCCACCCCATGGCTCTATTCACTGTGCCAACTAGCTACCTACCACAAAATGTACCTAAGGTAAAAAAACATAAACAGTGCCCTCAAATCATGGGGTTGTGGTAGAGCCACTCATACTGGCTCTAGCCAATTGTTAAATTTTCAGTTGAACCATTTTACACATCAGAAATCAGCAAACACTATAAAGCAGGGCTTGATTTATTGGTTTGTTTGTTTTTTTTAATTCACTAGACTTAAAGTGATGGAGAAAATGTTATAGCATATTAAACCAAAAAGCATGTCACTAAATTTTCAGAGAGTTGACTATTAAACATTTACCATCATACACTTGCCTCAAATTAACTTTTTAAGACAAATTCCATTGGTAGGGGAGGGAATCCTGGGGGGAGAGTTCTGACCTTGGCACACAAGACTATGAGACAAGGGGGAGATACTGCCTTTTGGCAAAGAGGTAGAGAATCCAGAATATGGCCCCTGTGCATGTAGACCCTGGGACATTGGGATGAAAGGAACTCCTGGTGAGAGAACTCACTTTACCAATATACATGTGCTACTTTTCATGCTAGGCAACGCTGAGAGAATTGACTTGCCCAAGGTCTCAACACCCTGTATGTGTCAGAGAAAAAACTTGGCAGGTCTTCCTGAATCCAAAGCTAGCTCTTGATCTACTAATAACATTTTCTCATTCACTGTTTCTTGAAACATTCTGGCTTCTGTTCATATTGTTTCCACCAAACGGAATAATGCCCTCTCCCACTTTCTCTACCTAGCCAAATCCTACCCAATTTCTAATTCCTCCATAAAACCTTCCTTTGCTATTCCAGTCTCTATAGATCTGTCCTCTCAATCTTTGAGCAATACACTATCATCTCTAGGCCTCAGGTTCCTCATCTGAAAAATGAAAGGGCCAGGCAAGATAACTTTTAAAAGGTCACTTCCAAACTCTAAGTATAAGGCAGAACACTGAACTTGGAGGCAAAGAGAATCGAGTTCAAATCCTACCTCAGATTCAAACTGTATGAAGGAAAGAAATAAGTATTTATTGGATATCTATTGTGTGCCAGGCTGCTATGCTAAGCACTTTATAAATAATATTTCAGTTGTTCCTCAAAGAAACCCTGGGAGATAGGTGCTATTAATGTCTCCATTTTACAATTGAGAAAACTGAGACAGAGGTAGGTGACTTAACCAGGGTCACAGAGCCAGGAAGTAAATATCTAGGGTTAGTTTTGAACTCAGGTCTTCCTGACTCCAGGCCCAGCATGCCATCCACTGAACCAACACAGCTGCCTCTCTGACTTGAGCCAGGACAAAGTATTTGACTTCTTTCAGCCTTGGTTGCCTCATCTATAAATGGGGATAAAATGGGTACTTACCTCCCAGAGTTGTTGTGTGACTTAAATGAAATAACATATATAAACTATCTTACAAACCATTGAGTGCTAAATAAATTTTTGTTATTTAGTTGTTTCAGTTGTGTACGGCTCTTTGTGACCCCATTTGGGGTTTTCTTGGCAAAGATATTGGAGTGGTTTGCCATTTCCTTTTCCAGTTCATTTTACAGATGAGGAAACTGAGGCAAGCAGGGTTAAGTGACTTGCCCTGCGTGTGAGGTCAGTTTTGAACTCAGGAAGCTGAGTCTTCCTGACTTCAGGTCCAGCACTCTGTGCACTGCCTAGCTACTATAGAAATGCTAATTATTAAATCTATGAGACTGTCACTGATTGCTACAATTGTACATTCTAGTGCCTGGTTGCGTAACTTGTCTGAGGTCACACAGTTGGTGGCAGAGGCAGAATTCAAGTCCAGGTCCTCTACTCCAAATTCCCTACTGTTTGGATGTACTCTACAAACGGCTACTGAGCCCAATTACATTTTGAACTCTTGTTGAAATATGAAATGTACAAGCAATAATCAGCTTGAGAAATCAAAGGAGTTCTGTGCCAGGGGAAATACGGTTTTTAGTAGAGAGAGACAGATGGACAGAGACAAAGGGACAGACAGAGACTCAGAAACAGACAGAAAAAGAGAGACCAAGAGAGAGAGAAACAGTGACAGAAAAAGAAAAATAGAGGAGGGGAGAAGGAGGAGTAAAAGGCTTTAGGAAAATGTCCGTGGATTAAAATTTCATTTATTCTAAGACTAAACAAATACCATAACGTGGGTGCTTTTGCTTCAAGTGTTCCAAGCCAGAACAAAAGATCTTACCCTAGAAAGAGAAAGTCGACAATATTTGAGTTTAATTACATTTCTCAAAGAACAGAATGACACATTAAACTTCAGATTCTCTGACATGATTAGCATGTGTCAAACTGAAGTTTATATTTCATGTATCTAATATATAGCATTCATTTTTTAAAAATTCTCATTGATATAAAGTGGAAAAAAACAGGTCATTTCTAGGACACAGGCCTCACACTTACTATATGGGAACTGGAAAAATCAAGCAACACTCATTAAGTGCCTACTGTGTGCCGGCAATGTGCTAAGTGCTGGGGATACAAAAAGAGACAAAACACAGTCCCTTGCTCTCAAGGAGCTCACAATCTAATGGGGGAGACAACAGCAAACAGATACGTACAAATAAGCTGCGTATGGAAAAATAGGAAATACTTGGTAAAAGGATGGCATTAGAGTTAGGAGGGACTTGGGAAAAGTTTCCTGCAGAAGATGGGATTTTATTTAGAATTTCAAGAAAGCCAGCAGGCAGGATTGAGGAGGGAAAACATTCCAGGCATGGGGGTTTGCCCTTCCTTTGTTCTGGAAGAGGACTATGATATCAAGGAGGTGATGCCATGAAATGCAAGTGAATTGGATTTAAGTGAGGCAGGGCTGTGCAGAGTCACCAGCTTCACTTTCACCTCCTGAGCCACCTAGGTCCCATGGCAAGATATCAGTCAAGATGACTGGAGCTGGCCCCAGGATGCTGTGGACCTTTTCAAGAATTTCGAGGCATGGGGGACAGCCAGAGAAAACTCTCCAGAGCCAAGAGATGAAGTACCTTGTAGGAATTTCCAGGAAGCTAGTGTCACTGGATGGAAGAGTATATGTTGGAAAGACCATAAAATAATGTAGAAATATTATTAGGATCTATAGAAATGTGATTCTTTTCCTACCTGGGCCTAGGAGGAGAGCACTACAGGTGTGTCACAAATGCTCCATGTAAAGATTATTTATTCCCTTCCCAAATGAACCTCTCCCTGGATCCTTATAAACTGGATTCGATTTTAATAGTATTCATTAATTTCCCTTGGGAAAGATTTGAATTTCGCAAAGATGACTCTGAATTTTGTTTTGTAATAAAAATACATGTAGTTTTAAATTGTTTGCTTTTAATCTTTTTCTCTGGAAACCACAGAGGTAAACAAATTTCTTAGCTTGGGTTGTTTTGTTTCCTCCTTGATTTGATATATTGTAGAAAAATAATTTGCTCGCTATATTTTTCTACAGATAACTGGGTATATACTAAGTATAATTTTTGTCTTACAAAGAACTTTAATTAGAATTATTTATATTTATATCCTGAGGAACGTTCAAGGTGCTTAACAACTATTTATTTGTTGGGATCGCTGTTCTTCTTTGCTACCCATTTTGTAAATGAGCAAAGACGCCACAAGATTAGGATTTTGTCTTTCAAACTCCAGTGCTCCACTTTGGGCCTTGAACTTAGCAGGTAGATAACAAATATGGAATTGGATCGGGCCCTTCAAATACTTGCCTCTAAATTGTTCCTATTCTCTGACCCTGGTTAATTTTTACTTATTTTGTCTTTACTTATCTGTGTAAATGTTATATTCTTCCCTGGTCCTCACTTCAAAATTGTAAGCATCTTGAAGTCAGAGGCTTTCATTTTTATCTGTATCCTTACCGCCTCACCCACACTTGTTGTTATCCACTTGTTTCAGTCATGTCTGACTGTGGTCCCATTTGGGATTTTCTTGCTACCGTACTGGAGCAGTTTGCCGTTTCCTTCTCCAGCTCATTTTACAGATGAGGAAACAGGCAAACAAGGTAAAAGTGACTTGCTCAGGGTCACAAAGCTAGTGTGTGTCTGAGGCCGGAATGGAATTCAGGTCCTTCTGATTCCAGGCCTGGGACTCTATTTATTGCACCACCTAGCTGTCTCACCGCTGGCACACAGTAGGCACTTAATAAATGTGCACTGAATTGAATATAAGATCAAAGATCTAGAGTTGGAAGGAAACTCAGAAGTCAGCTTCTTCACAGAAAAGAGCTCAAGACCTAGGAAGGTTAAAAGGTCCACAAAGGAAGCAATCATAAGGAGTAGAATTCGAATTCAAATCCCATGACTCCAGAGGGCTTTCCCCCACTCTCTACCCTAGTGCCTCCAAGAATCTTACCCCGACTCAAAGAAGAAGACCAGGGTTAGTCTGGAACTAAAATTACATCTCCTGATCCAGAAACCAAAGCTTCTTGGCTCTGCTGTTAAGTCACTCCAAGGAGAAATTTGTAGAAAAGTAATTAGCTTTGCCAGTAATAATTCAAGTTCCCTTTGCTATCATAGCTGTCTTTGTCTGTTTATAAGTTCTTGTCACAACACAGCACAATGAATATTGCCAGGGAGTCGTGATCTGGTTTTCACATCATTATAGTCTATTACCACGGATGTGATTGTGCTGTCTCAGATTCAGCATTATACCTTCACAGTGAAGGCGTCAGTGGGAAGGAATTTTGATAATTACCGGGCACAGCAAGGGAAATTATGGAAAGCAGGGAGATCAGTTACATTACTGTCTCTGATATTTATAATTTTTTTGTGTCAGTCTCCAAGTCCCTGTTCAACTGTGTTTAGCCACAAGAGGCAGGTTCTATGAAAATTGAGTGTTTCAACTGACAGTAGAAATGGTAATGACAGTCATACCTTGATGATGTCATGACTGATTATCCAGGTAGGTGATTTTTAAAGTCCCTTGGTTCTTCTACTTCCTTCTGACTACTTATTAGTCATTTTACAGTTGTGTTCAACTCCATGACCCCATTTGAGGTTTTCTTGACGTTTATTGGAGTAGTTTGCCTTTTCCTCTTGAATTATTTTACAGATGAGGAAACTGAGGCCAACTGAGGGTAAAGTGACTTGCCCAGGGTCTCACAGCTAGTAAGTACCTGAGGGCAGATTTGAACTCAAAAAGATGAGCCTTCCTGACTCCAAGCCTGGCACTCTATCTACAACTCTACCTAGCTGTCCTCTGATTGCTTATACCTTAGAACTTTTTTCTCTGTTCCTCTTAAGGAAATAAGGTTGCAAAACTCAAACTAGTTGATTTTATCCATTGTCAAAAGGTTGGTAAAACCTGAAAGAAAACATTATAGAGTAACCAGAGAACCAGCCTTGGAAAAGACCAAGATTTCCGAGCCGTCTCTGACACACCCTGTCTTAGTGACAATGGGCAAATCACTTAACCTCTTAGGATCCCAAACAATTCTTTAAATTATAGATGACTTGCTGGTCTGCATCTCAGTAGTGGGTTAAACATACACACACACACACACACACACACACATATTTGATGGTGAAGAGTGTTGGAACTGATGAGGGCTGGAGAGATAGAGGTACAGGAACTCCAAGACTAGAATTCCCTGCGTGGGAAGTCTGGAAAAGAATTCATGGATTCAAGCATTGTTGAGGTCAAGGTGGTAAAGATTTATTACACTTTTCAGTGGGCAAGAGTTCTTAGGGAACCTGCAACATTAGATGTGTACAGGTAAAGTCTGTATAGGATAGTCTATAGTAAAACATGTGCCAAATATGCTAACTAGGTGATTCAGGGTGGGATTAGGGAGTCGTTAAAGAGTGGTTAGTTCTTAAAAGAACATACACTTTTAGTATCTACTATGCAGGTATTTTACCCAGAGTTTCAGCAAATAGCCCAAGGGAGTGCTACGTGGAGGTGTGGTTTTAGTCCTGCAATGTCACTAAGTCAACGAGCGATCAGGACTGACTGCTCTCATTGATGTCTTGTTGGTCAAGATAAATGTAAGGGAGTATACGTGTGTCTGAGTCTAGGATACATATGATTGGTCAGTGAATAAGTAAATGTTGTTATGAGCTAGTACACAGCCAGTTCAGCCAGTACACAGCTGGTTCAGACTAAGTTCTATAGGTACAGATGCCTACTCTAACAGAAAGTTGTTACTGGGGTAGGCTGTGTCCTTGGGCTGGGGGGAAAGTGCTTGGGATAGTGTTTTGAGGCTAGGGAGAAATGTGATTTTTAAAGAGAAATGTGACTTTAGAATTGGGGTCCAAGCACATGTACCCAAGCACCCCATCAGAACTGTTGTTTAAAATTAGCTTTAAAAGATAGAAAAAATGCCAACATATTCAAAACTATAAACATTCATAACTATACTTTTTATGGTAGCGAAAAACTGGAGACAAAGTAGGTGCACCTCAAGGGGGGAGTGGCTCAATAAATTGTTGGTATTGAATAAAATGGAGCACTATTGCACAATAAGAAACAACAGATATGAAAGATCTAAAGAAACATTCAAATTTGTATGAATTGATGTAGAGCGAAGAAAACAGAACGAGGAGAGGGATGTACACAGTGAATGTTCACATGTAAATGAGAACACTAAAAGAATTTAAACTCTAAGTAATCACAATGACCACCCTTGGACAGATGGTAAAATGTAATACCCTCCTTTAGGTAGGGAGGTTGGGATATTACAATGAAATGTTTCATTAGTTGTCAGAAATAATCACTATATCTTTGGGATTTTTGCTTTACTATATTTTATCCAAAGGAGGACTTCACATATCAAATGAGAAAATATTTATAAAGAGCTTCCAGGAATGGGGAACCTGAGGCCTCAAGGTCACATGTGGCCCTCTAGGTCCTCAAGTGAAACCCTTTAACTAAATCCAAACTTCACAAAACAAATCCTTTTAATAAAAGAATTTATTCTGTAAAACTTGGACTCAGTCAAAAGGCTACACCCAAGGACCTAGGCTTTGACAAAGCCTCGAGGCCACCTCTGCCCAACACCTGGCACATAGTAAGTACTGAACACAGGTTTATTTCCTTCCCTTCCCCTTTCTATATCTGAAAATGATATTATGTCAATAAAAATAAGATATCATAAAGCTTACTTTTTTACAAATAATAAAATTCCTCTAAAAACTATGTGTTTCCATCACTCATGTTACTCCCCATTATTACTAATATAACTGAGGTCTGAATATGTTTCCTTTACCCTCAGTAACATTTGTTAAATCATTTGCTCTGGACAGTAGGGTTTTCAGTCATGTCCTTACAACTGAATTGGAAAACCTGGAACCCATTAAGATAGCTTGCTGTAGCTGCTGTTTAGATGTTTGCGATTCTTGGTGACCCTGTTTAGGAGTTTTCTTGCCAAAAATACAGCAGTACTTTGCCATTTTCTTCTCCAGCTCATTTTATAGATGAAGAACTAAGGCAAACAGGGTAAAGTGACTTGCCCAGGGCCACATAGCTAGTAAGTGTCTTATAAAAGAGTCTTCCTGGTACGCAGCTATGTGCTCTAACCGCTTCACCCCACCTAACTGGTACGGACAAGACAAACCAAAGGAAGAAATAAGAGGGTTACTGGTCAGGAATCATCCGCTTGAATCTGCAATTCACCTTAGCCTGACCTTCACTGTTCCACCTTGGAATGTCAGACTTCATATTTTGGTCATGGCTGGAAAATCATTATTCTTTGGAAAGAGAGGATGATTTCTTTCTCCTTGCTCTGTGGGCAGTTTTCACTGCAAGTTAGTGAATAGATTAAACGTCCCATGGGAGCAATTTACAGATTTAAAGCATGTAGAAGGTAATTTAAAAGAGTCAAGACCTTTTAAAAATGTAAAGTCTTTGAAGTTCACACACCTGAAAGTCCTGAAACGTCTAAATTATCAAGGGCCCAAATGTTTCAACAGTGAGTGCATCTGCCCGCAGATTCACTATCACAAACCTTCCATCCAAAGGGAACAGAGCCCAAAATAGATTGTCAATGAATTCCCCAAGTAGTGGGGTATAATTTTAATCCCCTTCCTCTTTCTTTCTTTTTCTTCTTTCCCTGTTTTTTCACATCATAATAATTTCCCTACATACTCTCCAACATCACCACTACCTTGTCCTGTCAGAATCCTTCCTTTTACCAAAAAAAAAGATAGTAAAAAAAGTTTGATAAATACGGCAACTGCATCTGCCACATTTGACAACAAAGGTTATGTGACTTCTGAATTCCTTATTGGTAGTTGCATCTACTCTAAGTTCAATCGCCTTTTTGTGTTGTTTTTATTTACATTACATCAATCAATTTCTATTTTGCTTTCCTGGTTCTGTTTACTTTCTGTATCAGTTCATATAGCTCTTTCCATGTTTCTCTGAATTCCTCATATTCATTGCATCTTATAGTGCAATAATATTCCATTACATTCATCTATCACAGTTTATTCAACTATTCTCCAATTAATGGGGACCCACTTTGTTTCTACTTGTTTTGCTACCACAGAAGTATTACTTTCAAGAATGTAAATATTTTTGTACATAGGGGATCTTTCTTTTTGTTATTAAGCTCTTTGAAGTACATACCCAAAATAGGATTATTAGATCAAAGAATATGAAGAGTTTAGTAATTTTTCTCACATAATTCCTATTTATTTTCCATAACTAACCACTTCACACCTCTACCCATAGTGTATAAGGTGTGCCTAAGTTCCCATAAGCCATCTGAAGTGATTTCCATTTTTTATCATCTTTGCCATCTTTCCATCTCTATGCAAATATTCTCAGATCCAATCTTTGTTCCTCTCCTTAGTTCTGGCCCTGCATCAACATTCCAGAATAGCTGTTCTGTAGGCATCTAAAACTCAATATATCCCAAACAAAGCTCATTCTCTTTCCCCCAAGGCACACCTTTCTTTCCAACTTCCTTATTTCTGTACAGGGTACCACCATCCTTCCAGTCACTCGGTTAACAATCTAGGAGTAATCTTTGACTTATTTACCACCACCACCCCCTTTCATTCATCAGTGACAATGGGCTCCTACTCAGTCTTCTTTCCTCAAGTTTCTGCTTTGTCCAATCTATTCTCCACACCACTACCAAAATGATATTCTTAAAGCTCAAATATGATCATCTCATGCCTCTGCACAAAAGTCTCCATGATTCCCTATTGCCTTCATGATAAAATATAAATACTGTGCCTTGTTTGGCACTTAAAGCTTTTCACAATATGACTCCAGCCGACCTTCCCTGATTCATTTTGTGTTTTCCCTTTTATACACTCTACATTCCAGGAAAACTGACTTACATGCTCTTTTTTTCTTACACTGAAGTCCATCTCATGCCTCTGTGTGCAGGTTGCCTTCATGCCTGGAATGCACAATCTCCTTATCTCAGTCTCTTAGAATTCCTAGTTTCCTTCTAATCTCAGTTCAAATGCTCTGTTCTAAATGAGATCTTTCCTGAGTCCTTCTCAACATGCACACACACACACACACACACAGACACACACACACACTCTTGTATTTACCTTGTAGATCTCTTACATGTACTTATCTGTGTACATGTTTCCCTCATGGAATGTAAGTTCTTTACATTTTACATGCCATCAGATTCAGTTGATGCTTAGATTTGATTTGTGGAACTATTTAACTTCCTTCTCTTTCTTTCATTCTTCATTACAAACATGTAACCCCTCTAGGGATGAGAATGAGAATGGAAATATTTGGAAATGGAGGCAATACAAAAATTAAACATATGGATGTCTCTTTTTTTTAAAAAAGAGGGTGTAAGTTCTATGTTCCCAAAGCTGTTAAACTGTGTATATACACTTTGACCAATAAAACTGTTATTAGGTCTGTAGACCCCAAAGAAAGAGGAAGAGGACCTATTTGTATAAAAATATAGCAGCTTTTTGCATTGTTAAAGAATTGGATACTTTTGGGGATACCCAACAATTGGAGAATCGCTGAACAAGTTATGGTATATAAACGTCAATCGACCAATCAATCAACATTTGTCAAGTGCCTACTATGTTCCAGGCATTGTTCTTGGTGCTGGGAAGACATAAAAAGGCAAAAGGTAGCCCTGCCCTCTAGCAAAAGTGACAACATGCAAAGAAATGTGTACAGAATACAAGATAAATAGGAAATAAAGGGAGGAAGGCACTAGAATTAAGAGGAGGTGGGAAAGGTTTCCCGGTAAAGATGGAATATGAGGGAATACTACTGTGGTATAAGAAATGATGAAGGGGATGGTTTTAGAAAAACCTAGCAAGGTATATGAACTAATTCAGACTTCAGTGAGAAGTATGGGGTACAAAATTGTTCTATCTGTAAAGAAAACCACTGAAGCAGACCTCCCAGCCAATAGCAGTTTATTAAAGGGTCTCTAGCCCCCTCTAATGAAGTGGACCTCAGCTCTTCCTCATGATCTGAGATATCCCCAGGGTCTTTCTTTTTATAGGACTTGATACCCAGACATACAGAAGAGGAAAGTAAATGCAAAATCTCATTGGTTGGGAAACCTTGATTTTATCTAGAAAGACCAGAAAGCCAGCAGGATGGGCAAAGGTCATCTGTGCTGACTAAGTGATCATAAGATGGGTTCCTCCTCATGTTTGGCAAGAGAGAATGGTCTGGAGATATAAAAATAAGTTTGGGGACTTTCCATATCATAGCAAAGCATCCCACCCACGCTAGGTTTGGCCACAGTGATTGCAGCAAAAAGATGAAAATACTTTGGTCAACATTCTTGTGGTCACTCAAGGGAACCTTACAACTGCTAAATAAGTGATGAAGAGTAAAATCATAGTTTTCAAGTTTGAGGTCTACTATAAGAATGAATCTATCTTATCTAATTATCCCTATTCCTATATGATATATGTGAAATATACATTAATATATGTCATTCTTGCACTAATATTAGTGGACTAGATTGACCAAATATATATCACTAGATGAGAAAATCACTAATAATTACTTATCATCATTTCCCCTATGGAATTACATTGAACTGATTAATACTGTTTGGAACAAAATAGTTCTTTCGGCAGAACCAGGACAACAATTTGTATAGTAACAGTAACATCGTAAATAAAAACAACTTTGAAAGATTCAGTAACTCTAATCAACCAAAATTTCAAAGAACTCATGATGAAAGATGCAATCTTCCTCTGGAGAGAGAGAGAGCTTTATGGACTCAGAGTACAGATTAAAATATTTTTCTTTTTTTCCCCTCTTTGTAGACATGGTTAATGCAGTAATTTGTTTTATTTTAATCTGTCCATCTATGTATACTACATATGTGTGTATACACACACACATATATGTACACACTTATATGTGTATGTATGTAAAGGGTTTTGTTTTTCTTGCCTTCTCAGTGGGTGGAGGAGGGGAAATGAAAGGGAAGGAATCTGGAACTGACAATAAAGTAAAATAGAATTTTTAAAAAGGACTTAAATTTCTTGAGGGAAAGACTACATTTTTGTCTTAGTATATCCAAGATATTCATATGGACATAAACATACACACATAGACACATAAACATACACACATGCACATACATATATATGCTTCCCCCTTTTTCTGCCCTCTTCATTCTCTAGCCTGTATTATGCTCAACTATATTGATTTCATATCCACTCATTCCCCACAATTTGACCATTAATTCCTTGAGGATTAGGAGTTTTTCACTTTTGTGTTTGTATCCCCAATGACATCTTATACTGCTTGGCACACAGTAGGTGCTTAATAATTTATTTAAAATTTACTCACAAAATCATAGACTCACAGAATTTGAGAGTTGGAAAGGACCCTAGTGGGGAGTTATTCCAAATCACAAACAAAAGGAAGATCATACTATCCCATACCTCACAAGTGGTCATCCAACATCTTCTTGAAAACTTCCAAGGAGGGATAAACCACTACGCCAGAGGCAGCCTATTCCACTTTTGAACCGCTCTGATTGTTATGTTTTTCCTGAGTTGAATCTACTTTTCCCTCTTTGTAACTTCTACCTATCACTCTTAGTTGTGCCATTTGAGGCCAGGCAGACTAAATCTAATCCCTCTTAACACATGAGAGCCTTTCAAGTGCTTGAAAATGGCAATTATATTTTCCTCCCCCTTAATCTTCTCTAGGCTAAACATCCCCCAGTTCCTTCCAATAATCCCCAAATGATATAGATTCAAGACCCTTCATCATGCTTGTATCCTCCTTTGTATGCTCTTCATCTTAGCAGTAATTTGATTTTGAAAGAATTTGGTAATGAGGTTGTTAGGGTTGTTTTTTGATATGTAATATAATGAGGAATCAATGAAGATTTTTTTTTTCTACCAAGGAGATCACATCAATCCAAAATATTTATTAAGTACTTCTATGCACAAAGTGCTATGATAAGCACTCTACAAATATTATCTTATTTGATTTTCACCACAGTCATGTGAGGTACATACTATTATACCCCTGAGCCAGACAGCATTCACTTGCCCAGGGTCATATAGCTATTAAGTGTCTGAGGCTAGATTTGAACTCAGATCATCCTGATTCTAAGTCTAGCTCTGTATTCACCATGCCACCTAGCTACCCAAAAGGAATGCTCATGGACAGTGTTCCTAGATACAGACTTCCTATGTAAAAAGTAGGGAAGAAAAAATTTGGACTTTCTTGATAGTATCGTCCCGGAGCCTAGGCTTCTATCCAGAGGAGGGAAATTTTCTGAGTCATACCAACTTTGGGAGATGCATTGTGGGTGACTCCAAGTGCAAAAATTATCAGGTTTGAGAATTTGGGCATCGGAATTTCTTGAGGGAAAGGGAGTTTTCTGAACAACAACCCTCTTGGGGAAAGAAGTGAATCATCCACATCATTCCTGACCTTCTTAGATAACAAAGCCACTATATGTTGAGGGGTGGGAAGAAAAAGATCCTGGACCTTGCAAGTCCTTGACATCTATTATTATAGTGAGTGATTTAAACAGTGCCTCATAAGGGAAGAGGATCACTCATTCAGTAGACCCTCAAATATGTTTACTTTACTGGGAAATCCAAACCACAGGGTCTTACTTTGAGTCTTGAAGAGACAGTAGGCTTCTATCAGGAAAAGGGACTCACCAGAGAGTCAAACAATTACACGAATGGCAACCCCAAATTCAATTTCCTTCTGAGGAAGCTGTTTGAATGCCTTGTGTTTCTGTGGGTTTGTGGGGTCCTTTGATCATTTGAATCCTCTGTGTTTTCTGTGGGGCGGAAAAAGGGTTGTGCTATGCCTAATTTGAATTACTGCCTTCAGTACCTATATAGGAATTGGGACTGTATTACCCACATCTGGATAAACCAAGACCAGAACTCTACCTAAGTTACCTTCAGAGATTTTCTAGGAGAAAAGTTCAGGTGGGAACATGAGAAACTGAAGAAAGAGAAAGCGATCCCCTTTGATCAGCGCCCCCTGACCCCTTGCCACACACACAGCTGAGAGGGCTGTGTCCTCAGGATTACTAATCACTAATAGTATCCTCTTTGGAAGGAACTAGATCAGGTGTTAAGCCATTATTATTCTAATTATTCTTATTTTATATCAGATTCCGTTCAGATGTAAATGGTCTCATGACAAGTTGCAGTTCTACTTTCATGTTTAATGTTCAGCAGACTATTTCACAGATGGATAAAATGATTGCTTTTGTAATCGAATAACAATGTTGGAATATAAGCTCATCTTTTGCAAGCTCCTGAAATCATCTTTGGGAGAACTCCAGTAGCAGGCAGAATAGTAGAGATATAGAATTCATCTTATTGCTATACAGTTTTTATTACTTCTACTAGGTCTCTTTCTCTCTCTCTCTCTCTCATGGAGGTTGTCATAATTGGGAGATTATTAGCAATATGGCAACATCTATTAGCAACATCATTCCTAATTTTTGTGGGTCGATGTTATGTTCAGCAATTCAGTCAGTTGTTATTAAAAAATAAATTTTATTGATATATATTGCTTTTATATCACATACATTTCCCAAGGTGTGTGCTTGTCCTTCGTTGCCAAAAAAGACCATTGCATTAGAGAAATGATGACATGATTTGCACTTGACTTTGCTTTGAGTGAGGGAGGACTGTGCAGGTCACCAGCCTCACTTCTCCTGCAGAGCCATCTGAATCCAGTGACCTGATATTCATCAGGATGACTGGAGAGGACCCAGGATGAGGCAATTGGGGTTAAGTGACTTGCCCAAGGTCACACAGGTAGTGAGTGTCAAGTGTCTGGGGTGAGATTTGAACTCAGGTCCTGCTGGCTCCTGCACTGGTGCTCTATCCACTGCACCACCTAGTTGCCCCAATTTCCCAAGGTATTCCTCCCTGAGAGACATCCCTCCTAATGAAGAATTTAAAAATGGATAAAGTTCATCAAAATTAAACTACATATTTAAAAATTCTGATGTTATATTCAGTATTTCATACCTGAAGTCCCCCTGTTCTACAAAGAAGAGAGGGTAGTACATTCTTAAATCTTCTCTTTGGAAACAAGCTTAGCTAAATAGTTAATATAGATTCAGTTTGGATTTTCCCTCCCATCCACTTAATTATTATAGTTATTGTGTAAATTATTTTCCTGGCTCTGCTTGTTTCACTTTGTGTCAGTTCATAAGACTCTTCCATTGCTCCCCTGTATTCTTTATAGTCACTATTTCTTACAGTACAGTAATATCCCATTATGTTCCTGTACCACAATTTGTGTAGCTTTTTCCTAATCAATGAATATTTAAATCATTTGCATTTCTCTCTTTTCATTAAAAGTACTATTATAGGAGGCAGAGCCAAGATGATAGTGTGAAAGCAGGGAGTCATCTGTATTCATCCACAATTCCTTCAGATATCTCTAAGAAGTAAATCTGAATGAATTTCAGAGTGGCAGAATCCACCGGGAGACAGTGTGGAGGATTTCCAGTCCAGGACAATACGAAAGATTGATGAGAAGAATCTGTTACACTGGACTGGGGAGTGCAGAATTTGAGGAAGGTACCACTACAGCAGTAGCCATGGCAGAGTGGGAACAGCCCAGGTGGGCTAAATCACCAAAAACAGTATGGATTCCCAAATCACGCTGCACAGGACAGGAGTCCAGCAGAACTAGGTGAGAGAGAAACATGAGGCCTGCTGCAGTAACAGCAGTTGTTCCTGGGGCAATCAGCCCACAGACTAAAGGTTGGAGTGTCACCTACTTGAACTTCTGGAAGCCAAGATGATGGAGTAAACTGTAAGTGCTCTCACTCTCCCTTGTTAACCTTGAAAAACCCAGAGAATATTGCCCCTGAAAAATTCCTGGAATAGTGGAGCCAACAGAAGGGGTAAACAGTCTTTTAGCTCAGGAGGCTAGGGAGACCAGTAGGAAGGGTCCCTCTTGCAGCAACTGAAGTGGACCAGTGCAGGACCGGAAGTGTACCAGCAAGCCCCACCTGAGTGGACCAGCAGGAGATCCTGAGCCCCAGGGGGATGGAGCCAGGAAACATCAATACTAGGACCCCAGGAAAGCCTTAGCACAGCCAGGGGAATTGGGCAGACACCAGAGCAGACAGGGTCTGTGCAATCCTAGGGGAGGAGGAGACCTCCAGCGGCCAGACCACCCCTCCCCTACTCTTCACATGGTGAACTTCAGTGTAACCCCTCAGATTTCACCTGGTTTCAACCTTGGCACACACCAACCAACTCAACACCAGATAAGCTGCAGCATTATATAGCTTCTAGTTGAAAAAACCAGAGGCCACAGAACACAAAACGAGTGACCAGGACCCTAGCTACCAGCACAAGAAATGTGGGACAGAGCTCCCTGTACCTTAGAAGCAGAGATCTACCATAAAAGCCAGGAAAGAGGCAATCATCATGAGCAAGAAGCAAATTAGGGAAACAAAGTCCATGGAATATTATTTCAGGGACAGAGAAGAACAGAATCCAAATTCAGAATAGGACAGCATTGACACTGTACCCATATCTGAAACCTCAAAAGGGAATATGAACTGGTCTGAAGCCCAAAGAGCACTCTTAGAACAGCTCAAGAAGGATTTTAAAGGTCATATCAAAGCGGTAGAAGAAAAACTGAACAATGATTTTAAAAATACAATCAACTCCAAATGGATATGGAGATAAAAGTGCTATTATAAATACTTTGGTGTATTTGGGTTTTTCCTCCTGTTGGGGGTATCTGCCTGGTAGAATATCTGGGTCAAAGGGAATGAATATTTTATTCTCTTTGCATAATTCTAATTGCTTTCTTGAAGGAATGGATGAATTTACAGCAACTCCATCATACATCAACAAGAATTGTATCTGTGATAATACTTTGATTCTAGTATGGTTTATTTGTTGAATTTTCAAAGATCCTTTGAAATGTGTGTTTGTAATGTGCAGATTTGTTATCTTTTAGATTATTAAGGAAATTGAGTTCCAGCAAGCATCCAGAAAGTTGTTCAAGCATGAGGAACCATGATAAGAATTTAAAAAAAAAAAAAGACCTGACAGTTGCTACTAAAAACCAGAAAATATCTTGGAATACAATATTCCAAAAGCAAAAGCCATAGGCTTACAACTATGATAGGTGAAAACTGAAAAAACTGAAATAACAAAGGTTCAAGTTTCTGAGCATATCCATTTATTAATCAGTATATGCCAATTACATAATAAATCAGTATTGAGCCTCCTCAGCTTGGCAATGCACCCCAAATACAGAGGGTTTTTATGCATTAAAAGAACACAGATAACAGGATATAAACCAGGATACAAGATTAGATATTCTGATTTCTAAGTGGAAGAAAAATTAGGGACTTTCTGAGTTAAGAGGGCAGAGAGGTAGCAGGTAGACTTTCCTGGATGTGAAACAGGATGTCACTCAATTCCAAGGATTAGCAAGTTGGTGGAATTCACAGGAAAATGAAACTTAAGTGTCAAAATCAAGTCAGTTTTACAAGATGGAATTAGTTTGGTTAACAATTTCTCAATTCTCCTTTTGATCCATGGGGAAGGCAGATAATGGACAATGCTTTTGTGCTTTCCCAGTCACCAGTGGAGTGAAGCAGGGCTATGTACATGCTCCCATGCTTTTTAGCATGATGTTTTCAACAGTGTTTTCCGATGCTTTCAATGAGGACAAACACTGCATCAAGGCCAGCCATCACACTGAGAGTAAATTATTTAATTTGAATTTAATTTGAAAAGGCTACAAGCCAAGACTAAAGTGGAGGGAAAGATTATGTGTGACATTTTGTTTGCATCTGATTGTGCATCCTCTGAGATGCAACAGAATATGGATTGATTTTCTGCTGTTTATGCTAATTTGGGCCTAACAATTAACTCCAAGGAAATAGAAGCTGTCCACCAGCCAGCACCATACCATCCATATATGGAACTATCAGTTACAGCAAATGGGGAAATTGTGAATTCTGTGGAGGAGTTCACTTACCTTGGCAGTATACTTTCCAAGAAATTACAGAAAAATGATGAGATTGATTTATGCATTTCCAGAGATAGCTCAGCATTTGAAAAGCTCCATAAGAATACATGGGAGGGAAGAGATATTAGATCATCTGCCAAACTGAAGATCTACTGAGCTGTTTTGCTGACATCATTGATGCATGCCTATAAAAGCTAAACAGTCTACCAGCACCATGCCAGAAAACTGAACCACTTCCTCTTAAATTATCTTAGGTAGATTCTTAAGATTACCTGGCAAGACAAGGTATATGAGGTACTCTCTCAAGCAAACTGTCAAGTATTCAAACTACTGCAGAGAATGCAACTTCAATAGCTGACCATGTTGTAATGCCAGATGTACATTTGCCTAAAAGACTGTCTTACAAAGAACTCATACAAGACAGCCATTCACACAGTGGTCAGAAGAAGTGATACAAGGATACTCAATATCTCTCTGAAGAATTTTTGGTATCTATTGTGAAATATGGGAGACACTGGCACAAGACTGCCCGGCATGACTTACCTGCATCAAAGAAAGTGCTATGCCCTGTTACCAAAGCAGAATTGTAGTAACTGGAAAGAAACATAAGACATGCAAATTTAGAGACATCTCCCTCCCAAATGGTTACATGGACTATTTGTGCCCAACCTGCGGCTTTGACAAGGAAAGGGAGAAGGGATGCTATTTTCTTAGTTCTATGTTCTCAGCCTTCAATATTTTAGAATTTTACAACATGCGGCCAGCAAGGCTAGTAAGATATTATGATCCAGCCTAAATATAAAGCCTCAAAGGACCTCAAAGATAAAGATATTGTAATTGGTCTGTGCAACTGTTTTCCCTTAATAGCAAATTATTCTTATTATTATCTATTTTAAAACAAAATATATCCCATTAAATATTAACAGTTTTCAAATGCCTATTTTATCACATCCTTTGAACAGCTCAATTTGTAATCTAACAGCATCTAGATTAAAAAAGAAGTTATCTAACAGCATCTCTGACAATTGTTTCTCAAATCTGACAATATCAGAAGAATTTTAGAAACACAGTATCATGTATTAAAACATGAAGCACAGCTAGTTATAAGTCAGTTGACTTCAATTCAGTTGAACATATTTCCATATTATCTTACAGAGAAAATCATCCATTTTATCACCTTTGGCATTTTATGCTAATCACATCCAAAAACTTGGTATAGAGTTATCCAATATGGAGCAATTATCTTTAATTAAAGAAATAATAATTACAATAGTTAACATTTATATACTGCTTTCCATATTCCCAGCACTGTGTTAAGCACTTCACAATCACTATACTATTTGATCCTTACAAGATACCATTATTATTTTCCTCAGGAAACTGACATAAACTAAAATAAGGTAACTCACTTAAGATCACACAGCTAATAAATTTTTGGGACCAGAGGGCAACTAAGGTTTCCCTGCATTTTTCCAGCAAATTTTTTGTTGCATTTGATGCCACAATTAATAGAATACATTTTGCCACATCATAATTAAGTTACAGGATAAATTTCAACCAAATTAGATCTGGATTTACAGCCACAAAATCAAAATCTTAATTTTCCAGGGCTATGAGACACCTGAACTTTAAAATTTTAAAGCCCAGAGTTAGTAATTAGCTCATTTTCAAAGGTTTATGATAGCACTTTTGCCTTTCCATTAACTTTTAATTTATTTTCTTTCAAAAATCACCCAGAGGGCCAAATCAATTCCTTTCATGTTCATAATGTAGCCCTATCCTCTCTTTTCCTGAAGCTTCTCATTTTTAATCCCGGCCAAAAATAAGAAAAAACTCCAAGTAGCTGCCCCAAATTCTCTTCCCCCTGCTTTGGGGCTCAGAAGGTTTCAAAAGGTTCGGTCTTTAGAATGGTCTTTCAGGGGCAGAGTAATGTATTTCCCAAACATATCCAAGACTATCTAAAGAACTAATCTTCACTCACTGTATTTCTCCATTGTAATTTAACACAAAAATTTTTTACAGCCCTGATTTACCTAAAAAATTTTATACAGCCCTGATTTACCTAAACAATTAATTCCATTATAAAAGGCTTTGAAAATTCTACGTCAGCCTTTCCAAAAGATATTCCTAGTTCCTGATCACCTGCCTTCCCCACTCAACATGGTGAATATCCCCATTCTTAAGAACTGAGTCTGAGTCCTTGATGATTGTAGGGATGACATAAGTCATCCCACATGACTAGGGGTGAGGTTTATCAGTCTTTCCTCAGTAGCCCCTTTTTGTTATAAATCTCCATTCTTAATTAAACTTCACTTATTTTTAAGTTGCTTCCTGATTTAAATAAGCTTTTCTCTTTTCATGGTCAGGAAAGGGTTAATAATGGGCAGTTCTTAAGCAGCAGACATATATTTTTTTCTCAGTGAAGTTGTTTTTCTTCCTTGCACAAAAACAATAGTTCTATCAATCTCCAGGAAAGAGTGATAACTCTGTAACTTTCACTCTCAAAATCTTATTCTTATTTTTCCTTAAGACAAATTTTACAGAGCAGTACCTTGAAACTCACAAAGACATTTCAACATTTGTTAAGCTTCTGCTAAGTGCCTTATCATTTAGGACAAAGAGAAGGAGCTGAGTTCCTTATTCAGTACTTGCCTCAAATCTACTTATCTCAATGGAATTAACTCTTCTCAGACCTCTTTCTCAACTCCAAATTCTTCCTTCCAGAAAGGGGAGAAAGATGTTTAAGCTTAATCTGCAAGCCTCCCAGATCTACTAAGATGTTTTTAGCAGTTACCATAATTTGGAAACTTACAGTAAAATTATTATTTATAGTTACATATTTGATCTCTAATGCACTTATAATGCCACAAATCTCTACAAATCAAGAAAAGTTTTCTTTCTTGATTGTCTAACTTTATCTCTGTAACCCCAACCTGACCAGGGCTAAAGTGACAGAAAGAAAATGTCTTACAGGACTTTTTCTTTCTTTCTTTGTTTTTTTAAACCTAATCCCTCACCGAAAGCTGAAAATAGGAGTTGGTCCTGCTTATTGGGACAGAAAGTTTATCATCAGAGTATGAAAAGCTGGGAGAACTGTTTCAAGTACGAAACTACAAAACTTTTCCTTAGCATTCTAAATTCTTTGACTCCAGCTTTTCAGCAGTCTTTCTGGCTAGCAACATTTTCCCCTTAGAAATCTTCCAAGGTAACAAAATCTACAAATGGCACTAAACACAGCACAAAATAAAGATTTTTCTAAGCATTTTGCAAAGCATAAAAATACGATAAGACAGAAAAGGTTAAGGTGCATAATTTTCTAAAACTTGTAGTTATTGGAAGTCCCTTCTTCAAGTCAAATTTGGGACCTGAGAGGGTGATGGAGCTTGGACCGCTAAAAGGAAAAGACCAAGTCTTTGAAAGCAACCCAGTCCCTGAATTTTCTCACACATTTCAGCAGCTCAGATTGCTGAGGGCTCACCCAAGGCTTCAGGCCCATTCCAACCCAAGTAGATAACTTATAGTCCTTTCACAGTTGCTCTTGACCCATCCCAGACTACTTTATTCCTTTGACTGTTGCACCTGGCCTACCTCAGACTATTTACCACTCCTTAATAAGATCCAGACCTTTTCACTGTCCCTTCTCTTGAGTATAAGTATCACTCTCACCTTCACCAAGTTGCAGATTCACTAGGAATCTCACTGGGTGTTACAGTAAACCTTGTCACTTTGACTGGAAGATGGTTTGAGTGCTTGAATTCTTTCCAAGCAGAAGTCACTCTGCATCCTGACATTTCAGGGTTCCCAGCAACCCCAAACCACATCAGATCCATTTGGATTTTTATATATTATAGACCAATCTCAATTTCTTTAATTATCTATAGTGCCAAATGCCAAAATAGGTTATAAACTGAATCTTTTGCAGTTTTAAATCAAATTTGACACCACTCAATAGCTTCTATCAGTCTGTCAGTCATTGGCCAATATGGTTATTTGTGATACATAGTACATTTTTCTCTAACTTTAGGATAAGCTTGCCTATTCTCTCAAAAAGACTTCTTGGGAAATATCTACTTCAACAACATAAGAGCTTACCTTAGTTTTGAAGAATTTTAAATTGAAGGAGAGTTTGACCGCAGCCTGGCTTAGCTTGCCAAAAACTGTGACAAGTGAAATCTGAAATAACTGAGGAAACAAAGGTTTGAGCTTCTGAGCATATCTACTTATTTATCAATGCAAGCCAGCTGCATAACAAATCAGGACTAGACCTCATCAGCTTGGCTTTGGACCCCAAATACAGAGGGGAGACAGATTTTATGCATTAAAAGAAAACAATTAATAGAATACAAACCTGGATACAAGATTAGGTAATCTAATTTCTAACTGGAGGAAAGATTAGTTATTTTACCAGTTGGGAGGGGGTTGATTGAGTTTCAGGAGTTGAGAGGGAGGTGAACAAGTAAGTTGACTTGCCCAGATGTGAAACAGGATGTCACTTAATTGCCATGATTAGTAAGCTGGTGAAATTTGCAGGAATGTGAAACTTTAAGTCTCAAAATGGAGTCAGTTTTACAAGATGCAGTCAATTTGATTCACACAATTCTCTCACAACCAAGAATAACTTATCCTGAAAGGCTGATTATAATTCTACGGGACTGCGGGTGGGGAATAGATTTTTAATGGGAAGAACTTGGGATCATTTAAGATGAAAAGACCACAGTTGAGTAGGAACCTTGAAATACAAACACAAGAATCAAGAGAAAGCTAGAAAGGTAATTTTATATGAGCATATATACTCATGTACTCCTAAAATTCTATAGTGATGCCCCCCCCCCAAAGAGGGGCATTGAAACATTTTTTTTTTATTCACAAAAGGAAATAGAAGAAAGCACAGATGAACATAATAGTTTTGAAAATAATGTGTGGAATTACATCTTTTTTTTTAAGTGGCATGAAATAGAGAATCACAGTTTTTTATCCTTTTTTGCATCCTGCTGTGTGTGTGTTGAAATGCTCTTTCTTTTTGTTATTTATGTTCAAAATAAAAACAAAGCAAAATTTAAAAGATTTTGACTGTTGATTCTTGCAAATTGATTGTATCTTTCTAGGTCCTCCCTAACCGTACCATGCATAACTATCCTCTTTCCTCTAACATCACCCCTGCCCCTTTCAGCTTCTGGAATTATGGTGAAATCAGCTGCCAATTTATTCCTTATGACTTCACCTACCATTACCTGTAACTACCTAAATCAACTTGCTCTTTCCTTCTTGCTTTTGAATGTTTTACAAGCACCTTGGATATGCTTTTGTATAAATACACTGAAGGCACAGACTGTTTTTGCTTTTTCTGTTTGTATTCTTAGTGCTCAACGCAGTACTTGGCACATAATTAACATTTAATAAATACTTTTTCACTCCTTCATATTTAATTATCAATATTTGCAATCCACAGTGGCATATTGTAGTTTCTGCTATTTCATTGCAAAATCTACATCCATCTATAAATCTAGTCTCTAGAAGAAAGACCTTTCTTTAATTTCTAATAGTAATGACCGGGTCTTGTATTACTATCTTAAATGCCTACATTTCTTTAAACAAAATCACATGACTCAGCTTTGTTACTTGACATTTCTGTGTCCACATATTATTAACTGCATACATGTGGATGATGCCCCTGGAGGCCCTTTGAATTCTACTCTTGGAACTGTTTAATAGTCTCCATTTGGGGATCACATACAACACTTTTTGGTTACATTTAAGAAATCCAGTGGCATCTATCCATGGTCAATCTTTTTTTCTTTTTCTCTCTAATTGTTCCAGAAGTGTTCCCTAAAGTTTAAGAACATCTATCAATCCTTTTTCTCCTTCTGGGCAGAGAAGTGTTCATCTTTATTACTACTTCTGCTTTATCACACACACACACACACACACACACACACACACACACACACACACACACACACCTGTCCACAGTTACCTCCCCAACTTGAAACTCAAAGTTTGCAAATTAGGTCCCATGGGGTTTATAATACGATGGATCTGTACCGCTAAAACTAAAATCCATGAACCTCTAGATTGGTGCATTTCCTTTTCAATAGTAGACACAATTAGCACAAAGCAAGGGCATTTACTAAGAGGGCATAATAACCACAGGAGCTATAAACAATTTCACAATAAACTTGGGACACGCATTCCTACATATTTACATAGCATCATTGAAAAGAATGGGCACACACTTAAAGCACAGTGGTATTGATGTGGCCACACTAAATCATACTTCTTGTATTGGCAGCCTCCACTGTCCTTTCCCCTTTCTTTGTGTCTTTATGCTGCTTCCTATTGGGTGAAGCATCTGTTCCACTGACCTCCCTTCCTGTAGCGTAAGATAGATTTTCATACCAAATTGAATGTGCATGTTAGTCCCTCCTTAAGCCAAATGTGATGAGAGTAAGCTTCACTTTTTCCTTCTCATCTCCCTCCTTTCTCCCTCCATTGAAAAGGCTTTTTCTTGTCTCTTTTATGAGAAATAATTGACCCCATTCCGTTTCTCCCTTTCTCCTCCCAATATATTCCTCTCTCACCCCTTAATTTTATTTTTTTTAGATATCATCGCTTCCTAATCGACTCACCCTGTGCCCTCTGTCTATATGTATATAATCCTTACAACCATGCAAATGCTGAGAAAAGTCTAAAGATAAAATATTATCTTTCCATGTAGGAATGTAAGCAGTTCAATTTTATTAAGTCCCTTATAATTTCTCTTTCCTGTTTATCTTTTCATGCTTCTCTTGATTCTTGTGTTTGAAAGTCAGATTTTCTATTCAGCTCTGGTCTTTTCATCAAGAATGCTTGAAAGCCCTCTATTTCATTGAATGACCGCTTTTTTCCCCTGAAGTATTATACTCAGTTTTGTTGCATAGGTGATTCTTGGTTTTAATTCTAGCTCCTTTGACTTCTGGAATATCATATTACAAGCACCTCGATCCCTTAATGTTGAAGCTACTAGATCTTATGTTATCCTGATTGTATTTCCACAATACTCAAATTATTTCCTTCTGGCTGCTTACAATATTTTCTCCTTGACCTGGGAACTCTGGAATTTGACTACAATATTCTAGGAGTTTTTCTTTTCAGATCTCTTTTAGAAGGCAATTAGTGAACTCTCTCAATATTTATTGTACCTCCATTCCTAGAACATCAGGGTAGTTTTCTTTGAAAATTTCATGAAAAATGATGTCTAGGCTCTTTTTTTGATCATAGCTTCAGGTAGTCCCATCATTTTTAATTGTCTCTCATGGATCTATTTTCCAGGTCAGTTTTTGCAATGAGATATTTCACGTTGTCTACAATTTTTTCACTCCTTTGGTTTTGTTTTACAATTTTTTGATTTTTTCATAAAGTCATTAGAAGCTATCTGCTCCATTCTAATCTTTATGAAATTATTTTCTTCAGTGAGCTTTTGGATCTCCTTTGCCACCTGGCCAGTCCTACTTTTTAGGATTGTAAACAGATTCTGGGGCTGCAGAACCCACAGAATGGTGGAATGAAACAAATCTCCAGCCCAAGACAGCCTGGAAGGTCACGAGGAAGTGTCTATCGTGCCATGCTGGGAGCAGAGCTCTTCTCCTCATTGACTTTTTGGATCTCTTTTGCCATTTGGATTAGTCTGTTTTTTAAAGTGTTATTTTCTTCAGCATTGTTTGGGTCTCCTTTAGCAAGCATTTGACTTGTTTTTCATGATTTTCTTGCATCACTCTTATTTCTCTTCCCATTTTTTGCTCTACTTCTCTTACTTGATTTTCAATATCCTTTTTGAACTTTTCCATGGCTTGAAAACATTTATCATGTTGTGAAAGAAAATGCAGACAAAAAAAAATCCCAAGAAAAATATATTTTTTTTTAAGTATGCTTTGATCTGCATTCAGACTCCATCATTTTTTTCCCTGGAGGTGGATAGCATATTTCATTATACCTCCTTTGAAATTATGTTGGATCACTGTATTTCTGAAAATAGTTAAGTCATCTGCAGTTGATCATCATACCACATTCTGTTACTGTGTAACAAGGTTCTCCTGTTTCTGCTCACTTTGCTTTGCATCAATTCATGTAAGTTTTCTCAGGTTTTTCTGAACGCATTCTGCTGATCATTTCTTACAGTATAATAGTATTCCATGACAATCATATACCACAGCTTATTCAGCCATTCCCCAATTGATGGGCATCCCATCAATTTCCAATTCTTTGCCTCCTCAAAAAGAGCTACTATAAATACTTTTATATATACTATAAATACTTTTATATATTATATATTTATATATAAATACTTTTATATATATTTTTCTTTTTTAAAAAATATAATTTATTTATTTTCAGTTTTCAACGTTCACTTCTATAAGATTTTGAATTCAAATTTTCTCCCCATATCTTCCCTCCCCCACCCCAAGACAGCATATACCCCAAATACCCCAATCTGCCCTCCCTTCTATCATCCCCCCTTCTCTGATCCCCCTCCCCTCTATTTTCTTGAAGGGCAAGATAGATTTCTATACCCCATAGCCTATAGAACTTATTTCCCAGTTGTATGCAAAAACAATTTTTAACATTCATTTTTAAAACTTTGAGTTCCACATTCTCTTCCTTTCTCCCTCCTGACCCACCCTCACTGAGAAAGCAAGCAATTTGATATAGATCATACATGTGTAGTGATGCAAAACACTTCTATAGCAGTCATATTGCAAGAAACGAACCACATTTCCCTCTATCCTATCCTGTCCTCCATTTTTTCCATTTCTCCCTTGACCTATCCCCCCACAATAGTGTTTGCTTCAGATTACTCCTTCCCCCCCAATCTGCCACCCCTTCTCTTATTCTCCCTCTCTTATCTCCTTCCCCTCTGACTTCCTGTAGGGTAAGACAGATTTCCATACCCAATCAAATGTGTGTTATTCCCTCCTTAAGTCAAATCCAATGAGAGTAAGGCTCATTTATTCCTTCTCACTTCCTCCCTCTTTCCCTCCATTGTAGAAGTTCTTTCTTACCTCTTTTATGTGAGATGATTTGCTATATTCTACTTCTCCCTTTCTCTTTCTCCTAGTACATTCCTCTCAACACTTAATTTTATTTTTTAGGTATCCTCCCTTCATATTCAGCTCATCCTGTGACTTCTCTCACTCTCTCTCTCTCTCTTTTTCTCTCTCTCTCTCCATATATATATATATATATATATATATATATATATATATATATATATATAATACACACATATATTCATATATGTATGTATATGTATATATTATATACATACATATACATATATACACATATAATACACACATGTACATGTATGTGTGTGCATGTGTGTATATATGTGTATAAGTGTGTGTGTGTGTGTGTGTGTGTGTTCCCTCTAAGTACTCTAATACTGAGACACTGAGAAAGGTCTCATGAGTTACAAATATCATCTTTCCATGTAGGAATATAAACAGTTCAACTTTATTGAGTCCCTTGTAGCTTCACTTTCCTGTTTGCCTGTTCATGTTTTTTCTTGATTCTTGTATTTGAAGTCAATTTTCTATTCAGCTTTGGTCCTTTCAACAAGAATGCTTGGAGATCCTCTATTTTATTGAAATTCCATTTTTCCCTGAAGTATTACATTCAGTTTTGCTTAGGTGATTCTTGGTTTAATTCTATCTCCTTTGACCTTTGGAATATCATATTCCAAGCCCTCTTATCTCGAAGTGTAGAAGTTGCTAAATCCTGTGTTATCCTGATTGTATTTCCACAATACTTAAATTATTTCTTTCTGGCTGCTTGCAATACTTTTCTCCTTGACCTAGGAACTCTGGAATTTGGCTACAATATTCCTGGGAGTTTTTCTTTTGGGATTTTTTTCAGGAGGTGATCCGTGGATTCTTTCCATTTCTAGTTTACTCTCTGGTTCTAGAATATCAGGGCAATTTCCCTTGACAATTTCTTGAAAGATGATGTCTAGGCTCTTTTTTTGATCATAATTTTCACAATAGACTAATAATTTTTAAATGATCTCTCCTGGATCTATTTTCCAGGTCAGTTGTTTTTCCAATGAGATAGTTCAAATTGTCTTCTATTTTTTTACATTCTTTTGATTTTGTTTTATAATTTCGTGATTTCTCAAAAAGTCATTAGCTTCCATTATTTCCATTCTAATTTTTAAGGAATTATTTTCTTCAGTGAGCATTTGGGCCTCCTTTTCCATTTGACCAAGTCTGCTTTTTAAGTCATTCTTCTTCTCATTAGCTTTTGGGTCTCTTTTCCCATTTGGGTTTCTCTATTTTTAAAGGTGTTATTATTTTCTACATTGTTTTAGATCTCCTTTAACAAGTTGTTGACTCGTTTTTCATTATTTTCTTGCATTGCTCTTATTTCTCTTCCCCATTTTTCCTCTACTTCTCTTACTTGATTTTCAAAATCCTTTTTGAGTCCTTCCATGGCTTGAGATCAATTCATGTTTCTCTTGGAGGCTTTAAATGTAATAACTGACTTTGTAGTGTTCTTCCTCATCATCATTGTAACTTTCTATAGTCACAGATTTTTTTCTGAATTCGCTCAGTTTTCTAGCTTGTTATGCGACTTTTAATTGTTTGTTAAAATAGGGTTCTGCTTCCAGGGTGGAAGCATTCCAACCTGCAGGGGTTTTGTGCAGATGTTTTCAGAAATACTTCTAGGGACCTGAAAGTTTTCAGTTCTTTCACAGTGCTATGATCTAGGGCAGACCTGCACAACATGTGGCCCATGGGCCGCATGTTGTAGAGGCCTGCTTTACATCCTCTACATTTTTTGCAGGCCACCTGAAATCCTTTGGCAGCTATAAGTGGCCCTTGGGCCAAATGTTGTACAGACCTGATCTTAGGAGAGGTGTTTGCTATTTTCCTGGCCTACACTCTAGTCTGTGAACAATCATAAGCACACTTTTCTGCCCTGGAACTGTGAGCAGGGTTCCCCTTTCCACTGCTGCTGCAAGCTCTGCTATGCCAGTGCTCCTCCTTGCCTCAGGACTGCCACCCAGGACTATGACCTGGATCTAAGTATGAGCAAAGCAACAGAGTCCTACCCTAGCAAAAAGCCCCCTGTAATTTCCTTAGCTCCAGAAGAAGGCACTATTGCTGATTCAGTCACCCCCAAGATCTGTCCCTTGTTTGCTGGGGCCAGGATTATGCAGGCACAGTCTGTGCTGGACTGCACTCTACTCTCACCCAGGTGCAATAGACTCTTCCTCCTGACTTTCCAAGTTGCCTTTGGTATCTGTGGGCTAAGAGGTCTGGAAACTATCACTGCTGCCAGTGATTCAGCCCTGAGGTATCTTCCTGGTTTGCTGGGGCCTGGCTTCCTCTGGTGCAGCCTAAAATGGCAGGTTCTTGCCAACCTTGCAAGTTGTCTTAGGCCTGTAATTTATTTCATTCTGTCTTTGTTCTATTGCTCTAGAATTTGTTTAGAGTAATTTTAAAAAGATATTTGGTGGCTTTTGGAGGAGAGCTCAGGTCAGTCCCCACCTTTAGCCCATCATCTTGGCTCTGCCTCCCTGGATTTTGTATTTGAAAATCAAATTTTCTATTCATTCATCAGGAATGCTTGAAAGTCCTCTATTTCATTAAATATCTATTTTCTCCCTGAAGGATTATGCTCAGTCTTTCTGGGTAAGTGATTCTTGGTTATAATCCTAGCTCCTTTGCCTTCTGGAATATCATATTCCAAGTCCTCTGATCTTTTAATGTAGAAGAGGCTAAATCTTATGTTATCCTGACCGTGGCTTCGTGATATTTGAATTGTTTTTTCTGGCTGTTTACAATATTTTCTCCTTGACCTGGGAGCTCAGGAATTTGGCTATAATACTCCTGGGAGTTTTCATTTTGGGATTTCTTTTAGGAGGTACTTCATTTCTAAATGAATAAAAGTATTGCAATATCCAGTCATCTTATATACTTTCACTGAAAGTATCTTCAGGAATAATATTACAGGGATAGGATTTCAAAAGATGGAATGTTCAAGGGTCCAGAGGTATGCATTTTAGATGGTGGTGACAGTTTTACATTAGATTATCACTTTAGAAAAGCACCACTTATCTGAGTCTTAATTTTCTCTTTTGTAAAATGAGAATGTTGAATGAAAATTCCTTGGGAGTTCATTTCTAATTCTAGTTGAAGCAACAAGCACTTATTAAGTGTTTACTATATGTTAGGTACTGAGCTAGGTGCTGTGGGAAGAAAGAAAATGGGAAAGGGATCGAATCTGTGATTTCATTGATATATATAGAATTCCCAGGAGAGGAAACTCCTTCTACCAATGCAAGTCAACACCTTCTCTGCCTTTAATAATAATAGATACTATTACCTAGAGCACTGAGAGGTTAAGTGAAATGCCAAGAGTCACACAATCAGTATGTGTCACAGACAGGACTTAAAGTCAGGTCTTCCTCTCCCAAAGCTGGTTCTCTATCTACTACGCAAAGATAAGAATGAATTATTATATAACTATCTTAAGCTAAATGTTAATTTAAATTAATAAAATTATTAAATAAGAGTGATTATTAAAATCTATATGAAATACTAACATGTATTCTACATACAAATATATTAAAATGGGACAGCTAGATGGTACACTAGATAGATAGAGCACTAGACCTAAATTCAGGAAGACCTGAGTACAAAGGCAGCCTCAGAAATTTACTAGCTGTGTGACCCTGGGCAAATCACTTAACCCCATCTCATCTGTAAAATGAGATGGAAAAGGAAATAATAAACCCCTCCAGTATCTCTGCCAAGAAAACCCCAAATGGGGTCATGAAGAACTGGGCGCAACTGAACAACAGTATCCAAAATAAATATAAAATGATGACCAAGGGAGGTACTCCCAGTTTGGGTGAGTGTGGGAACGTTCTTAACCTGAGGTCCTGAATTGATTTGTTTGTTTAATTCTGATAGCTACACCAAAACAATTGGTTATCTTGGAATTCCATGTATTTTTATTTTATTCATCTAATAACAGCTAATATTTATACAGCACTTACTATGTGCCAGGGACAGTATAAATATCTCATCTGAGACTCACACGACCACCCTGGGAGGTAGGTACTGTTATTATCCCAGTTTTGCAGATGGGGAAACTGAGGCAAACAGCCGCAGTGATTTGCCCGGGGTCTCTGGAGCTCTCTCCCCGGCTCCACCTGGCTGCCTACAAGCCGTCCTCAGGGAAGGCTCCACCAGACTCCCTGACGAGGTGCAGCGCTCCCTGGGCGTAGGTGGCCTCGCGCTTTCCTGGAGCATCCCTTCGCAGCGCATGGGATGAAGGCAGAGTCCACAGGTCCTCGCGGCTGCGCTCTTCCGCCCCCACCGGTCACGGGCAGAACTGCGCCCCCGGCGCCAGCCCAGGCAGCAAGGCCGGCGCTCCGCTCCGCACGTGGGCGCGCTATGGAGAGGTAAGGCCGGGGCGCGTGGGGAGGGGCGGCGCTTCTGGCCCCCCTCCTCTTCTCCCGCGGGGGCTCCGGCGCTCCGACTCTGTTGGGGCGGGGGCCCGATCGTCCGCGGAGGCGAGCCGCAGCCCTGCAGGTGCAGGCCCAGAAGCCCCGGCCTCGCGTAGCGCGGCAGCCCGCCGCGCCTTCCCGACGCGCGGCCGCTGAGGGAGTCTCCGCGTCCCCACCGGGCAGCCTGTGCCCCAGCGGCCCTGCGCACCGGCAGAGGGGGAGCGCCTCCCCCCCCCCTCCCCGGGGCCCCGCGTGGGCCTTCCCCCTTTGTGCCCACGCCTCCCTGCCCCTACCCCTACCCCTTCCCTCCTCTTACTCCCAGCCCCCCCCCGTGCCCACAAGCGCCCTGCCCCGTCTTCCCTCCTCTGCCCTAGTGCCCCCTTCCTTCTCTGTGCCCACGTGTCCATTTCCCGCTCCAAGCCCGGTGCCCATCTCCATCCCTTTTCTCCCCCAAGGGGCACACACACCCCTTCCTTTCTGTGTACTCATAAGTCCCCTCCCCTCCGTGGTCTCCCCCTCCATAACCCCATACCCATTTCCTTCTCTGGTGCCCTGGTGCCCCTCCCCACCCCTTTCTTCCAGCAGGCGCCCCTCCCCTCCGTGGTCTCCCTCTCCATAACCCCATACCCATTTCCTTCTCTGGTGCCCTGGTGCCCCTCCCCACCCCTTTCTTCCAGCAGGCGCCCCTCCCCTCCTGCCCACCTCCCCACCTCCCCCGCATCCTCTGGGTTTCTCGCTGCAGCCCATTCTTTCCCCTCCAAGACTGCATACCCCCTTTGCCCCCTCTGTGCCCACCCATGTCTTTTTCCACCCTGCAGTGCAGGTGCCCCTTATCTCTTTTTTATGCCCCTCCAGCCTATACACCCCTCTTTCCCTGTACTCGCTTCCTTCCATGCCCGAGTGCCCCTCTTCTGCACCCTAGTCTCTACATCCCTTGAGCTTGGGCACAGCTCCCCCATATCCCATTCTCATCCATGTACCCATCGATCCCTCGGTGCCTCCTTCCTAACTACTACAGACTGTGGGCTTTAACGGTCCCCACGGTTGTCTGGCACATAGTAGGCACCTAATAAATGCTAGCTGACTGATTGATCTGTAGCTTAGATAACTGATAACTCAGTAGGTGTTGGGGATTTTAAAATCTTAGCCCTACTGCTTTGAAAAAAACAAAATGCAATTTGAAAATTTTAATGAGTAAATTGTAATCTCAGTCCTGGGGTAAAAAACCAGGTTTTATTTATGTCCTGGCTGTTAAGCAGAAGTATCTGGGGTGTTTTCATTCAAAATAAATAGCTCTTAAATGACTAAAGGCCTCCCAAGATTTAAATGAGGACAATTGGATCTGTAGGAAACCACAAAAGAAATAGATTTCACCAGCTAAATTTTCAGAGGGGTGGGAACATACAGGTCTCTGAAGGGGAAGTTAAATATGTCCCATGCCGCTCCTGCTGCAGACATCTTAATCTTTCTGCATTTTGCTTTCTTTGCATTGTGTGCCTATGTACATATATTCTACACACCCAATTAAGGTGGTCTTTTTGAAAAATGTAGAGGGTGAAAAGTTCCGTTTCCAGCGTGTCAGCTTTTAAACGAGCCTATTTGTGTCTCTTCGCTTATTGTGTGCTTTGTTATCACCAAATCACGTTCATTTTTCAGCTCTTATGGGTATGCAGTGGCATTATGTTGGACTGCAGGGCTCATGGGCTGATGTGTACCTTTCCTTTCTTTATTTTAGCTGTCACTTAAACGACGCTGCCATGGAAGCCAGACCAATTGTGACCTCAAAACAGAAAGTTGAAGTGGTTTGTGGTGTCCCAACCCAGGTGGTCTGCACAGCTTTCAGCAGTCACATCTTTGTGGTGGTGACCCAGTATGGAAAAATGGGCACTCTGGTCTCTCTGGAGCCTAGTACGGTAGCCAACGATATCTGCAAGCCTGCCATCACTACTCGAGTACTCCTCGGGCAAGATGAGGTAAAGTAGTCAAGAGGGGATCCCAAAGATGCAGGAGAAGCATCTCCTTAGTAATTTTGGGATGACTTCAGGGCTGCTGAATGTCTGAAATATTTATGCATCAATTCTGTGATGGCTTATTTCCAGTAATAGTGTCTTCTTTGCATGGGAATGTTCCCAATGTTCTCAGTAAGTGCTTTGGTCACTCCTTTGGCCTTCTGTTCAACAGAAGAATAAATATATTGGAATGCTCCATAACTTGTTTCTTTTCCTTCCCGTAGTCTGAACCTTTAATAGTATTGTGACTTTAAGGAATGGCTGGCAGGACTTGTTGCAGTCCAGAGAGATGATCAAAGACATTTAATGAAGGTCCCTTTGCAGACTTGCCTTTTCCTTAGCCTTCCCAGATTCCAGATAAGCAGGAGAGACCTGGGGATTGGAAGGCATGAGGAAAATATACTTAATGATACTGCTTCATCAGTTTGTTTGTGACCGGTTGTTCATTGATGCTGAATCACTGTCACATCAGATTTAATGTATGGTAATTTAATGGCGGTGCAGGAAACCTGTCTCTGTTTCTAAATAAGGGATGCTTAATGGAGGTATTAAGAAAAAAGACACAACTTCTCACCACCAATGTGACTCTCTCAGTGACTTTTCTTCTTCCTTTGCCTCTCCAGCCCCTTATCCATGTCTTTGCAAAGAACTTAGTGACGTTCGTGTCTCAAGAAGCAGGAAACAGGCCTATTCTCCTGGCTTTGGCCTTGAAGGAAAAGAGTGTGGAAGGGGTGAAAGCCCTGAAGGAAGTGATTCGGAGCTGCCAGGTGTGGTGAGACAGGGCCGTGCCTGCCAGCTGGATGTTCTGGAGGAGAGCTCTTGAATCAAGAAGTCATATCCCTTCCTCCGAAGGAACCTTTCATTTTCTTACGGCTCATAGCCCATACAGCTGAGAGAGAATTGTTTTGACATCTCAGGACAAACTCAGTTTGGTTTTGATACTAATATTGGGGGAGGGGGAATGAGGGAGGGAATTTGTGAATTGTTTTCCATTGAGGTACACAGAGTTGCGTGTATTTGAGAAGTGTAACAGTGGATCATCCTGCTGGATGGGACCCCCTGTGTTCTGTGTGTAGCATCAGTTGCGGGAGGAATTTGTAAAGAGAAAACAAAGCCATGTAATAGTCAATGCTCATCTTACCTACTTTATCACTTGTTTTCTTATATAATAAAAATCTCAATTGCACAGGCCCCTACATTCCATAACTATGAATGTAATTAAAAGTACACTAGGTGTATGAAAACTTGTTTTATAAGGAATAATAGGTATGTGATTCACATTGTTCAAATAAATGCTGGAAATCAGTTTTAGCATTACACAAAAATTAGAATTTTTAGGTTCCACTTTTTTCCCCTCTCCCTTTTCCTAGGGTTCTTTTCTTTGTGACTTGTGGAAAAGAAAATCCTGAATTAAGTGTTCTAACTAAGAACGGCAATTCTATGCATCCAGCATCAAACAGGATCCAATGATCGTAGGCCCAGAAGGAACTTCAGAGGTCATTTGATCCAGCATCCCTTATTTTACAGATGAGGAAACTGAAGTTCTTTGAGATAAAGTGACCCACCAAAGGTTTCACAGGTAGTCTCAGAGGTAGGATTTGAACCCAGGTCTTATCGAATCCAGAGCCCAAACCCTTTCCACTGAACTTGGCTACCTCTGGTATTCCATTGTCCTTAATGCTTTTTCTCACTGAACCTTACAGAAACCTAGGACTCCCAGACCCTTTTTTTGTTGGTAGAGAAAGTAGCAGTTTCAAATGGTTGTGCCCAACAGCAAGAAGTTGAAAACCAGTAAATTGGGTCTTCATGCAAATCGAAAGGCCTTTTATAAGAAAGTATGTGATGTAGGATGTGAATGACAGAACCTTGCTTTTCAGTCAAAACCCAGGCTTGGTGCAAACGGAATAAATGCATTTAGACTTACTTCAAACCACTGTCTTCTGTTCATAGGAAATAAAACTTAAGACTTTATTCTTTGAAATAGACTGGTAAGGAGCTTGACATCAAAGAATTGGAAAAATGTACTTCTCACCTTTTATTGCAGAGATAAGAAACTAGAAGTATAGGATACTGCATACAGTGCCAGCTAAAGAGATGCTGTGATCTTTTGGAACCAGTTTCTTTTGAAATTCTTGCCACAAGGGCAGGGTTCATAAAGAGGTAGAAAGGAAAGATATTCATAAATGAATGTGATAAACAAAAGACATTAATAATTTTTAACAATAATGGTTAGTAGAAGTATCTGACCTCAGCTCCTTTATAAGGTTGTAATACTTGAAAATAACTTTTTCTCAAACTCAATGCTTCAGAAATTCTCCTGGGATTGTCTTTGTCTTATAAACTCTTCTGTGATGTGATTGGGGGGAGCATTTTAAACCACTGGTCCCGAGGAAAAATAATGGCAAATTTGCAGCAAATGGGAACCAGGTAAAACTAATTATCTCTCTTGTTCGCATATCAATTTATGATTTCTGACATTTGATTTGTTTTGTTTATTTTGCTTTTTACCTTACAACCTTTATTTCTGGGTAACAAATGAAGAGACTGAAATTCAGGGTAGAAAGTGTGTCAGAGAGAAAGAGAGACTAGGCAGAGTTTGCTGTCTTTGATTTTCTGGGTTTTTAATTGGTACCTAAATGAAAACTGCTAAGCTTGTTGTCCTTTTTAGATTTTAAAGCTGTAACCATGAATCAAGGAAACTGACTTTAAACAAGAGCTCTTGAACCATAGCTGTGCCTCCATGATTCTGACCCTTATCATGAATGTGGACCTGAAACTGGGGTGTTACGGCCTTCTGTAAGATGTGTTTATTCACAGCCACCTGGAGCTGGATGGTCACTGTTAAAAACAAAAGCCAAACCTGATACTAAATGCCTCAGTCTGTTAGGCCAACACCTTCGCTCACAGCTGCTATAATTCAGTAGGTGAGATACATGCACCAATAAAGAGATCTATAAACCTGGCGGGTTCCACAGGAAGGAACTGTCTGCTTTTTAGAAATCGTTATTCCTTTAGCAGGAAAAGCTGCATATGGTGCTTATCCAATGATCAAACTGTAATTACAAGTGTTAGCAGGTTTATAGCCAGGAGTAAATTATAAGAAGTGGGCTAATTTTCTGTCCCCCATAGCACTGCTGCTAGTCAGGCTGACTTTTTCTAGGCAGTGCCCTTGGACAAACAGAGGGTGATTTGTCAACTATTGCTTTATGCTGAACTGGTAACCAGAACTCCTATTAGGTAGACCCAGCTGCTCCCATTCACCCTTTGTAAAAAAAAAAAAGACTTTGGGGATAAGGGTTCAGGGAATTGATTCTTGAGGGGAGGCTCACAAAAAAAACCAAAACCATGTTCACTTGTAGTCTGTGATGGACTTTCAAGCATTTTCTCTGGGTGTTTTGAAGAACCTTGGGAACACCCAAACAAATTACGACAAATAACCCATGGAATAAAATAGAAAACACAAGGAGGTAGGCTTGAGAGTGTGTTGGCTTTTGTTATTTGTTTGGAACATCACAGTGAAATTGGAAATCAGAAGGACAGTGACCAGAAAAGTGAGGAGAATGATGGACCGGGTCGATAGGAATGAAATGAAAAAAAACCTGAATGATGTGGAAGATGACCACAGAAAGGCTTTCTGTCAGCTTGGTTTTATAGTTTGGCATCACAGTAAGAAAAAGAAGACAAACCTCGTCTGTGTGTAGATGAAGGATAGTTTCGGTCTAAAATGAGGACTCATAAATTCCAGAGAGATTGTGAAGAGGTAGAGGGCATTCAATGAGTTGGAGAAATAGGAGAGCTTTTCAGAAAGCAGCATAATTTTGTAACTTTTTTACAAGGATTTTGCTGTTTTATGTTACCAGGACTCTGATGAAAATAAGTGAATCTGAACGATCCCACCTTTGAATTATTGCAGTGAATAGCAAAAACCTGGGTGTACATGGGGGTGGGGGGCGCATCTTGGCTCTGCAGAAACGGTGAAAACAGCTAGATGGCTCAGTGTTTAGAGCATTCATCCTAGAGTCAGGAAGACCTTTGATCAAATCCAGTCTCAGATACTTATTAGTGGGGTGACCTTGGGCAAGAGCTTTACCCTCAGCTTCCCTCAGTCTTTTCATCTAAAAAGAGATAATAGCATCTGCCTCCCAGAGGGGTTGTGAGGATCAAGGGAAATGATCATTGTGAAGTGTTTAGCATAGTGCTTGGCATTTAGTAAGCACTAAACAAATGGGAGTTATTAAGTCGTATTCTTCGAGGAGGGGAGAAATGTGATATTTTGGAATGGGAAAAAAATAGAGAGAAATTGGAAAAGGGACAGTGGAGGAGTGGATAGAAAGGAAAAAAGGCTCCAGGAGAAAAGAGACTTGAACTAACAAAGGCACCTGGCAGAAAACAGGGCATCGTGGGCACAGGGCATGTTTGTTAGCATTGGTAAAGAAATACTCTTGAGTCTTCTATCCCCTTTATGAATCATTGACAAGGTTCTGCTTTTTGTTGTTTTTTTTTTTGTTTTTTTTTTAAGAGGCAGCATGTTAAAGACAAGTGGTCTTCAGACAGCTTGAGAATTGAAGAGTAATTTATATAGGAGAGAATACAGTGGGCTCTGGGTAAATTTGATGGGCCCTAGGTGTTGTAGGCTGGCACAGGCATAAGGACAGAGGCTGGGGAGTGAAGGAAAGAAGGCTCTGAGGAGTACAGAAGAGGAAGGAGGGACTTAGGGTTAGCAGGGTGGAGTTGGATGTACCTGTAAGCTCAATAGGTACAAGACTGGGAGGAGTTTGGTGCTTAGAGAAAAAGCAGATGCACTATTGGGAGTCTTGTAGAAGCCATTGGAGAGGGAACGCTGCCACTTGGGAGAAATTGGGCCAGGATAGCTTGAGGGGGAATTTGGCCCTTCAGGTGGAAGTTGAGAGAATCTGATTAGGATTTCTCTCCCCCGAATCCCATCTGCACTACCGTAGGATCTGCGTAACCCTCGAGAAGCTGGGAGAGGCAATCAGGTTGGAACCAGGAACTAACCAGTAAGGTGAGTTACCACCAGGGAGAGACATGCTAGAAAAGGGGATTGCTTTTGAGTTAACTGGGTGGGTCTGGTCTCCTGCCTCACTACTATTCTCTTAATCTTGGATCCTAGGATTTAATAGGTGTTTGCATAAAATGAGATGGGGTGTGGGGGAGGAGGATAGAGAGAGAACGTGTGCCTTGGAGAGTCTTTACCCAAGTCAGAGAGGGGAAAAATCACAACCCCATCATCCATAACCCCAGATGGGCCAGCTGTGTCTACATGTCAGTTCTTCCTCACTGTGGTCCAAGGCAAACTTGGGAACTAGCCCATTCATTCCTACCTTATTTACTAGGAAGTTTCCCCAAACCCAGAGACCTACCAGACTGTCCAACTCTATTAGACAGGTCAGAAAGGCACCTCTTTCCTCTCCCTGTCATCTTTACCCAGAGCAAAATTTTTAATATGCCTTGCAAGTAAGAACAAGTCCTGAGGCAACAACCTTCTAGAAAACTAGCAGCTGGTTCCTAGAGCAAAGCTGCCCCACTGGCTTTTAGGAACAAAAGGTATGGATTGGAGAATGCCCTTTATGAATGTGGAGTTGAGCACTGAGACCAAGAAAGAGTTCACTTGGGAGAGACAAATAGGAAAATTGTAGGAGAACTGAAGACAAAAAAAAATGGAAGAAGGTGGAGAAAGAATAGGGCATAAAGAAAAAGATGTCCCCAGACAGAAGGGAGAAAGTATGTCCCTGGGACCAGGAGACACATTGGTTACTGGTTTTACTCATTCTTTGTCCCCCATGATAAGTGAGTGCCGAGAGAGCTGCAGATTGAGGGCTGGATATATGGAAGTTGAGCACAACAGGAAGGCCAAAGGTGTGCTTGTAATGAGTAGGAATGTAAGGAAACCTGAAATAATTAGAGTGTGCTAGGAACTGTTTGTTCCAAGCCTAGAAATAGCAGGAGATTTGGTTCTACCATCCCACCCCCAAGGCTGTTTAGCTGTATGTGCTATGAGGATTTTTTTTCCCCAGATCCTCAGATGAGACCTCAGATATCCATAAACATGTACATAGTTTTTCCATCCATTTCAATGATGGTGCTGTGACTTATCTATGTAGGAATAGATGGAATGGATCCTGGGACAAGTAATCTATGACAAAAGCAGGATTTGAACCCAAGTTCTCTGACTCCAGATTTAGCACTGCTTCTATCAGCCAAACCTTAGGGAGAGCTTGGCATGTAGCCCTGAGCAGAGCATTGGTTCCATATTGGGTAAATAACCTAACTTCCAGTACTTAACCTTTAAGTGCAGTGGAAAGAATTCTAGATTTGGAATCAGAATTCCTGTGTCCAAATACTAGCTCTGCTCATTATTGCCTAGGTGACCTTGGACAGGTTAATATCTTTGGGACTCAAGTTTCCTTATCTGTAAAATTAGGAGGTTGGGCTAGATGACCTCTAAAGTTCCTGAGCGTTCTAACTTTATAATCCTTGTTAAGACTGGGAAACCTATCCATTTGTTGTAAAGGGGCAAAGACAGATCCCAATCATTATCAAATTGATCAATCAACAGGCAGTTATTGATCATCTAATATTAACCTGCACCATTCCTATGACTGGGCTGGGTAACAAGGAAGTGGAAGACATCATCTCATTCGACTGAGTTCCTGGACAGTAGGGACTGGTTTTTGAATTTCTTTGTATCCCTATCACTTAGCTCAGTGCCTGGAAGTCAGTCAGCATTTATTTAACATTTGCCAGGTGCTATGTGAAGTGATGGGTATAACCAGAAAGAGTAAAACCCATCTGTTCTGTCCAGGAGTTCACACTCTTAATGGGGTGAAGTCGGTGCTTAAGAAATGCTTATTGACTTGAAATCCTTATTGGCTCAGGGTTTAGGGTTTTGAAGATCAGGTAGCCAAGAGGAAGACCTCCCTTCTCTTTCCATATTCCTAGTCTCCTATCCCAAACTTCCCACCCTGATTTTAGTCTCACAGATGCCCCACACTGGAACTGGAAAAGTTCAATGCTCAATGACAAAAGTGTCCCAGAGCAGGAAATAGTCTTTGGGTCTGCCCAGGAAAGCCTCTCTGGAATTCTTGGGACTAGCTCCAAGAGCCACAGGAGCGTGGAGGTTTGTTGTTGTTGTGTGTGTGTGTGTGTGTGTGTGTTTTAAGAGAAAATAACGCTATCTTACCAGCTAAATCCTTTTATCTGGGCAATTAACCACAGTCAGAATGGCACAAGGTCTAAGAAGATTGAAGGCCAGGAGCCAGTTTTCAAAAGCAGCAAAAAGGATATTTTGGTGAATTCTTGTTAAACAAGTGCAGAGGTTTAAAGTGAATTTAGAAGAGGTGATAAAAATAAAGTAACTGGAATAGTTAGGTAGTGTTGCTGGGTCAGCCAGTGAAATGTACAACTATAAATGGTCAAGGAAGGTATTGCTTGGCTGTTTAGAAGGGGCTAGACAATGTCATGAACACCTCAGAGCTGAGTGCGCCAAAAATCCCTCTTGGGCACTAGTTGATTGGGGGTCAGGAAAAAAACATTCAATAATTTGTCTTAAGTGTGTCTGCAACCATCTCTTGAGAGATTGGTTCAAGAACTGGAAGCCAGAAGGACCTTAAGGTAGATTGGCTGAATTTCTGAATAGATGGGGCTGATCCTTTGTGTCTGTGCCAGAGGAGGGGCTTTGTTAGACCACCTGGGCCAATTTAGATGAAATCTGACCCCAGGCTCTTAGTGGCACCCTCCCCCGTGGGTGGGTGTGGGACCTGATGCATTCTCCTCCTCTCAAGCATTCATCTTTACCTGATCTCTGTGATTTTCAGAAAGTTCCAGACAGCCTGCCTGGGGAAAAGGCCCTTCTGCAAGAGAGTGTCTAGGGTTTCGTTCTTTCTTGTGGTGCTCTCTGAATGGTGATGCTCTCACCTGCTTCCTCCCCAAGGACATCATTTTCCAGTCCCCTCACTTTCCCAAACCCAGTTTCCTTTGTTCATTGTCAGTGGTTCTTGGCACGGCCTCCACTCTTTTCCACTCTTCTGGTGGCTGCAGTTACCAAACTGGGAAGTTGGACCAGAGGAGGAGAAAGCAGAAATGCCACATCACAGGGGGCCTCTCAGCTCACCACATCCTACTGCAGATTGGTAGACATTCTCCCAACTTTGGCATCTGATCCCTTAGGAGAGAAAGTACCATAGGAAATGACTTATTTCTTAGGGAAAGAGAATTTTACCTGAGCGTAGGTTCCAAGTTAGAATTTAATTTTTTTGTGGCTAGAGCTGGTCCAGGGATAAAGTAGGTTGGTCAATCTGCCCATGACTCCATGTCTGGAGAACTCCTCCGTTGCTGTCAGACCCAGGCCTTTGGATTGGCAAGATATCTCAGAGAAATGACAGGTAATGATAATAGTAATAAACGATAACGTTTTTGTTAGAGGTTCTTCACCCTGCTTGTGTCATGGATCCCTTCCCAGAATAAAATTTTAAATAATATTTTAAAATATATACATACATACATAGGGTTACAAAGAAAAACAATAATATTGAAATATAATTATCAGTTTAAAAAAAGTTCACAGACACCAGCCTAAGAAGCCCTGATTTATATAGCATTTTAAGGCTTACATTTTTATTATCAGTCATTATAAGGTTCACATTATTATCTCATTTGAGTTCCATAGCAACCTATATTTTTACAGATGAGGCTCAAAGAATTTAAGTGACTTGCCCTGGATCTTCTCACTAATGTGTCAGAGACAGGATCCGAATGCAGGTCTTAGGGACTTGAAGGGACTACCATGTCACCCAGATAGAGAAAAGGTGGTAGTGCTTTAAACAAAAAAATTAAGGCTCATGTATTAGCATTGCCACGTTAGTCATGATGGGGATTGATTACCTGGAAAAAATTATGTCCTTTAGTTACATTTATCTCAACTCTGACAACTAAATTAAAAAAAAAAATCCTATGTGATGTTGAGCAAATGACTTGATCTCTGGTCCTTAGTTTCTTCATTCTTAAAATGACATTGGACTAGGTGACCTCTGAAGCCCCGCCCATCTCTAAATCTATGATCCTGTGTTTTTCTCCTTGGCTTCTGCTTTATGCTGACATACTTCTCTGACTTCTGTCTTTCTGGTTATTCTCTGACTTCTGCTGAGCACAGCTGCCTCTGACATTCATTTGTAACCCTAAGAATGTTTGCAGAGTCTAATTTCTCCATCCAATTCAGTCCACCCTAAGCTTTGTACCTCACAAAGAGGGGACCTGACTGTGTCTTGTTCCACAGCTCCTCACCAGCGAAGTCCTGAACAATGCTCAACTTCAAATCAGGTGGGACCTGGCTTTGAATCCTGTCTCAAGATCTTAGCTTTTGGGAGGCTGAAAAATCGAATCTCTCTGGACCTTGGTCTCCTTCCCTGTAAAATGAGAGTGTTGTACTTGACCTCAAAGGTCCCTTTTTAGCTCTATATCTCTGATCTGGTGGAAGCAGTCCCTTCGGCTTTTTTAGGTTAACTCGATATAAAAGGGACTGTGGACTGCATTTATGGCAAAAAGTTGGTGGTGGAGGGAGGATAGATTTGAGAATGCACTTTCAAGCTTGACTCCAGTTCATTCATTTGTACCTGTGGTTCAAGGCACACCTCCTTAGGCCTGGCCTCAGAGATATGTGGAGTAGGTAACTGTACCACTGTGATGATGGGAAGGACACCAGGAAGCCCCCCTGCCCAAATATAGCTCTTGGACTGCTCTGTCCCTGAAGTCTCATCATTCATTTCTTTTGAGTTAAGCCCTCTCACTGGGGTCATCTTTTGAAAATACAAATACTGCAGAGAAAGAGGTAACAAAATGTTAAGTTCCTAATATGGAAATGGAAATGCACTTATCAGGGACTTTGTTCCTTAGCCAGAGAGAACAGTGCAGCCTGGGAGCTCAGGTTAGGGGGAGGAGTGGAGAGAAGAGGGAAAGAACTCTAACTAGAAATTCAGGGGCAGTAAATACAACTTTGCCAAAGACTAGCTTCAGACTTACTGTTTTAAGTGCATTTCAACAAGTACCAGGTGGTGTAGTGGAGAGAATGTAGGATTTGGGGTTAGGAAAAGCTGAGTTCAAATCTTGCCATATGTCACCCTACACAAGTAATTTAACCTTGGGTTTCCTCATCTATAAAATGAGGACATTATACTACATAGCCACTGGGGTATCTTCCAGCTTGTGAGCTATAATTCTAAGGCAGCACTTCCTCTTGAGGTGCTAAATTCCATCAGAATGCGAGCTTTTTAAAGACATTGATTGTTTTTCATTTTATTTTTATATCCCTACTGTGTAGTGTATAGTTTCAGTTTGCACATATTATCTCATTTAGGCCTCATCACAACCTGGAGGGGTAAATGTTATTATCCTCATTTACCAGTTAAGGAAACTGAGGAAACAGGTTAAGTGATTTGCCCAGGGTCACCTAGCTAGAAAGTGTCAGGCAGGATTTCAATGTAAGTGTTCCTGACAACCATGTCACCTAGCTAGGGAAAAAAAGATGTTAGGGAGTAAAATCAGTAGTATGAACTTAATACACAGTTATAAATAAAGCCTCATTTAAGTGTCTAGCCAAGCAATCGGAATTTTTATCCCTAAATATAGCTATGAATCTGCTTGAAATACTCAAACTGTCAGATGAAAAAATATATATATATATATAAAAATATAAAATATTTAAAATATAAAAATATTAGCTGGCATTTATGTATTACTTTAAGGTTGGTTGCAAAGTTATTTACATATGTTATTTCATTTGATTCTCACAACCCTATGAGGTAAATCATTTTATTATCCTCATTTAGATGAAACTGAGACTGAAGGCATTTAAGTGATTTCCCCAGAGGCACACTGCTCTTAAAGTACCTGAGTTAGGATTTGAACCCAGACCCTCTGACTCCAGAGCCTTTTCTGTACCATGAAGAATAATTTCAAAGGTAACCAAATCTTTTTTTAGGACACTAAAATCCCTACAGCTCCCAGTAACTGGAGTCGCATTATGGCAACTTAAGGCCTAGGCCAAACTCCCCAGGGCTGTGCTTTGGGATGAACCTGCCTGATGCCTGGTCTGATACCCAATTCCAGTTGCCTGTGCTGTGGGCTACAACCCCCTTGCCCTTTCCCTTCTGACTCCCCCAATACATGTGCAGATCACAGGCAGATGGGTCATTAGATGCCCTAACTGACCAGCCTCCTGACACAGCTGGCTTCTAATTATGCAGCGAAGGCAGGGATTCTGGCTCAGCCCAACCCAGAGGTTTTCCTTTTTAATTAGCGTTGTTATAAACCGTTAATTAAGTTTTCCAGCAGCAGCAGTTGTTCCCTTTTGGAATGGAAGTCCACAGTGACTGGAGCAGTCCTGCTGCATGCTGCCCTCACCAACTTCAGTTTGAGATGACACATCTTTGAGAGACTTCTCTCTGATTTTAAAAGGTCTCCTTGCAGAGCAGAACATCTGTCTGGAGCCACCTAGATCTAAAGGACATGCAAGGAAGCCATGTGCCTTGCAGGCAAGATCTGGGGGTTTATGGGACCTGGGCAGCCCCCAGAGTGACTATAATAAACACAGCCTTCCTGCTTGCTGGGACTGCTTCCACTGGTGCAAGTTAATAAAATAATAGAATGTAGACAACAACCATGGTGGCCTTGGGCGAACGATGAACCATCGTGACCTCTGGTTCCTGTTTGGAGATCAGATAAAGGCTAGATTTGGAGTCAGGACTATAGCTCATATCTGGTTACTATTGGTCTCACCTTGGGGAAATCTGGGCCTTAGTTTCTATGTTTGTAAAATGAACGGATTGGAATTATATGACCTCTACTAGACTCCCTTCTGGCACCAAATATAAGATCATATGGCCCAAGTGAACAAATATTTCTTTTAAACAGATGCTGTGAGCCAAGGCTTGTGCTCAACAATGTACATACAGCTTATAGCTTGTCAGAGAGACTCAAATGAAACAATTAGATAAAAATACAATGAAGTGTATGGTTCTTAAGGGTACAGGTCATGTAGTTGGTTAGTATAATGGGAGTTTAGAAAAGGGAGACTATTAAGGTGGAGGGAAAGAGTCTGACTATATAGGCAGACAGACAGAAATAATTAAGAAAGGGCCCTGCCTCCAAGGAGCTTAGAATTTCAGAGACAGAGCAAATGAAACAGTGGGAAGTGCTGGTCTTGGAGTCAGGAAAACCTGAGTTCAAATCCTTCTTCACACACTTAACTAGCTGGTGTGGCCCTGGGAAAGTCTTAGAGCCAGCCTGCACAACATATGGCCTACACTGTTTGCACTTCACCAAAGGATTTCAGGTGGCCCTTGAAAAATGTAGAGAATGTAAAAGAAAGTGAAGATGTAAGGAGGGCTTTGTCCGAGCCTGCTTAACCCACCTTCTACTAGTCATTGTTGTACCAGTGGGGCAGCTAGGTGGTGCAGTGGATAAAATGCTGTGCCTAGAGTCAGGAAGACCTGAGTTCAAATCTCACCTCAGACACTTGACACTCACTAGCTATTTGACCTTGGGCAAGTCACTTAAACCTAATTAATTGTCTCATCCTGGGTCATCTCTAGTCATCCTGATGAATATCTGGTCACTGGATTCAGATGGCTCTGGAGGAGAAGTGAGGCTGGTGACCTGCACAGCCCTCCCTCACTCAAAACAAAGTCAAGTGCAAGTCATGTCATCATTTCTCTACTTTTTTGGCAACGAAGGACAAACACACACATCGTGCCAGTCATGTGCTCACATTTCATCCTGGGCCATCCCCAGTCATCCTGGTAAATATCATGCCACTGGACCCAGATGACTCAGGAGAAGATGGTAACCTTACACAGCCCTCTTTCACTCAAATCAAAGTCAACTGCAAGTTATGTCATCATCTTGATGACATGGTCCTTTTTGAGAACAAAGGACAAACACAAGCCATGAGTGAGCAGCAGCTCCTCCCTTCCCCTCCCCTCCCCTCCCTTCCCCTCCCCTCTCCTCCCCTCCGCTCTCCTCCCCCTCTCCTCTCCCTCTCCTCTCCCCCTCTCCTCCCCTCTCCTCTCCTCTCCTCTCCTCTCCCCTCTCCTCCCCTCTCCTCTCTCCTCTCCTCTCCCCCTCTCCTCCCCTCTCCTTCTCCTCCTCCCCTTCCCTCCCCTCCCCTCCCCTCTCCTCTCCTCTCCTCTCCTCTCCCCCTCCTCTCCTCTGCCCTGCCTCTCCTCTGCCCTGCCTCTCCTCTCCTCTCCTCTCCTCTCCTCTCCTCTCCTCTCCTCTCCTCTCCTCTCCTCTCCTCTCCTCTCCCCCTCCTCTCCTCTGCCCCTGCCTCTCCTCTGCCCTGCCTCTCCCCTCTCCCCTCCTCTCCTCTGCCCTGCCTCTCCTCTCCTCTCCCCTCCTCTCCCCTCCTCTCCTCTCCTCTCCTCTCCTCTGCCCTGCCTCTCCTCTCCTCTCCTCTCCTCTCCTCTCCTCTCCTCTCCTCTCCTCTCCTCTCCTCTCCTCTCCTCTCCTCTCCTCGGCCAAACCTTAAACTCAACTCATTCTGGAGCTCATAAACTGGACAACCACCTAGGTCAAAGTGGATGTATTAACTAAATAGTAATTGTTTCTCTTTTGCCCAGGAACCCTGAGGGTCTTCCCCTCCCAGTTTGATATTTTTTGTGGGGGGGAGTTATAGGGGCCATCCCTTGAGTACATTAAAGAAGCTTATTCATTGAATGGGTGTATCTCACTTGTGATAAGACCTAAGCCTGAAAGGGCCAGGGTCTTACATTGCAGTCTGGCCCATCTCCAGTCTTCCTGATGAATATCAGACTCCTGCACCCAGATGACTCAGAAGAAGATAGTGTGGTTGGTGACCTTGCACATCCCTCCCTCACTCAGATCAAAGTCAACTGCAAATCATGTCATCATTTTGCTGTCATGGTCCTCTTCGAGGGCAAAGGACAAACAACAGGCCAGTCATGTAACTTGGCCAACGGGTTGTCACTGTGTTCACTCTCCTGTTTGCCACGTGACCTGTAACAATCAGCCATCATCTGTCTGTCTCTAGTTATCTTGACTTGGAAAGTGAGCCACTGGAGTGCTATCTGTGTTTAATTTTGACCCTACCCACTGCCAGGTTGTACAGGACGAGTTTACAGAAACAAGCACCTCCTTCATGATGGACACTGTGCCTCTCTTAAGGAAGCTTACAGATCTGTCTGCCTCAGTTTTTTCCTCTATAAAATGAGGATAATACTAGCACCTACCTCCCAGACTCCCAGGGAATCAAAGGAGTTCACATTTGTAAAGTGCTATATAAATGCTAGCTATCAGCATTATTACAGTTGTTGTGGTATGAAAAAGGTACATAACTAATCCTAGATGTCCAGAGTAAGATTTCCAGATATCCAGATTCTAAGTCCTGGTCTTACTCAGGACCTCAGTTGAAAGGGATCTCAGAGTGTGTAGTTCAAACGATCCTTAAAATTTAATCCCTCTGCAACATCCTAGACAAGCGAACTTATTCAGAGCCTCTGCTCAAAACACCCCAATAGTAAAGAAGCCCATCTATTACCGGTTCCATTCCAAGATTCCTCTCATTGTGAGGGAATTTTTCTTGATACTGAGCAGAAATCTGCTTCTCTATCTTTTCTACCCACTACTGCTAGTCATACCCTCTGGGGCCAATTAGAGCAAGTCTAATCCCTCTTTCACAAGACAGCCCTTCAAATATTAGAAAGGAGCCTTCATGTTCCCCCTAAGACTTTTCTTTTTCTAGCTAAATATGCATAATTTCTTCAGTAAAGTTTCCTATGCTCTGGACTGAGAATGAGGGTAGAATGTAGGGAAGGAAATAAGCATTTATATAATACCTATGTGCTAGACCTTGTGCTAAGCACTTTACAGGTATTAATTCATTTGTTCCTCACAACAACCCTGGGAGGTAGTGCTGCTATTATCGCCTTTTTATAGTTGAGGAAACTGAGGCACATACAGGTTAAGGGACTTGCCCAGGGTTCCCCAGCTAGTAAATGTCAGAGGCTAGATTTGAACTCAGGTCTTCCTCAGGTCTTCCAGAGACAGCACTTTCTCTATCTACTGCGCCATATAGCTCTAAGCCCCTAGCCATATTGATTGCCCATATCTGAACATTGTTTATTTTTGGTCCAGTCCTCTAAAGTAGCATATTGGAGATAAAGGTCTGGTCCTCTAAAGTAGTATATGGTGGATAAAGGACCTGATTTGAAGTAAGGAAGACCTGAACGCAAGTTGTGCCATTTCTACTTGCTAGCTGAGATCCTGGGCAAGTCAGTCACAACTTCACAGCTACTCCTAAGTCTATAATTAGGTTGTTGATCTGTATCATTGGAGGGCATTTCTCCATAATGATGAAATCACTGGCGTGGATAACTCCTAACTCCCTCCCTTAAAAGTCTACCAATGTTCTTCCTAAAAATATGTCTGGAACTGAATAGAGTATTCCAGGTGTGGTTTGATTACGGCATTCTAAACATAAAGATTCTAAACTTTAGAGGGAGAGCCACCTCCCTCCTGCTAGACAGACACTGTGACTCTCTTGATGGAGCCTATGTTAAAATAAACCTCCATTTACTACACTACGCTGTCTCTAATTTGAAAGGGAATCATTCCTTTCAACCAGTCATTCAACCAGTTCTGAGTCATTGTGCTGCATATCGATCCATCTTGTCCACAAAGAGATCATGAGTGCTCTTGTGAAATACTTTGCTGAAATCTTAGGATACTCAATCAGCCACATTCCTCTGATCTACCAGTCTCCTGACTCTGTTTAAAATATACAGTGAGGTTATTCTGGCATGACCTGTTTTTTGATGGAGCCATCTTAGTCATCACCACTTCCCTTTTTGGATGTTCATAAACCACTCATTCACTACCATCTTCTAAAATTTTGTCAGAAATAGAAGCCAATCTCTCAAACTATTGTTTATAGACTATTTTCATTTGTTCAATCAATTTCTGACTCTGTGACCCCATTTGGAGTTTTCTTGGCAAAGATACTGGAGTGGTTTGCTATTTCCTTTTTCAGTTCATTTTATTGATGAGGAAACTGAGACAAAGAGGTTAAGTGACTTGCCCAAAGTTGCACAGCTAGTAAGTGTCTGAGGCTAGATTTGAACTCAGGAAGGTGAGTCTTTCTGACTTCAGGCTCAGTGCTTTACTTTCTTCCTAAAAAAACAAACAAACAAAAAATAAAACCCTAAGACATCCACCCTTCTCTTGTTTTGCAGCATCTCTACCATTCTCCACACTTTCAAATACAGTATCATTCGAGGTTGGGCCAACTAGGTGGCTCAGTGGATAGAATGCTGGGCCTGGAGTCAGGAAGACTCATCTTCCTGAGTTCAAATCTGGCCTCAGACACTTACTAACTGGATAACCTTGGGCAAGTCACTTACCCCTGTTTGCCTCAGTTTCCTTTTCTGTAAAAAATGAGCTGGAGAAGGAAATGGCAAACCATTGCCACCATCTTTGCCAAGAAAACCTCCAATGGGGTCACAAAGACTCAGATATGACTGAAAACGACCGAACAACAGCTAATTCAAAGTGGTGGTGGCTCTGTGGTCATATCAGTTAGTCTTTTTAGTACATAGTATTAGATCCATTCAAGACTGATGACTTGGAACTCTGAGGGAAGAAGCCAAGTACTCTCTTCCTATCTCCTTACTTGTCTTGGGTTTCAACTCCTCATGGACTGTTTTGTTCTGTCTTTTCCAATCTTCTTGGCAGAAAGAAAAGAAACAAAAAAATTAATTGAATAGTTGAACCTTCTTTCTGTAAACTTGTATCTTAATCCTGCCAACACCAAGCAACATTTTCTTTGATCCTTCCCTTTTCTCCAACATAGAAAGCGTACAATGCCTACTTCAAAGTTCTGCACCAGAGACAATCAGTAGATGTTAACTGATTTCTTCAAGCAAACCAGAAAATGGTTTTCAAATTGCATTTCAAAAGTAAACTTTCTACTTTCTTCTACACTGTCTTAAATACATGCAGTACCACTTCACTCCCACCCTGTAAGTCAGTAGTAAAAACCTTTCCCCACCCCCAAATACAACATAAACTCTAGTTCAGAAGTTCCCAAATTTATTTGACCTACTGCCCCCTTTAAAAAAAATAACTCAGTAACCCTCTGGAAATCTACTTTCTTTAACTCTTTAATGTTTTCTTTACATTTGCATCATTTCAAAACAAATGTAAATTTTTAAAAAATAATGCATCTTAAATTCAATAATTTATGGTAAACTTGTGGGGTTTTCCTGCATTGACATTTGGATGATGCAGTATTGCATCATGTAATCATATAGAATCATATTATAAACAAGTCATTATATGCACATGTTCCTGCTGATGCTTGGTGGACTTCCTGGCAATATGTAATACTCTTGCCTGCCAACACTTGCTTGTTAACATCTGTCAGTGGACTTGATCACTGATGGGTTATAATTTGCATTTTGTGTGTTTATTTGGAAAATAATGTAATCACTATATTACTATGTTACATAACAGATGAAACATGTACAAATAGTTTTTCAAAATTTTCCTATGCTTCCACCACCCCCTTATTTTTATTCAATACCCCCCAATCGCACCCAAGGCTACTACTGCCCCCTCATCATCATCATCATTCCAACACCTCCCAGAGGGTGATAGTGCCTACTTTGGGAACCTATGGGATCAATATAGGGTTTCCCAAAAATCTTAGTGTAAGTTTAAGCCTCTTATATACTTTAAATAAGGGCAGCTAGGTGGTGCAGTGGATAGAGCACCAGTGCAGGAGTCAGGAGGACCTGAGTTCAAATTTCACCTTAGACACTTGACACTCACTAGCTGTGTGACCTTGGGCAAGTCACTTAACCCCAATTGCCTTATCCTGTGTCATCTCCAGTCATCCTGGCATGGTCTTCTTCAGTAAGGAAGGATGAACACACATAGATACTTTAAATAAGTACCTTGGGGCAGGGACTGGCTTTTAAAATTTGTTTTTCTTTTATTTTGTTTTTGTCTTTGTATCCTTGTACCTAGTACAGAGTTTTGCATATATCAGATGTTTAATAAATGCTTGAATTATTGGATTACTGTCTAGAATGAGAGAAGTGGTTGTCCTCCCTAAACTTTGCCCTAGTCAGTCTACCCAGGGAATACTGTATTCAGTCCCAGACACTATGTTTTAGGAAAGACACTGACAAACTTAATCAGTATAACATCTTTGGCTGAGTTGAAGCCCTAGACTTGGAATAAAGAGAGATTTAGGTTCAAGTCCAACCTCAGATCCTTCAGACCGTGGGCATGTCATTTAACCTCTAAAATAATAGCTCAGATTCCTAGGACTTCTCTACTGGTAGTTCCCTACACAGATGAAATCTTAGATCTCTGAGGATGAGTTGGAGATAGTGATGGGGTACAGGCTCTGGAAACCTTCTTGAACTCTCCTTGAAGCTTCCCATTTGATCTGCCGTTGTCCTGCGGCTATAATCCCCTCTGTCACCCTTAACCTAGCCCAGTCCCTCTTGTCATTTACCTCCTGATTACCTCCTGATTAGGCTACTTCCCACCCTTGATCCTATCTAAACCTCATTCTCTTGGTTCCTGGCCTCAGACCTCTAGTCACACCAGACTACTGACTGCTCCCATCAAGATCCTCCCTAGACCCCTCTTCCAATGACCCCAGACTACTTGGCCAATCCTAGATCCCTCCCACGGTCTCTAAGATCTATCTTAGCCTCTAAAGATGTTCGGATCAGATTCCTTAATAAACCTTGTCTTTGGCTAACAGAAGGCTTGGGTTGAATTCATTTGGGCAGGACCTGCATATCACTGTTTCAGGGTCCCAGCAACCCAACTCTAGTAGAATGACTGAAGGACATTGTACTGTTTAACATTAAAAAAAAAAACAAAAAACTATCAGTGGAAAACATTTTTGTCATATTAATCAGATTTGAAGGTGATAGATAATTCTGAAAAGAGGTAATTAGACAGAAATGACAAGCCAAATCTAGGAAGTTGAAATTTAATAGTGACAGGAATACTGTTTGTATAAAATATAATATTCTCTTCTCTGTCAAGAAGATACCTCCTTCTTAATAGAGATAAGTCTACACAAGTCCTATAGAATATGGGTGGTGAGATGGCATTGTACTTTGCCCTGGTAAATGTTAGAATATAACGTATTCATTCTTTGAGGGAATGGGGAGGTAGGGGATAAGATTGGGACATTTTTAGGAAGAACATTGATAAACTGGAGTGTCCAGAGGAGGGCGACCAAGATACAGTATCAGAGACCATTTTGTATTAGAACTGGTTAGTGGAGATCTTTAGCTTGGAGACTTAGGGAGGAGAACATGACAGCTATTTTAAAATATCTGAAGGAATGTCCATTTGGAAGAGAATGGATTTGTTTCTCCTGGCCTTGGAGGACAGAAGTAGGAATACCAGGGATGAGCTATAAAGAGGCACATTTGGGCTTAGAGTAAGAAAAGACTTCCAACAATTAGAGATGTCAAAAAGTGGAATGGTTTACTCCGGGAAATAGTAGGCTCCTCTCAATAGGGGTCTGCGGGCAAAGGCTGGATGCCTACTCACTGGGAAGTTTGTATATGGAGACAAATCCAGTTCAAAATATGAGCTGAGTTAGGCCAGTCTCTGAGGCTGGTTCTAAGTTCTGAAATCCTCTGAGAATTACAACCTAATCATTCTTGTGCCTGAGATGGGATTTGAGACATCTTTTTCTGGAGGCATAGGGTGCTGAATTTCCGAGCTAAGAAGACCTGAGTTCAAATGTTGTCTTAGACACTTATTTAGCTGTGTGACCCTGAATAAGTCATTTACCACCACCCCCCACTCCGCCCCTCGACTTCTGATCCCAGTCTCTTCATCTGTAATAGTACCTATGTCACAGGGTTGTTATGAGGAATCAATTAGATGAACTTTGCACACTTTAAAGCACTATAAAAAGGCTTGCTCTTGGTTCCACCTAATTACTTATCAGCCAACCCATACAGCAAGGGGGACATTTTCTAATGCATTACTGAGATTCAGGTATAACATATCTATGACATCTGATTAAAAATTTTTAAAACTGACATTTACATGGGTTTCTAAAGTGCTTTGCCTCTTTTATTACTCATAACAAGCCCATGAGGCATGGGCTCCAGGCAGGGGGGTTGTGAGGTTCAAATGAAATGATGGATATAATAATAATATTTGACATTTATATAACACCTTCTCTGTGCTAACAAGGACTTTACAAATGTCTCATCTGATATAAGAACTCTGGGATATAGGTGTTACTATTATCCACTTTTTACTGTCAGGAAACTGAGGCATACAAAGTCTAGTGACTAGCCTGAGGTCACAAAACCCAAGCACTCTGTAAACCTTAAAACTTAAAAATGCCAGTTATTCACATTCGTATTCAAACTAGTATTAATTAAGCTCCTAGACTTCATTCCCTGAGGCCTCTACTACTCCCCAGCTGAGCTCAAACCAAGTTTTATGGAACCATTGAGGGGTGTGCTGGGAAATGGTTAATAACAGGCGGCTGGAGGACAACGTAGGCAAACAAACTTTTAACTCCAGTCTGCATCGTTAATACTTTCTGTGTCTAGACTGCCCACAAAACTATAAATCTAGTCTCCATTTATCTGTGGAGAGTGCTCATTTCTTAGGTGTGTGTCAGTGCTCCCACTGAAAACTCAACTATCTATTCTGGCTCTCTAAAGCAGGTCAGAGCAGGCCCCAGCACACTCTTTGCTACAAGTGTTATCAGTATTTTAAAGTTCAGGAAACCAAGACTCAGATTAAATAACTGGTCTATGAAAGCATGGGATGTAGTGTCTCAGAGGTGCCACCCAAATGCACCACTGCCCCGATTCAGGGCCCAGAGCTCTTGGTGGTTTGTGATTCAGACTCTCCCATCTGATCTACCGATAATGTGAGTCTACCAAAAGAAGGGCTGAACTTAGTCTGGCATGCCCAGTTTTTCATGATGCCATTCTGGCTCTTGGTAATTATCACTTCCCTTTCTAAGTGTTCAAAAAAACACATCCCTTTCATAATAATACTTTCTAGAATTTTGCCAGGACTTGAAATAAAGCTCAACAACTTGAAAAATCTAGTCATTTGCTTTGTTTTTGTTTTTTTAAAGTTAAACCTAGACAGCTGGAAACTCAGTGGGCTATTGAGTGAGGAAGACCTGAGTTCAAATGCGGTATCAGATATTAGTTGTTTGGCTAATTTGGGGTGGGGTGGGGCAAGTCACTTAACTTCTATCCTATTTTTCTCAATTGTAAAATGGGAAGAATAACAGCACCTCCCAGGGTTGTTTTGAGGATCAAGTGATACATTCATAAAGGACAGTGCCTGGCACATAGTAGGTGCTTCATAAATATACTTGTTCCCTTCCTTTTCTGTTCTTTTTTCTATTTTCTTTTTACTATAAACTTATCAGTACTTTCTTTTTACTATAAATTTATCATTAGTAAAAAAAGGAAAGGATGATTGTATATGCAACTGAATTTCTATTATATAGTTTTTTTTAATGTATATTAAATTTAACGCAACAGTAACAAAACTATCCTGCTTATGCGTCACTTTCTGTACATCCTTTTGCGCCCTGGTGCCTTTTCAGTGGTTCAAAGTGTAACTTTCTTTTTTTTTACTACTCCCCTTACCCACAACTCCATACCCCAATGTAAGGTGGAGGTTCATTCCCATAAACCCAGCTACCAAGAAAACTCAGGCTGGATCACTTGAGCTTAGGGGTTAAGAGATGCAGTCTTTCCTTTGCACTAAGTTTGGCATGAATATGTGAATCACGGAGTTTCCAAATGAGAGGGGGAAACTAGCCCAGGTAGAAAAGAGCAGAGGCAAACTTCTCTGCTTATCAGTAGTGGGATAAGGCCCCTGAGTAGCCCCTACATTTATAATCTAAGCAAGAAAGGGGGAACCAGCCTTTTAAAAAAAAAATAGACACTCCCCTTATAACCAACCATTAAATATAATAAACCAAAGCAAAGAAACACATTGGCTATATTTATAAAAGTAAGATTTTCTGGTTCATCACTTCTAAGAGGGGAGAAATATACTTCTTCATCCACGTTCTAAAACCACTGGATCATATCTCTTTAGTTGTTCAAATTAAAGCAATAGCTATCATTTATACGACACTACAAGGCTTGCAATAAACTTTACATGTATCATCTCCTTTGGTCCTTACAAGTTTATTACAGGTGCTTTTATTATCCCCTTTTTATAGGTGTGTAAACTAAGTCTGGGGCAGTTGGGTGTCATGATGGGATAGAATGCCAGTTTTGGAGTCAGAAAGACTCATCCTCCTGAGTTCGAATGTGGCCTCAAAAGTAGCCTTACTAGCTGTGTGACCCTTGGAAGTTACTTAACCCTGTTTGCCTCAATTTCTTCATCTGTAAAATGAGCTGGAAAAGTAAATGATAAACCACTCTAGTATCTTTGCCAAGAAAACTCCAAATGGGGTCATGAAGGAAAGGCATAACTCAACAGCACACAACAAAAAACTGAGGCTGAGAAAGTTGTCACTTTTTGTGATACTTTCCCAGTATCACACAGTTAAGTAGTGACTGAGACAGGATTTGAATTCAGGTCATCTTGACTCCAAGTCTAGCAGCACTCTATCCACCATGTCAGTGAGTTACCTTCCACCATCATGCCAACTGTTCTCCTGGTTCTGTGTTTTTTAGTACCTTGGCACTGTAATTCACACAGGGCTAGTAGCTAGAACTCATTGAGGACAGCTAGATGCTTTCTTACTAACTTCTTGTTTCTCTTGTTTACACAACAGTACAAATGGTCTATGATCTGGGTCCAGGACTGAACGGGAGATAGAGAATGGGCCAGATTGCCTGTGGGAAACTTTCTAGGTCTTTTAATGATACCAAACTTCAGAAGTCCATCTTTTTAGCACCAATATCTCTCAAAGGATGTTGTATGTCCCTGAATTATTGAGTCTCCAAAGACCCAAAGTTAAGGTCAAGAGAGAGGCACATGGTAGACACAAGGAATTGTCAGGAGAACAAGTGTAAAGAATGGATGGTGAGAAGAGGTGGCAGTTTGTATAGCAGAGTGAGAGGTAACATATAGATGACCTGCATGCTCTCTTGATATCCATTCAATGCCAAGATGTATAGAGTAGCTAGAATATTGGATAGGTCTCTTGTGGCAGACTTATGGGAGAATACAGACAAGAGTCACAAACCAGGAGAGGTAAGCATGAAAAAGCATGCAATCTGCATCTTTGGAGGAAATACCCATGCTGAGAAGATCACAGATCCATCCAAGTGTCAAAGAAATTTAAAATTCCTATTTGCCATTTTTGTTACCTTTCTAAAGATCATCATCCCATCTCCCCTGAGCTAGGCAGGTAGGGGGGGCAGCGGATAGAGTGCTGGGAGTCAGGAAGACTTGAGTTCTAATGTGGCCTCAGATACTTAGAAACTATGTGACCGTGGGCAAGTCATTTAACCTCCACTCAGTTTCCTCAGCTGTAATAAGGAGATAATAGCTCCTACTTTACAGGGTTGTTGTGAGGATGGAGTGAGATCACATTTATAAAGTTCTTAGCATAGTGTCTGGCACATAGTAGGCACTTAATGAGTGCTTATTCCTTTTCCCCTCAGAGTATTGGTCCCATTCCTCTTTTCTCCTCCTTAGCTTCCCTCCCTAGCCTAAGCTCATTTTGAGCTTTAGTGCTTTGGACACCATTTCTATATGACCATGATGCACTTTGGTATCCATCATCTGTTACCTGCAATTGGCAACTGCCTTCTTTCTCTAAACTTGGTGGTGAGTTAATTACGCATCCACATGGGTCCTTGGGACACTCTCCTTTTTCCACCCCTTCATTTTCCTTGAGTTTCAGCTCCCTGTTAACCGTTTTTATTCTGTCCTCCTCAGTTCAAGGACTATTTAGCTTGGTAAATAAAATATCCTGTTATTATTCTGTCTGCCTTAAGTATCAAAGCCACCTTCCTTCATTGATGTTCCTTTTGACCCCAGCATAGCTTTCATTTTTGTTGTCTCTGACTCCCTTCACCAGCCTCAGCTCAGTCTAATCTTTAGGACTTCTGACATTATTTCAAGAGATCCATGCCACTGTATAGTATTAATCCTCCATTATCCATCCTTTGGCTCCTATCTTCTACACATGCAGGTCCTCTTGAAATCTAAGTTTGTCAGTGAGTTTCTTGTGTCTCCACAATGGTTACTTTAGAAAGATCTTCTTTTATTTCCAACTGAAATCGTTTGTGTTTATTGTTGTTAGATTTTACTCTTCAGAATTTCCCATCCCTCCTGGGCTAACTTCTCACACTTTCTCTGGACCCTTTGAAATTTGTTTTCTGGAAATGTAGGCTATGTATTGGAAATGAATGTCTGGGTTTCCTCTCCTCTGTCATGGAGTCTAAGATGGAATGGTCACTTATTCCCTTTTCTCTGACAACTCCCACCCCATGATACTTGCATACAAGCAATTTTGAAGGCACACAGCAAAATATTCCAAGTCAAACAGTCAACACTGGATGTTAATACAGAGACCCTGAGGCCAAAACCTGACTCTGTCACTTACTATTTGGGCAAACTTGGGCAAGTAGTCTAATACCTCTGGGCCTTGGTGCCTTTTTTACGGGGATTAAATGAGGGGGTTTGAACTTGGGGGTTCAAGGCTTGGGGGCTTGAATATGCTTTCTAAGATTTCTTCCACATCTATGACCTTATCTGATGCTTGGAATTGCTTTTCCATGATAAACCAAGCTTACTTTCTTAAGCACCTACTGTATTCTAGGTACTAAAACTAAGAGGTAGAGATACAAAGACACTGAATGAAATAAGCCTTACTTCAAAAAGCCTACATTATAATGGTGGGGAAATAAAAATTCATACATAAATAAATATATAGATTATAGTAAATACAAAGTAGTTTGAGAGACAGAGTACTACTCATTAAAAAGATCAAGAAAAGATTCATAAAGAAGGTAATAGCTGAGCTGTGTCTTAAAAGAAGAGAGAGAATCTATGAGGAGGGAGTGCATTCCAGTTATGGGGGATGACTGATGCCAGGACACAGAGAAGGAGTGTCATTGCAACCAGAGAGGAGGCCAGTTTGGCTGGATCAGAGAGTGAAGGGGAAAGGAGTAATTTCTAGTGAGGCTGGAAAGGCAGGCTGGGGTCAGGTTATGTAGGGCTTTAAAAACTATACAGAAAAGTTAGTCACTGGAGGTGATTGAATAGGGGAGTGTCATGTTCAGATCTGAGCTCAAGGAAAATCATTTTGGTAGCAGTATGTAGGATGAATGGAAGAAGAGGTAAAGAGACCAGTTATGACACCATTGCAATATCTAGGCAAGAGGTGATGAAGGCCTGAACCAAGATGGTAGCTGTGAGAGCAGACAAAAGAGATCAGATGTGAGAAATGCTGTGGAGGTAGTGAATGGGTATATGGGGTCAGGGAAAGTGGAGAGATGACTATAATGCCAATGTTACATCCTGGAAGGTGGGGAAAATGGCTGAAGATGAGAAAAGAGGGAAGAGGGAGGGAAAAGAACACAGCAGAAAGGGAGGAGAGGATAGAGGGATTTACAAGGAACAGAAAAGGAGCAGGGGACAATCAAAAACTGAACTTTGGTGAACACCTGAAGTTAGGAGGCCAGAAAAGAAGAAAGGATTGGAGAAGATTAACAAAGAGTGAGATTAATTTTAATTCATTCCTTTTTTAAAAAAAAAAGCACTTTATATAGCACTTTAAGAGGAGTAAGGAATGTCATGAAATCAAGGAAGTTATCCTAAGTGAATACAATCCTAGAAAGGCTTCAGCTCCCTGACTAAAGTGTGCTGGAGATGCTGGCATGAAGTGACCAGGGTTAAGAGGAGGAGGGGGCCTACGATAGAACAGAGTTCTTGGGCATCAGTAATGACAAATGACACAAAAAAAGGAGAAGCCTGAGGTCCTGGGCTTCTGCTCCCAACCCTCAAACCTCATCTCTTCCCTTCAGAGGAAGGAGGGAGGAAAAAAGTACCGCTGAAACCGAACAGGGTGGAAGTGATGGACTCAGTACGCAGAATGCAACAGATGTGTGCGGACACTGTCCCCTGCGGGAACTCCTTCTGCTTTATTAGGCACATTTGTCACACAGTTTTGTCTTGTTCTTTTTTTTTTTCTCAATGGGGAGGAAATGGAGAGGGAGAGAAAATAAATGCTTGTTAATTGAAAAAAAAAATAAACTAAAAAATGACCAAAGGGGGTTCATTTAAAGCCATTTCACCCAGGCTACTGCTCTCCATAGGTCTTCAGGACTAATAATTCGTTGACTTCGCTTGGTAACATGATCCAGTGCCTGATATCTTATCGTTGGGAAGTTCTAATTAACGTCTAATCAGAGTACTTCCTGCTATACTGTCTGGGCATAGGAACTGAACCATCATAATTCACTGGGTGGGATAAAAAGTGAGTAACAGTCATGGACTTCACTCTTTGAATACTGCCAACCAGTTAGAGAAGTAATAACAGCTATAAAATGCCTTTTATGTAGATGACACAATCTACTTAGCCACCATCAGTACAACACATACTCAGCGTAGTTATTCCAGTAGTGGGGATGGATTTGAACTGAGTCATCTACACTTATTGTGTTTCCCTTGTGGGACCAGCTTCAAAGCCTTTGTGAGAAAGCTGTCTGGGATCTGGGGTACAAACTGAGATTATAGAATAAAACAAAACTAATTGACCTATGTGGGAATCAGACATCTCACCTTAGCTTAAATGACAGTATATTCTAATCTACCAGGCCACTGGGCCAACATACTTGAGATCACAAGGAGACGTGAAAAGATGTCCTAGAGGCAACTAAAAAATACGAGGAACTGGAAGGTAAGTGAAATATCTCAGTTAGAGAAGTAAATGAAAGGGTCATCAGCAGAAAGAAAGCTAATTGGAGCTTTGGATGAGTTTTTGAGGAAGAAGGCATAGAGAAAGGTGAAGACTGAGAGTTGAGAATTGTTCACAAGGGATGCGATAGAGGAAGCAAAAAAAGGAAGTTGGAGAAATAGAAAGAGAACCAGGACAAGCTTATTATCTTGGGCTCTAAGGAAGGGAAGAACTTCAAGAAAGAGGAGGAAGTCATAGGCTTAGTAACCCTGATTCCACTCTCTCCCTTCTCCTGCCTGTCCTCCATGGAGCCACCAAAATAATTATCCTATGACAGGTCTTTCCTCTACTACTCAAAAAACCTTTAATGGATCTCTAGAATAAATTACAGGCTTCTCAGCCTGGCATTTAAGTTAAAATTAAAATCATCAACAACATTAAGGTCTTCAATAACCAGCCTCTTTTCCAGGAAAGGGCAATGACATGAAAATCCAGAGAGAAGAGAATACTCAGGAGGAGCGGGTGATGCGGCCAAGAAGGATGAGAGTTGAGAGACAACCATTATATTTATCAAGTAAAGCATAGTGGGAGGTATGGAGCCTGGTCAGTAGGCATGGGTGTCTTTCTTATCCTGGAGAAGGCAAGGAGATGGAGGGGTAAGTGGAAGAGATGGAGGAGTTATTGTCTTGAGAGAGCAGCCCAATACTGGAGGTATTCCTGGGGTGGGACCCCACTAAATCAGCATTGAGATAGTGACTCTCAGTAAGTAGTGCTGGAGATGACCTAGGAACCTGGCAAGTGCCCCAGCAGTTGGGAGTCTTCACAGCTCTAGAAATCTTGGCATTGTGGAAATGTCTCTGACCTGCTTTGTAGAGATGATCTCACCTTGATCCCTGGTGCCGAATATTTCTGGGGTCTCACCTCCAATGCAACTGACCTATTCTGGGTTCTTGGGATTGGCAACACATCTAGTGTTAGCCCAAGCTGGGAAATGCTCTGTTCCTTCAGTTTAGGTGGTTCCAGTTCTGTTTGAGTACCCATAGTCCTCTACGGTTATCTAACACCGATTGCTCTGCAGACTGAAATCTGCCCTGGGACTATCATTCTGAAACTCAGAACTTTTTCCTCCTGCATTGGGAGATTTTTTTCCATTTCAGCAGAGAATGTTTCAGAATTTTCCGCAGTAGTTACACCCTAATGGGCTTGGGGCAGGAGTGGTAAAAGCCAGAAAAAATAGGAAACCTCCAATATTGCCTGGCTAGTTCTGTGGATTAAGAAAAACAGTGAATTTTCTGAATATCCAATTTCACCACTGGATTGTAAATTCCTTACCAAGGGAGTGGGGGCATAAATCAAACTGCCTCATTTTATCTCTACCTCCCCTCCACCACCACCACCACCATGTCCTTTCTCCACCACAATATGTGAACTCAACCACGTTAAAGTAACAACTCCTAAATGAGAGCTCACATTTTACATAGCACAAAAACACTTTTCTCATAAGAATCTCGGGACGTAGGTAGTATAAAATTCACATTTTACCAATGAGGAAACTGAGTCTCACAGAGATGAACATGATTCACTGGGTCATAGGTCACCCAGTGAATAAACAACAGGACAGAGCTGCGATTTAGACTCAGACCTGGCAAGATTCAGCATACTTTCCAACGTATGAGGTGGAACCTACCTTACAAGGTTAGCAAGCTACTCAATTCACTTGGGGAGAGGGAAATGTAGCAGTATGGGCTGCTGGTATATATCAGGGGTCTGGGACTTTGACCATTGATTTCCCCATTAAGGATGTGTTATAGGATCACAAATTTCAAGCTGGAAGGGACTGTAGAGGTCATCTAGTCTAACCCTCTGATTTTAGAGATGGGGAAATTGAGACTCAGAAATTATGTGACTTGTTCAAGCTGACATGGCTAATTGATAGAGGCAAGATTTGAACCCAAACCATCTGCCTTCAAATCCACCATTCTTTCCACTGTACCATAAGAGGCACTATAGCAGTTGGAAAATTTGAATCCAGACCCACTGTCTCCAAATCTAGCACTTTTTACACTATACGAAGAAAGCTTTCTATATATTTGTTTGCACTTGTGTCCCGTTATAGATTGCAAACTTCTTGAGGATAGTGACTGTTTTTGTCTCTTTTTGCATTCCCAGCACTTAATACAGTTCCTGGTACGTAATAGGTGTTTAATAAATGTATATCAAATTGAACTGAATTGACTTTGGTCTGGAACCTGGAGGAGGGGGAGGAGGATTGGATTGGTTGCAAAAAAAAGCAAACAGAGCTACGGCAAACCCAAGATCCTGAGAGTCCCTCGCTTGGCCTCTTAGGATTTTGTCTGTGGCTGGTTTGGAGGCCTGAATAACCTCCACTGGGGATGACTTTGGGCACACTGCCCCAATAGTAAACATTACGTCCTTGTTTCTTGTCCTAGCATGTTGGAGAACTAGGCTATGCTTTGTTAAGGGGTGGGGTCCCTCCAATGGGCCAAAGGGAACAGATCTGTCTCCTTTGATTAATATTTAGTCTTATCTCTAAAAGATGTATCAACTCATCTCTGGACCATTTTTCTTCATCAACAACCTTGACAGACCAGTTTAACTTAAGAAGGTCTCACTGCTGAGCCCTAAGATGAGGGCACAGTTTGTAGGGAGTACTGTTCTGTTCGTTTGCTTCATCAGAGGGTGGCCCTCAACTAGAAGCCAAAAGACCTGTTGTTCAGGCCTAGCCCCACAGGGCTGCTGCGCCTGGGTTTCCCCACTTGGAAAATGAAATACAGGTAGTTAGGCCCCTCCCAAGGGTGTTGGGGGATGAGCTCATATCTGCAGTGCTTTAGCTTCAAGACATTAGAGAGATATGAAGTTTATCGTGAATGTGATGAATTAGATCAGTAAAAATAAAAAGCGATTGCCCCAGCAAACCTTCTCCAATCCCCACCTGTCCCCACTATCCCAGAGGAAGCCTGGGAGAAAATGTAGTGCCAACAAAGAGATAGATATGGGATTCTTGGTTCCAAGGCTATGCCTAGGTCTCTCCCAAGGTAAGCTAGTAGGGCTGTGTTATGAATGTATTTTTGTCACCTCCGGCTACTTAGAACCTTGCTCCAGGGTTGGGGGCATTTAAGGTAGACAGTGTGACAAAACATTGGCAATCAGAGGACCCGAGTTTGAATAACGGTTTTGCTCCTTACTACTTAGAAGAGAAGCAGTGTCATATAGGGAAAAAAAAATGGTCTGGATTTCGAATCCTTCCAAGGACATGATACTTAACCTATATTTCTTCTTCTGTAAAATAGTACTTGCTCCCCAGAATTGTGGTGAAAATCAAAAGAGATAATACTTCATGGCCCCATGTAAATATCCACTTGGACAAGTCACTTACTTCTCTCATCTGTAAAATGAGAAGGTTGGGTCAGTTGCCTCTGAGGTCCTTTCTAGCTCTAGATCGCTAAGGTTCCTTCTCTTTCTAGAGCTTATGCTTTCAATTTAGGATCATAGGACCACTGATGTATAGCAGGAAGGGACCTCAGAGGCCAATCTTTTCATTTTACAGGTGAGAAAACTGAGGCTCAGAGACATTTGTCCAAGAGAGTCAGCATCAAAGCTGAGATTTGAACACAGCTTCCGTGGTTCAAGAGTCCTTAAGAGTTCCTCAACAACTTCCTTCGCCTTCCTCTTCTCTCTCTCTCTCTCTCTCTCTCTCTCTCTCTCTCTCTCTCTCTCTCTCTCTCTCTCTCTCTTTCTTTCTCTCTCTCCCCCTCTTTCTCTCCTGTTTCTCCTGTCTCTCCTATCTGTCTCTTCTCGTTCTCCTGTCTTTAAGTCTGTGTCCCTTCTCTCTCTGCTTTCCTTGTCTTTCTTTCCCCTCTTTCTCTCTCTCCTCTTTCTCTGTGTATCTTTATCCCGTCTCTTTTCTCTGAATTTCCCCTTCTCCTTGTAATTTGTACAAAACTCCACCCATGCCCTACCAATTCTGGGTCTAGGATCCCATAAACTGCCTCTCCACATCCACATCCAGATACAGGTGAAATCAGCCCCCAGAGGCTCTCATTGAGGACAGCGGGAGGGGAGGGGGGGGTCAGGGGAATCCTTCGGACATCAGCCCGGGAAGCCTCTGCCATCTGCAGGCAGTAAAGGAGATCTTCGGGCTGAACAAACAGGGAAGTGGATACTGTGTCTAGGGAAAGAAAGGACGGAGGTAACAAACAGCCCCAAGGAGGCTTCCTCGCTCTCGGCCCCTGCCCGGGCTTGGGCTGGGAGGCGCATCCTGACGCTCCCTGGGGCTTAGAGGTGGGGCTCCTGGTACGGAGTGGTGAGACGAGCAGGTGACTTCCTGGTAACTCTACCCTCCCGGCCGATCTCGTCTCCCTTCCCTCCCCCACTCTAGGTGCGGGCGCCTGGGGAGGGCAAAGCTTTGAAGTCTCCCCTGGGGCCGGTCTACACTTCCTGAGCGAGCCACGGAGCTGTGTCCCCTGCCACGCGAATGCCTGCGCTCACCGGGACCTGGGACCCCGACATGCCAGTGTTCCCCAGCCCAGTAACCGCGGGGCCGAGGTGACGCTCTGGGGGCTTTCTACTGGGCAAGGTAAGAGTCGAATTAAAGCATCCTCTAAAATGGGGAGGGCCAAAGGAAAGGGGGGAGGGGTTTGATTGAATTGAATATCTAGACAGACTCTAAATGAAGTGATTGGGTCACTTGTTTTTTTTCTTGATCGTAATTACGATTCCTAGTAGACTGAATGCTCTTAGGAAATCTCTTTCTAACATCAGCCCCTCCTCATCCACATACCCCCACGTCACCCCGGGACCGGCATATTTGGCTAAACTGGCCAGCAGCAAGTGTTCGATGCTAGCAGGGTAGCCTGGGAGGGGATCAGAGAAAGTAGCTTTGTTGGGAGGAGGGGGAGGGCAAAGTCCCAGGGAACCTGAAAGTGGCCGTTCTGAGAGTCCTAGCAATGAATAACCTACTGCGGCTGGATGGGGAGCTCAGGCCGTCTCCTGCTCATCGCCGCTCTTGCTGGGCACTCCCTGGGCAGGTGCTCTCCGAAGTTGCCGGGATCTGCCATCCACCTGCAGGCTGAGGCACTGAATACACCGGGCGCTGTGTCCAGGATACTGGGCTAGAGCGGAAGGAGGGCCTGATTGGAGCCATCTGGGGAGGGTGACTAGGCTTTCTCCGGTTCCTGGGAGGCTCAGCAATTTACTTGAACAAACATTTTAAGTGCCCACTGCTTGGTAACCCTTAATCTCTTACTAGTGGGTTGCCTTATCCCGCTTGGGGTATGGCTAATAATAGGAGCACTCCTACCTCACAGGTTATTATGACAATCAAATGTAACAATACATATTTAAGTCTGTATACAGTATACATATATACGTATATATGAATGCATATGTATACATATGAGGAGAGAGGAAGACAGATATAGAAAGTTTAAGAAATAGGAAATGGACTTGTGATTTCATTAGGAAATAAAACACCCATTGAGGAAATTCCTTCTACTAAAATTGGCAGCGTACCTGTAACTTACAGTTTTAAAGGATTGCCTGGGGCACCAAGAAGTTAATTGACTTGCCCGGGGCCATATAGCCAGAGGGTGTTAGAAGTGGGACTCGAGTCCAAGACCATCTCTTTGTCCACTATTTGTAGATTTTAAAAGTACTATAAAAATATTAGCTATCATTATTATATTTTGGGCAAAGATCTGAAATTGACAACTAAATCTGAAATGACTTTATTCAGTTTGACAAACATCTGTTAAGCACGCATTGTGTACAGAGCACCGGAGGTATAGGTGAGATACAAATACTCCACTTAGACCTGAGGTAGGCCCTTTCCAGCTCTGGAGGGATGATCTGACTATTGTATGCACTGTCTCCCCATCCTGTCTCCTCCACTTCAGTACAGGTGAATCAGCCTGCCCTCAGTCCTAGTCTTCTGGGAACTGCTAATCTTGTAAAGAGATGTGATAGGGGCATAGGGGGAGGTCTGGAGAAAAAAGAATGCCAGCTTGGAAGTCAGAGGAGTTCACCCTCTTTCTAATGCTTTTCTACCTTTGCTAATTCACTTAATCCTCCTGGGCCTCAGTTTCCTCATACATAAAGTGTGGACATTGGACTCTGAGGTCTCCTCTCGCTCTAGGATCAGATCTGATGCGTATTCATTTATTTATTTTTATATTGTTGTTATTTATGTGAGAACCAGCTAATCCAAAGCCCTCATTTTACAGATGTCAGAAAACTGAGCTAAGAGACTTGCATAAGATCGCGCAAGTAGTAAGCACCACAGGTGAGATTTGAACACAGGTCCTTTAACTCCAGGGCTCACGTGCCTTCAGTTGCTCTGCATTGAGCCTCTGTGCTGGCAGAGTGCCCTCAGGAGGGTAGCTCCTATTTGGGGATGGGGGTATAGAGCTAGGACTAAAGGAAGGTTTCCTGTAGTTCTAAGAGTCGGACAAGCAACCTACTAAGTACTTGTTTAAACTAGACCTACAAATATCATCTGCGTTAATACTGATAATAATACTCATAGCTAGAATGTATATAGTATTTTAAAATTTGCAAAGCAATTACTATCCCATTTAATCCTCACTATGTTCCTGTAAGGGGAGAGTGATGTGCTATTGTTAATACCATTTGAATGGGGCCAAGAGGCTGTGCAACTTAGCCCTACAGCTAGTTAAATGTTTGAGGTAGGATTTGAACTCGGGTCTTCCTGACTCCAAATCAAGCACTCTAGCCACCCTTCCTCTACCCACATACATTGGCACATTCTCTGCAACTTTATAGTTGCTCAAGATGGAAAACTGGGGGCAACAAGAGGTTAAGTGACTTGTCCAGCGTTATAGGGTTTATGTTAGAGAGGGATCTTGAACCCAGGTCTTCTTGGCTCAGAGATTAAGCTTGCTATCTATGACATCAAACCCTTTCCTTAGGACAAGCTTTTCAGATTTTTCCAGGATCTGAATGTCTAGACCCAAGTTGACATCTGGGGATTTGGACCAGGGTTTTGTACTACCAACAAAATAGGTACAAGCTTCAGGAGCCCTCCTTTTAGTAGTCAGCAGACACTGGGAAGTTTGGGCCCCATCGCTGCTTAGGAGCATGCAAATGCTAGTTCTTCTGGCAGCCTCTTGTTCATCCTGCTTTGAAAATGAGGTGGGAGAGTTGATGTTTAGAAGACTTGCACTTGGCAGAACCCAAGTACAAGATCTGAACTGAAATTAGGAGGAGGGATAGGGCTGCAGAGGGCCCTAGCAGGCTACTCATCAGTGAATTTGCTCTGGATTGGCTTAGGTTTTCCGCCCCCCCCCCCCCCCTCCCGCTTCATTCTTCATTAATCTTCCTTGGCCTTCACTTTTTCTTGATGCCATGACGGGCCCAAGTCCACTCCTCCTTCTGCTCTTTAACCTACTCCCTAACTCCTCCCCTTCTTCCTGCTGCTGTACCCTTCCTTACCTTTGTCCTCTTTCCTTCCTCAATAGATGGACAACAGCACTGGGATACCTATGGAAGAGAACTCTACCATCCAAAGTACCATGCTAACCTCCCAAATGGCTGAGGGATTGCTACGTACTAGCATCCTCCCATTTGTAGACCCAGGCTTCCCTACCAGTGGGGATGGCCCTCATCTCAGCAGGGCCTGGAACAGCTCCCAGGGCTCCAAACAGCTCTTCCTCACCACCCCCCTTGCCCGGGGCATCTCAGGATTATTTGTGTGGTCAGCCTTGGTGCTGACCTGCCACCAGGTAAGGCTCTCCCCTCCCTTTCTAGATTTCTCTAAACCTGGAAAATACTTTACATGTCCTCCATGTAACTATATCTTCCATGTAAAATCCATATCCTCCTGTGAACAACCAGCATGAAAGTTTCACAGATTTTCAGTGTTCCCCACATTTGTCCCTGGAGCTCCAAACTAAACCTTGGACAGGGAAAGCAAGTCCTGAACAGTTAGCGTATGATCCTAGCATCTGGTTGGGATTGTAAAATCATTGGTTTAGATTTGGAAGAGACTTTAGATATTATCAAAGGGAACCTGTAGCTTCAAGGCCACATGTGACCCTCTGGGTCCTTAAGAGTGGCCCTTTGACTGAATCCAAACTTCACAAAACCTATTCCCTTAATAAAAGGGAATGTAAAACTTGGACTCAGTCAAAAGGCTGCACCTAAGGACCTAGAAGGCCACATGTAGGTTGAGATTGCAGGTTCCCCACCCCTGCAACCCCTTCATTTTACAGATAAGAAAATGAAAGCCTAGAGAAATGAAATGATTTGTTCAGGGCCACACAGATCCTTAGTTATTCTGTCTCCAAATCCAGCATTTTTTCCATTACATCACATATGGACAAGAAATGCTTTTCATTTCCTACTCTATGCAAGGCATGTGTTGTATGTTGGGGATACAAAATCACTACTCTCTAGGAACATGTATTTTATTTTTTCCAAATTTATTAATTTATTTGTTTTCAGTTTTCAACAGTTACTTTCATAAGTTTTCAAATTTCTTTCCCTCCCTTCCCTCTCCCTCCCCAAGACAGCATGCAATCTTATATGGGTTCTACACATACATTCTTATTAAACACATTTTCACATTAGTCATATTGCATAGAAGAATTAAAATGGATGAGAGAAACCATGAGAAAAAACAAACCAAACCAAAACATAATGCAAGAGAAAATAGTCTGCTTCATTCTACATTCCAGTTCCATAATTCTTTTTCTGGACATGGATGGCATTTTGCCTCAAGAGTCCTATGCAAATGTTTTAGGTCCTTGCATTGCTCTGAAGAGCTAAGTCTGTCAGAAACAGTCCTCACACACTGTTACTGTATACAGTGTTCTCCTGGTTCTGCTCATTTCACTCAGCATCGGTTCATATAAATCCTTCCAGGCCTCTCTGAAGTCCTCCTGTTCATCATTTCTTATAGCACAATGGTATTCCATTACATTCATGTAGCCATTCCCCAGTTGATGGGCATCCCTTCAATTTCCAGTTCTTGGCCACCACAAAAAGAGCTGCTATAAATATTTTTGTACAGAGTGGGTCCTTTTCCCATTTTTATGATCTCTTTGGGATACAGCTTTAGAAGTGGTATTGCTGGGTCAAAGGGCATGCACATTATTATAGCCCTTTGGGCATAGTAGGAACATATTTTAGGAGAGGAGATGGAGTGTTTATCAATCAGTCAATCAGTGAGCATTTGTTAAGTGCATACTATGTGCCAGACCCTGTGCCAAGCTCTAGGGATACAAAAAAGACAGTCCCTGCCCCCAAGGGCCTTGCAGTCTAATAGGGGAGAAAACAAGCAAACAAATATATACAAAGTAAGCTATGCACAGATTAAATAGGAAATGAGCATAGGGAAAACACTAGGATTAAGAAGGGCTGAAGAAGGTATCCTATAGAAGGTGGGATTTTAATTGGGACATAAAGGAACCCAGGGATTTTAGGAGTTTGAGTAGAGGAAGGAGAATGTTCCAGGAATGGGAGGGTAGCTAGAGAAAATGTTCATGGAACAGCCGGGAGGCCAGTGTCACTGGATCAAGGATAGCTATCAGCAAGTAAAGTATAAGAAGACTGGACAGGCAGGAAAGGAAAATGTTATGAATGCCAAATAGAGCATATTGTATTTGCTCCTGAAGGCAGTAAGAAGCCACTGGAGTTTGAGTCAGGGGGTAACATGATCATTAGGACTGTATTTTTAGGGAATTTATTTTAGTGGCTGAATGGAGAATGAATTGAAATGGGGAGAGACTTGAGGTGGGCAGCTAGGCTATTGAACTAAACCAGGTGTAAGGTGATGAGGGCCTGTACCAGAGAGGTGACGGTGCCACAGGTGAGTTGTTGAAAAGGTGAAATCAATAGGCTTTGGCAACAGGTTGAATATAGGGAATGAGAGTGGAGGGGTCTGGGATGATTCTTAGATTTTCCAGCCTGAGGGACTGGGAGAATGGTGTTGCCTCTATGGGGGGAGTTTTAGATGTCTACTTGACATCCAGCTTGAGCTGTCTCAAAGGCAGTTGGAGATTCAAGATTGGAGGTCTGCAGAGGTTGGGGCAGGATAGGTGGATTTTAAAATCATCAGCATAGAGACGGTAATTACATCCATGGGAGCTGATGAGATTAGCAAGTGAAGGGCCCAGGGACAGAATCCTGAAGGACACCTCACGACCTTATCTAGATAAGGATCCAGCAAAGGAAAAGTAGGTAGGAGGATAGGTAGGAGAAGAACCAGAAGAGAGTGATGTCCTGAAAGCAGAGAGAAAAGAGAGTATGGAGAAGGAGAAAGTGATGGATAGTGTCATAGGCTGCAGAGAGGACAAGAATGAAGACTGAGAAAAGGCCATTGGATCTGGCAGCTAAGAGATCAGCAGTAACTTTGGAGAGAGCTGTTTTAGTGGAGTGATGAGATCAGAAACTGGATTGTAAAGAAAGGGTTAAGAAGAGACGAGAGAACGTGGACTCACATGATGTAAACAGCCCTTTCTAGTAGGTTAGGAATACAGGGCAAAGGAAATCTTGGACAATAGTGGGGATGGAAGGATCCAATAAAAGTTTTTTCAGGATGGGGGAGACAAAGGCATATGCAAAGATAAGTGACACTGTAAAGTAATATATTCTATTAACAAAAGTTACTCTGGGTTGCGACAAAGAGAGGTAGTATGGTATAATGGCTAGAGTGCTGATCTTGGTGTGCCGGATGATCGGTGTTTAAGTCTTGTCTCTGACATACCCTGGCTGTATGATGCTTAGTTTCTCAGTGCCCTAGGCAACTCTACAGGCCTATAAACTGCAGGGAAGGTCCCAACTTGTACTGACTGAAGGAGTTTCTTCATCTATTGAAATTCCAGCTTCTAATCTTATCTCTCAAGCAGGAGGCAGTACTTAAACTGAGCCTTGCAAGAAAGGTATGATTCAGGAAAGTAGGGAAGAAAGTGGAGACCTTCTAGAGGGAAAGGTGGCAGAGGAGACAATGTCGTTCCACGAGGACAAGGATTGCTTTTTTTCTTTGATTTTTGTATTCTTAATAGCACAGGACATGGATTATAGTAGACACATAGTAAATGCTTCTTGCTTGGCGATGTTTTCAGGGGATAATGAATTCACCAATTTGATTCCAAAAGCAAATTCATGTAGGACAGTAGTGAGGGTTAGGTTTATTAAAAGCAAACTATGGCCTTTTTCTAGTGTAGACTGTAGATAACCAGGGAAGGTTTGAGTGTGGAGGTGGGGAAAACTAGCCCTGGGTGTATTGTGGAGAGTCATGTTTTAGGAAGATGTTTCTGGCTGTGGGGTGCTGGATAGGGAGAAATTATAATCAGGAGACTTGAAATAATCCAGGTGAGAGGTGATGAGGGCGTAGACTAGGGGAGCAGGTAACAGGAGGAATGAACTAATAATAGCTGATAATTTCATGTTGCTTTATGGCTAAGAGTCATGTAAAGCAAGTAGTACAAGTATTATTATTTTACAAACAGAGGCACAGACCCCAGTAATTTGCCTGGGGTCACAAAGGAAGAGGAGTTGGAGGGATGAGTTTTTCTAATTGAAGGATAAGAGGTACAGACCCCGTGCTATATCGGGTCTTCGGTGCAGGTGGTGGTTACTACCCTGTAAAAAGAGACAACCATCTTCTCCTGTCTCTGCTTCCCACCTGTTTGGGAGCTCTGAAACCCTGGAGCTACCAGCATGAGGGAAATGGGGCAAAGCCCAGCACTGAGCACCTGCTGCTGGAGCAGAGCCCTGCTATGGGGGTGGGGAGGAGAGGGAGGCAGGGTGTCAAAGGGACAGGGAAGGCTCCAGCTGCCACTAGCATGATAGCACCAAGCGGAAAGGACTTTGCCCAAGCTCTGGGGAGGATGCCATCTGCCCCTCCTCCTTAACTGCCCTTCCCCCGGGCACAGGTGGCTCAATCAGTGAGTCCCAGGATAAAGAGGAGTAGATCCGCTCCATGGCAAGGCAAGCTTTATGAAAAGCTCCTGTAGTGACTTTAGTTCCTATCTGGCCATTCCCCTGCCTCCCTATCATTTAATGGAGCAGAGAAATGAGTTGTGACCATTCAGCATGCAGTAACCTAGGTTCTAAAAATAATCGTAAGCCTTTGTGTATCTACAGCTTTCAGATGTTCTGCAAAGTACTTTCCCAACATCTCTATGAACAGGGCAGGAATTATTATCCCTACTTAACAGATATGGCAGCTGAAGCCCACACTTGCTTAGTGAACCTCTAAGTAAGTTCATGGGGGAAGTTGATGTTAGAGCTGGGACCACCACAGAGTTCTGACATCCCTTAGATGTATAAAACACTTCAAAGCACTTTGGCTTCTATCCTCTTATAAGAGAAATTGCAGAAATATTATTGTTACCCTGAGGTAGCTAGATGGTGCAGTGGATAGAACCAGTCCTGGCATCAGGAAAGAACTTGAGTTCAAATTCAGCCTGAGATACTTATCAGCTTTGTGACCTTGGGCAGGTCATTTAACCCTGATTGCCTCCAAGATTTAAAAAAAAGTTATCCCATTTTATAGAGGAGGAAACTGGGGTTTTGGAGAAGTTAAGTTACCTCCCAAGGTCCCGCCACTATTAATACAGGAGCCAGATTAAGAACCCAGGTTTTCTGACTGCAGGTTCTCTGTTTGTGTCTTTACTTCTTTGTAATATGCTTGGGAGCAGACTGTATTTTCTTTGTGGTTTTGTGTCGCTGGCACTTAGAACAGTGCCTGGTGTATAGTAGGTCCTTTATAAGTTATTCACTGGTTCACTGATTGATTTAGCATCTGCTCCTTTTTCTCAAGCATCTGTCACAGTTTCATGATGTATAGTAGGTCCTTTATAAGTTATTCACTGGTTCACTGATTGATTTAGCATCTGCTCCTTTTTCTCAAGCATCTGTCACAGTTTCATCCATATAGTGGGAAACTAGATGGTGCAGTAGAGAAAACACTAAGCCAGGAGTCAGGAACACCTGAATTCAAAATCCAGGCTCAGATATTAGTGAGACTGAGCAAGTCACCTAACCTCTGTTTACCTCAGGTTCCTTACCTCTAAAATGGGGATAATTATAGCACTTTCCCCCTAGGATTGTTGTGAGGATAATATGAGAACATGATTGGGAAGCAGTTAGCATAACGCCAGGCACATAGTAAATGCTATATTAATATTATTATTGTTGATAATAATAGTCAATATGTATTGATTGACATTTTTATTTTCTATTCCTCTTTTGTTTCCTTACCTGTTAGCACATTATATACCCCCTGGTGGTTAGGCTAAAGTCTCATTGGCTCAATCTAGTAAAAGACTTAGGGAAAGATGGAAAAGCTTTGGCATTTTTCTGATGATATGTCAGTCACAGAATTTCAGAGTTGGAAGAGACCTTATTGTCCATCTAATGTGCTTCGTACCACCCCCCACTCTCCTAAGAATCCCTGCTAAACCACACTCAGTAAGTGGTCATCTGTTCTGTACTTGAAGACTTCTAAGAAGGGAGAACTCACTTAATCTCCCAACCTGCCCCTTTCCTCTTTTGGATGACTTCATCATTAGGAATGTTTTCCTTATAAGCCAAATTTTTCCTCCTTGAAACTTCTACCCCTTAGTCTTGTCTCTGTCCTCTTGGACCAAACGGAACAAGTCTAATCTCTCTAGCACGTGACAGTTCCTTAAGAGCATCTGTCATGTCTTTCTGAGTCTTCTCCATATTACTCAGTCATATCTGACTCTTTGTGACCCCATTTGGGGTTTTCATGGCAGAGATACTAGAATGGTTTGCCATTTTCTTCTCCAGTTCATGTTACAGATGAAGAAACTGAGGCAAATAGTATTAAATGACTTGCTCAGGTTCACATGGTTAGTAAATGTCTGAGTTCAGATTTAAACTCAAGAAGATGGGTCTTCCTGAGTCCAGGCCCAGTGTTCTGTGCCCTATGGCACCACCTAGCTGCCCTCTTCTCCACATCAAACATCCCCAGATCTATCAACCACTCTTCTCATGGTTCAGATGTTAGGCGATTTGCTATTCAGATTGCCTTTCTCTAGGCATTCTTCTACTTATCAGTGTCTTTCCCAGAGGGCAGTGCCCTCACTTGAACACCGTATAGTGAAGTCATATCATACTTTCCTTTAAGTTATTCAGCATCTACCCCCTAGGGTTGTTGTGAGGATAAAATGAGAAAATTATTATGAAGCACTTGGCACGGTGCTTTACACGTATGTGAATACTATCATCATTATTATTAACTATTATTAATAATTGACATTTGTCGATGGATTAATTTGTGTTTTCTATTCCTCTTCCTTTTTGTTACCTGTTAACATATTACACACCCTTGGTGGTTAGGCTGGAGTCTTCATTGGTCCAAACTAGTAAAAGCCTTAGGGGAAGGTGGATAATTACACTCACTGAAATGATGGCCTCTTAGTGCTGGGGTGACTCCCTCCCCGTCTCACTCCAGTCCCCCGGTGAGCTTGACTGAGTGAATGGGGCACACAAGTCCCAGCCCCAGAATCCAGTCCTTGGGTGAAAGGTCTTGGGGCTCTCTATATTTCTGATCCTTTATCTTTTTTCCTTCTTAGTCTTCTCCCCCACCCGTGATCTCTGGTCACACTCATACCCCCGGCCACACTGATGCAGAAAGGCTCTGCCATTTGGTATCGACAAGGACACAGAGGCCTTTGTGATAGGGAGAAATGGCTCCACCCCAGCACTGGAGAGCGAAGTCCTTCTTGTAGGGAGAAATCTCCTTTCTGTCAATCAGAGACATGAAGGTCAAGGGACTTTTATGAAAGAATGTCAGTGTCCTGTCCCCCATTTTCACCTTTTACTCACCTTTTCCTTCCTCCTGGTGGGGTTCTTGGCTTGTGAGGGATAATATTCTCCCCATAAATTAAGTTCCAATTGAATGAGAAAGTAAATGCATGCATTTAATAAGCGGCAAAGGCATAAAACTTACCACTGGAAGACACGAACCATAAACCTGTACAACTCATCAGTTTATGTTTTAAGAAACGATCTCAGATCACACCTATCGGATTGACTAACATGACAAAAACAGGAAGATGATAAATGTTAGAGAAGATGTGGGAGAGTTGGAACACTAATTCATTGTTGGTGGAGATGTGTGCTGATCCAACCATTCTGGAGAGCAATTTGGAACTATGCCCAAAGGACTACAAAAATGTGCATACCCTTTGACCCAGCAATATAGCTTCTGGGACTCTATCCCAAAGAGATCACAGAAATGGGAAAGGGTTCCACATATACAAAAATATTTATAGCAGCACTCTTTGTGGTGGCCAAAAACAGGAAATCAAAGGGATGCCCATCAGTTGGGGAATGATAAAACAAGTTGTGGTATATGAATGTAATAGAATACTATTGTGCTTGAGAAACGATGAACAGGAAAACTTCAGAGAGGCCTGGAAGGACTTATATGAACTGATGCTGAATGAAAGGAGAAGAACCAAGACAACTTTGTACATAGCAACAACCATAGTGTGCAAGGAATTTTTCTGGTAAACTTAGTACTTTGTTGAAATGCATAGACTTACAAAATTTCCAATGGACTCTTAAGGTAAAACACCTCCCACATTCAGAGAAAGAACTATGGAATTGGATTGCAGATAGAAACAAACCATTTTCTTTTGTATTATGTTTTGTTTTGTTTTGTTTTATGGTTTCTCATATTCATTTTAATTCTTCTATGCAATATGTATTTAATGGGAAAGTACATGTTGAACCTATAGTAGATTGTACTTGTCTCAGGGAGGGAGTGGGGCATGACGGAAAGGAAAGGGAAAAAAAATCTCAAATATATGGAAGTGATTGTAGAACACTGAAAACAAATAAAATAATTTAATTAAGGAAAAGAGTCAACCCAATATTGTGAAGCTTTAATAAATGTTGTTTTACTTTGGCTGAAAAAAGAAAAGAAAAGGCTTAAATCTCCTACTGAGATGGACAATATTCCAATGAGAAAGAATTAAAAAGCACTCAATTTAAGAGATTTTTTCAGACCATTTTGACTATGTACAGCTTTCATCTCACTTTAGTCTTTGGAACCTGAACATGTTACAAGATATAACCCCATTATGCTCCAGAATATAATCTTACCAGCACAGAGTATACTGGGACTCTCATCTCCTTTTTCTATTGGGCTATTAATGCAACCCAAAATTTCATTAACTTTTTTTTTGGATGGTGTTGTCACGATGTTGCCTTATATCAAGTGTCCCCTCCATTAGAAGCCTCAGATAGCTTTTAGACAAATTGCTGCTCCCCCCCATCACCCCCATTTTGTACTTGTGAAATCTATTTCTTGAGTCTATGACTTTACATTTATATTTATCCCTATTCTATCTCATCAGATGTAACTCAGAATTCTAGCTTGTCAAGATCTTTTTGCATTGTGACTGTCTCATTCGGTGTATTGACCATCCCTCTTAGCTTTATGTCCTATGCTTTATGTTCCTAAGGATGCTGTCTATGCTCTTATACTAGGTACCAATAAAAAAGTGTTAAACAGCACAGAGCCTTGGAGTATGCCACTGGAGATCTTACAAATGGTCAGTGGTTAATGGCATCTCTTTAAGTCTGGTCTTCCAGCTAGTCCTCAATCTGGTTAATTGGGTTATTATCTAATTGTAAATTTTGCTCAGCCACAGATCTCTTTTGTATGAATAACTGGGAGCTGATTAGAGAACTTGGCATATGCAAGGTCAGTGTCCTCATGTCTCCCTTTAAAAGTCACTTCTCTGAAAGGAATGGATATGTGAGAGGTGCAAAGTGACTGATAAGTCTGTGAATTTGCCCTTCCCAGAGGTATCTACATCTTAAGAGTGGAAGGCAACTTTCATCCATTTCATTTATCAGACATTTATTAATAAATCATTCAATCAGCAAAATATTTATTAGGTACCTACTGTGTATCAGGCACTCTGCCAGGTGCTGGAAATACAAGGACAAAAACGAAATCCAGCATCTGTCCTTGAGAAATTTTGCATTCTAGCAGGGAAACAACATATAAACATAAGGTTAAAGTAAATGCAAGATATATTCAAGAAAAATAAAAGGTAATTTTGGTAGAGAGGGGTCAAAAAAGCTCACATGAAGGGGGTGAATGGAAAACATTTGACACTGAGAATAGAAAGATACTTTGTCCTTTAGCCGGTCCTTTACTCTTAAGGAGAGTACGTTCCATGGGGTTGGGGGCAATATGGCAGGTACATAGATAAGTATAATTCAAATTCAGTTTATCTAGCACTTATTCAGCATCTAATACATGCCAAGAACTGTGCTACTCCTGAGGATGTAGGGACAAAAAAGCTTCCTTCCCCTCATGAAGCTTTAAGAGATGTACCTCTCTAGATAAATAAATATAAAATACATTTCAAGTAAATATAAAGTAATTTGCTGGAGCCCTAACAATATGGGGCATCAGAACGAGCCTCTGGTAAGCATTGGCATTTGACCTGAGCCTTGAATGATGACTCCATTGAGGCAGATAGGTGGTGTAGTGGATAGAGTGCCTGAAGTCATGAACATCTGAATTCAAATCCAGCCTCAGATACTTACTGGCTGTGTGACTCTGGGCAAGTCACTTCACCTCACTTTGCCTCATTTTCCTCATCTGTAAAATGGGGATAATAGTAGTACCTACTTTCTAGGGTTGTGAGGACTGAATGAGATAATATTTGTAAAAGTGTTTAGCACAAAGTAGGTGCTATATAAATACTTATTCCCTTCTTTCTTCCTCCTCCCAAGAAATAGAAGGGAGCATTTGTTGCAGAGGCAGAGGAAAGATCAGAGCTCAGGAGTTGACCTCAAAGTCACTTAGCCCATCATCTCTCTCCCCTTCATTTTACAGATGAGGAAACTGAGGCCCAGAGAGGTTAAGTGATTTTCCCAATGTCCCACAAGTAGTAAGTGTCAGAGTGGGGTATTTGAACCCAGGTCCTCGCTCCAGGGTTCTTTCCACTCTAACATGCTGCCTTTCAAAGTACTATAAGATAATCTGAGGAAGGATATAGCACTTTAAGGTAAAGTGGAATTGAGGTGGGGAGAAGTGACTTCCCTGGGAGCACCTCTACTGAGCATGAAGGTAGCCCTACTTGCCCTTCTCTTCCCCTTCCATCAGATCTACCTGCACCTGAGATTCTACACAGTGCCCAATGAACAGCGCTATATCATCCGCCTCCTTTTCATCGTCCCCATCTATGCCTTTGACTCCTGGCTCAGCCTACTTCTCCTCGGAAGCCACCAGTACTACGTCTATTTCAACTCAGTGCGGGACTGCTATGAAGGTGAGCCCATGAAGGGATGCGGGGGAGATGCTCAGGGAAACTGAGGCTTCAGAACTGCGAGGGACCTTAGAAGTCACATAGAACAAGGAGTCCTCGGGAGTGTGTAGCTCCAAGGGCTACAGGAATCTTGTCAAGAGGTTTCCAGGGAATATTTGGCAAATTAACTTATATTGTCGTATTGAAATTAATTACCTGATCTCGTAATTTTTTTTCTTATATTCTTATGCATGGTAAACTCTAGAAGTTATTTCCTTCCTTTCATAGTGAATGGAACTCTATTTTTGTATGCAGCGATACAAGGTAAAAGCTAGAATTTTTTCCTTTGACGTCGGTCTCTTCATTTTGTTATGTTCCTATATATGATAAACATAAAGCTTTGAGTGTATTTACTTCAATATTGAATAGGGGATAAGAGAAGGTTTACTAAAAAGGCAAAGGGTAGGAGATCAAAAAAGATGGAGACATCCTGATAAGAAGCACTCAACCACAGAATCTTAAAGTTGGGAGTTCAGAGGCTACCTTTCATTGTTGTTTTTTAGTTTTAGGTTGTGTCCAACTTGTGACTGACCCCTGTTTAGAGTCTTCTTGGCAAAGATACCGGAGTGGTTTTGCCATTTCCTTCTCTAGCTCATTTTACACATGAGGAAACTGAGGCAAACAGGATGAAGTGACTTGTCCAGGTCACACAGCTAGAGGTGTCTGAGACTGGATTTGAACTCAAGTCTTACTGACTTGTAGGCCTGGTATTCTACTTCACCACCTAACAGAGACTACCTACTTTTTTCAGTCATATGTTAAAAAGAATATCCCTACAACATAACCCTTTGAGGAGGCATCCAAACTTTCCCTGAAAGAAGGAAACAAGCATTTATTAAACACCTACTGTATGTCAGGCACCTTAGATGCCTTAGGAATATTATCTCCCATTTGATTCTCAGAACAACCCCCAGGAGGTAGGTGATGTTATTATAACCATTTAGAGCTGAGGAAACTGAGGCAGGCAGCTGTTAAGTAACTTCCCCAGGGTCACATGGGCAGTAAGTGTCAGGGTCCAGATTTGAACTCGGGCCTTCCTGACTTTAGACCTAGCATTCTCTCTGCTGTACCATAGAGCTGCTGCTAGTAAAGGTGTCTTCTAATGAAGAATACCAAAGGAGAGGCTTCATTCTACTTTTGGATAGGCGTTCAGAAAGTTCTTCCTCATGTCAAGTTCTCTTTGCATCTCTTCAACTCCTGCTTGTGGCTCCTAGGTCAACCCACTGGAACTCACTAGGTCTGATGAGTCCAGTCCCGCTTCCATAGAATAGCCCTTCGTTAACCTTGAGACAGAAGCCAGATCCCAGCTAAATCTTCTCTTCTTTAGGTTTAAACATTCCCAGTTCTTTCAGTCAATTTTCCTACGGTGTGATTTGGAGGGGGAGGCCTTTTACCATCCTTGTCCTCTGGAAGATCTCCAGCTTTTCCTTCCTTCCTTCCTTCCTTCTTTGCTTCCTTCCTTCCCTCCTTCCTTCTTTCCTTCCTTCCTTCCTGCATGCATTCACTCATACATGTATTCATTCATTCATTTATTTATATTACTAAAAAAAATTTTGAGTTCCAAATTCTCTCCCTCCTTCCTGCCCTTCCTCCACCCAACAGCATATCAGTTATACATGTGAAGTCATGCAAAACATCCACCTCCAGCTTTTCATTCATTCATTCATCTATTTATAACATTTAAAAAAATTTTGAGTTCAAATTCTCTCCCTCTTTCTCCTGCCCCTCCCTCACCCAATATAATATCAATTATATATGTGAAGTCATGCAAAACATTGATCTCCAGCTATCATTCATTTATTGATAACATTCATTTTGTAAAAATTTTGAATTCCAAATTCTCTCCTTCCTTCCTACCCTTCCCACACCCAGTATCTCAATTATACATGTGATGTCAGCTATCATTCATTCACTCTTTTATTACATTCATTTTTTTAAAATTTTGAGTTCCAAATTCTCTCCATCATACCTGTCCTTCCCTTACCCAATATGACATCAGACGTGAATATCCAGCTATCATTCATTTATTTATATCATTCATTTTGTAAAAATTTTGAGTTCCAAATTCTCTCCCTCCTTCCTACCCTTGCCCCACCCAGTATGATATTTATACATGTGAAGTCATGAAAAACATTGATCTCCTAATTATCAATGATTCTCAGGAAATGTGTGAACCAGGGGTGATCCCAGGACTTAAGATGTGGTTTTACTAGGGCAGCGCTCAGGGGCATTATCACCTCCCTCATGCTGGACAATAGTCATCTCGTACTACAACCTAAGATGGCATTAGCTTTTTCGGATGCTATGTTGTTGTAATCTTGGTGCCTGTAAGTATGGTACCACAATTTGCAGTAAAATTCCCAAATCTCTGCCCTCTAACTATTCTCTCCCTCTCTTTTCTTTACAAAGCTGATTTATTTTTAAAGCCCTGGGGTAGGACTTTACATTTATCCCCATTGTATATTATCTTCTTAGATTCAGCACAGTGCCCTGGCCTGATCATTTTGGATTCTGACTGCCTCACAGAACACGTTAGCTATTCCGCCTCTGTTTATGTCATCTACAGGTTTAAGAAGCATGCACACTCATACCTTTGTCTAAATCACGGACAAAGTGTTAGACAAGTCCTCCAGATCCCTGGAGTGCTCTCCTGCAAACCTCTTTCCAAAGTTGACATCCAACCACCAAAAAAAGATGATCTGTTATGAACCTTTCATTTTACAAAGGAAGATGCCTTATAAGAAGTCTGGAGAAGGGAAATCATTTGATCTAGGTCACACATCTGAACACCAAACCCATGTCTTCTGACCCTAAATCGACATTTTGCCACTTTGGAATACTGATTTTCAGCTAGTCACAAAAGGTACAGAACTGGGCCGGCCTGGACCTCCAGCAGCATCTCAGCTCCCTGGCTTTGTTTCCATGGCCAGCATGCCTCTGGGACTTGGTTCTGTTTTTGGTTGGATCTGTCAGGGGACTTCTTTTTTTTTTTTTTTTAAAGAGGCAGGGATCCTTACTAGAGACAGCTGGGTGGTACAGAGGATAGAGAGTTGGGCCAGGAGTTAGGAAGACCTGAATTCAAATTCAGCTTCAGAAACCTGGCTATGTGACCATGAGTAAGCCACTTAAAATTCTGCCTCAGTTTCCTCATCTGTAAAATGGGAATAATGATAGCACCTATTTGTTGTGATCATATTTGGCAAAGTGCTTAACATAGTGCCTGGCCCTCTGTAGTAGGTGCTTCATAAATGTTTGGGTTTGTTTCCCCTTCATTATAGGCCAGAACTCATAAAGTGAGGGAAAAGTGACTTTCAGGTGCCTACACACACTCATTCATCTTACTCTCACACATACGCAGTTCTTAAGTCACAGATCACAGGTTATTCTTATTATAAAGGACCCAGTTCAATTCAATAAACACTTGTTAAGAACTTATCCCTCCTTGGAGTCAAGAGGACCTGAGTTCAAATATGACCTCAGACGTTTGCTACCTGTGTGACCCTACACAAATCACTTAATACTCAAAAATACAAATACAAAAAGGGATGGAGGAAGATTTAAGGAGTAGTAGTATTATACAGTCTCTACTTCCAAAAGGTTGCAATATCTTATAACAGTGATGTTTACATTAATAAATATAAAAGGGTATGACATTATAAGACAGAGGTAGCACAAAGCACTTTGAAAATTCACCGTATGAACTAGGCTCTATAATAACACATTATAGAATTTTAATGAGTAAAAACACTTTTCTCACAATAGCTGCATGAAGTAGGTAGTGTAAATATGAGTCTCATTTTATAGATTGGGAAACTGAAGCTCGGAGAACTTAAATGACCTATTTCGAATCACACATACATAGTAAATGGAAGAAGTTGGATCCATATCCAGCACTCTTGATTCCAAGGCTAGCATGCTTTCTACTATATCATGCTGCTTAAGTAGGAAGGAAATACTTATTAAGTATTAACAAATACTTATTCGTTAAGTACCTATGATGCACCAGGCACTGTGAAAAATGTTTTAAAAATATTATCCTATTTGATCCTGACAGCAATCCTATGAGTTAGGAGCTACCATGATCCCCACTTTACAGATAAGGAAATTGAGGCAGAGAGTGGTAAAGTGACTTGTTCCAGGTCACACAGTTAGAAAATATCTGAGGTCACACTGGAACTCAGATTTTCCGGACTTGAGGTTCAGAGGTCTGTCACCTGCACTACCTAGTGCTGAGATTGAATTCGGGTCAAAAAAGATTGTGGGGTCTGGAGCCCTAGAATCTTGCCTCCAACACTCGCTAGTTGTGACTGTGGGCACATCATTTAAACGTTCTGTGCATCACCTTCCCTATATGTAATATGGAGATAATAATACCTGTCGTATTTAATGGCATTGTGATATAGTGGATACGAGACCAGCCCTTCAGTCGGATAGACCTGGATTAAAATCCTACCCTTGACACGTACATAGTGATTGTGTGACACTGGACAGTGCCTACAGGCAAACCTCTAGCACTAAATTGCCTGTAGGAGGCGTAGTGAGATGCCAATTTCCCAAAGTGCTGCTGTATATGTCATCTTTGGGGTCTGTACGTATGTAGGAGAAAGTGAGGCTGGTGACCCTGCACAGCCCTCCCTCACTCAAAACAAAGTCAAATGCAAGTTGTGTCATAATTTCTCTGATGTCATGGTCTTCAAAAACGAAGGATGAACACCACAACCATGGAAGGCACGAAGGAAAGGAAAAGGGCTGAAAATGTAAAAAGACACAGGCCCCTTTGGGGAAAGAAAAGGAGAGTTCAGAAAGCATGAGAAATTTGAGGGAAGAAAGATTTGGTGCTGGGTTTTGGCAGTCCTATGTAGTTTGTATTCTGTGAGGACCTCGTTGTTCAGTCCTGCGTCTTTATGATCCTGTGAACCTGTCTATGGGGTGTTCTTGGCAAAGATGCTGCAGGGGTTTGTCCTTTCTTTCTCCAGAAGATAAAGGCAAACAGAGGTTAAATGACTCGTCCAGAGTCACATAGCTAATATGTTTGAGGTTGGATTTGATTCCTGGCCCAGAGTCACTGAGTCACCTAGATGCCCTGTGGTAAAATGGTTTTATATTTTAAATAGTCAACTGAAATCTGTTTGGTTGAAGGGAACCCATTGCAGAGGGGTATAGAAAAAGAAGGGAATAAAGGGAAAGAATGGAAGACCCTCGGGGTGTCATCTGAAATGGACAGTTCTCCTCCCATGAGATAGCATGTTAAGATGAGTTAAAGAATCTCCTATTTGGGAGTACACTGTGTCTGTTTGTCAGAGCTGAGCCTCCTCAAGTACTTAAGTAGTAGGTAGGGTACAAATGCAGGATTTTGTGATTTCTCCTCCCAACTGCTTATGTGTTTGTCTTTTTTTCCGTCTCTCCAACCGTGCCAGCATTTGTCATATACAGTTTCCTGAGCCTCTGCTTTGAGTACCTAGGAGGCGAGAGTGCCATCATGGCTGAGATCCGTGGGAAGCCTATCAAGTAAGTCATGAATCAGCAGCAACAAGTATTAAATGCCTACTGTGTGCCAGGCACTGGGCATACAAAGATAAAAATGAAACAGTCCCTATTGTCAGGCGGCTTCAGCATGGACCCAGATGTCCCGAGGCCTAGGAAAAAAGCAAGCACACCGTGAACTGAGTCCAAACTAGGAAGCCTTTATCAAATCCTGAACCAAATTAAGCAATGTTGTTTCCAAAGAAATATTTTACTGCTTTCTTTTGTTTTTATATTACCTTCAATGCTGAATATTTCCCTCCCTCCTTCTCCTGTCCAGTGAGCTGTCTCTGGCAGCAAAGAAACAAAAAAATTTCAGCAAAACCAACCAACTTGTCATTTATGTCTGATGTTATTCCATATGGCCCCCTACTTCTGCAAAGAAGGCAGGGGTGTCAGGCGAGAGATCTAAAAGGATAGTGCTATCTTTCCTTTTTTTGAAGTTCTGTTTTTCTTAATATTTCAAAGAATGTGAAAGCTTGAAAAGACCTTCAATTTCATTCATTCTCTTTCATTTTAGAGAGGAAATCAAAGTTGAGTGTGAAAGCTGTGACTAGAACCCAGTTCTCTTGATTCACAATACATTTATCTTACCATTCTGTCACGACGCTCCCTCGGGACCAGATTTTGGCCCATTTGGGATTATACAGATGTGTACATGTTTTATGGATAAGCAGAATATGTTGGGAGGACATCAGTGCTCCCTTCCCCTAATACTCTGAGAGACAGGCAGAAAGAAAGGAACTGGATAAGATGAGTGTGGATGGAGACCAGTGAACAGTTTTTTGGGTTTGTAAATTTCTGAGTCTCCCAAGCCACCCTGCCTGCCCTGTGCCCTACTTGGTCTCTTTCCCGATGTGGCCCTCCAGCTGCAGCCCCCATGCCCACTCCAGTGGGTTAATCTCACTCTGTTTTTTAGGTCCAGTTGTTTCTATGGTACCTGCTGCCTTCAGGGGATGTCCTATTCCATTGGTTTTCTTCGGTTCTGTAAGCAGGTGAGTTGTGGGACTGTGTGAGCTTGGTGTTTAGGTATGGGCTGGCCCTACAGGATCATGGGGCTGCCTTCAGCTGACATTCCCTTTTCTTTTCACAGGCCACGCTCCAGTTTTGTATTGTGAAGCCCATCATGGCTCTGATCACCATTATCCTGCAGGGGGTTGGCAAATACAATGATGGAGATTTTGAGTAAGAACATGGAAAGTAGAAGCAAGAGGGTGGGAGAGGGCCAAGAGTGCCAAGGTGGCATGCCAAACTGGGGCTCTGTGTGAGAGGAGGATTGAGTCTAGGGGCCAGAAATGGAGGCAGTCATCGTTTTAGAAAGAGAACTCTTGTGGGGGGCTGCTTAGGTTAGCAGTGACATTTCATTCAATCGTTGTTCAGTCGTTTCAGTCACGTCTGATTCTTGGTGACTCCATTTGAGGTTTTCTTGGCAAAGATAATTTGCTATTTCCTTCTCTAGTTCATTTTACAGAAATGGAGGCAAACAGAGTTAAGTGACTTGCCCAGGGTCACAATCTAGTGAATGAATTTGCATTTGAACTCCAGTCTTCCTGACTGCAGGCCCAGTGCTTTATCCACAGTGGCACCTAGCTACCAATTCAATGCATGGAATCATACATTTAGAAGATGGTCAGAGGCCATCTAATCCAAACCCCTCACAGAGTGAATAAGTGACTTACCCAAGGCCACACATGTAGTAAGTGTCAGAGGCAGGATTTGAACTGATATTCTCTAACCCCAGAGTATGCTCTTTCAGCCACCCCCTGCTTCCCCAATTCAATTCATTTTGGTACAATCCAGTATGTGTCCAGTCTAGGCTCGGTGCTGGGGATCTAAAACCAAAAATTAAGGAGTCCCTGCCCTAGAGGAGCATATAGAGAAGATAACATATACAAATATTGGAAAATACCAAATGGGGAAAGTCACCAGAAGCCTACCAAAGACTTCATGTAGAAGGTGGGATTCTAAGGGGCAGTGGTGAGGATTGGGGCACATCCTGGCCATGAGAGACAGCCAGGATGAAGGCATGGAGATAGATGGAATGCTGTGTATGACAGGCAATATATCAGGACCACAGTGTGTGTGTAAAAGGGAGGAATGTGGAATAAAACCGATAAGCTAGGATGGGGCCAGGTAGGAAAGGACCATAGTAAATATGAAGTAGTTTAAGAGGGAAGCAGGAATAACTAAGGAAAGGCATTTTAAAATGAGGGAGGGGTGGCAGCTGCGCTATGCTTCAAAAGAACATAGTGGTTCTGTGAGGCAGAGTGGAGAAAGGAGAACATAGCAGCCATGGGAGACTCCCTGTTCTAAGTAATGGAGGAAGAAAATAGAAAGGTATGTCAAGAAAATAGCAAAGGGGCAGCTCGGTGCCCTGGACTCAGGAGGAATTGAATTCAAATCTGGCCTCAGACACATACTAGTTGTGTGTGATCCTGGGCAAGTCACTTAACCTCAACTACTTTAAAAAATCCACACACACAAACAAATGAGAGAGAGAGAAAATAACATGGGCAATTTTTTTATGTGAACGTAGAATTTTTGAAGGGGTAGTAGCAATGTTGAGATCAGGATGAAGAGATTATTAGAGCCAAATTGTGAAGGACTTTGCTTTAAATGCCAGAGGGGATGGTATTTTATCCTAGAGGCAATAAGGAGCCATGAAACTTCTTAAGAAGGAGGCAACACACTCACACCTGGACTTTCCAAACACTATGCTAGAAACTCAGGGAAATCATAAAAAGAAAAGATCTGGTCTCCACCCTCAACCAATCAATAATAAGCATTTTCAAAATACTTAGTATGTGCCAACTTCTGTGCTAAGCACTGGGGATACAAATGTAAAAATGAGACATTTTTCCTTCCCCTTAGTAGGGGAGCTTATATTCTAACCATTGACCTTCAAATATATTCAAGAAGAAAGAGAACACATACAAACAAAGCTAAGTACACACATCACCCAGAATAGCAAGAACATTGATAAACAGGTGCACATCAGTGTAATAGAAGCTAAATACCTCCTTGTGGAGAGGAGGGACAGTCAGGAGGGAATGAGGCTGGCTAGAGTTACTCAGGGATGCTTCCTGGAGAAAGGGTTCTGAAGGAGGTGAAGAACCCAGATTGGTAGGGCTGGTGGGGGGCACACACGGACTATGGATTTAGGAGGTTGAGAGTCTCATGTTGGTACTTCCTCTTTGAGAACTCTGCATCCAAACAGAAATGGCGTGGTTGCTGTTCTCTTTACATGACATTCTCTTCTCTCTGCCTCTGGGACTCTGAACGGGGGTAAGAGAACTAAATACAAGCAGTAAATCCATGTTAGGAAGTAAAACTTGAAACAGGAGTTTGAGAAGATGGGGACTCCGGGGGGTCTTCATGGCAGGAGGAGCTGACCCATTGGCATTCTGTGAACGTCCTCTCTCTTTGCCGGCAGTCCCCGCACTGGCTACCTCTACGTGACCATTGTCTACAACTTCTCAGTGAGCCTGGCCCTCTATGCCCTCTTCCTCTTCTACTTTGCCACCAGTGACCTTCTTCAACCCTTTGAGCCCGTCCTCAAGTTTCTAACGATCAAAGCTGTCATCTTTCTCTCCTTCTGGCAAGGTGGGTAAGGATGGAGAAAGTGAGGTTGCTAACCTTTCTCCTCTGACCTCTTTGCATAGGAAGGGATGGGACCCTGAAAAAAGAGTCACCCGAAAAATGCTACCTATAACTATGTAAGTCCAGCATTTGGCCAGGCAACGGGGGTGGTGAGGATGGGGGTGACTTGGAAGGGATTCCTTTTAGAAGACAATGGACTCTCCAGAGAAAGAACTGATGGAATCTGAGTATAGGTTGAAGCATAATTTTTTTCACTTTTTCATTTTTTTGGGTTTTGGGGTTTTTTTTTGCAACATGTAACATGGAAATATGGCTTGTGTGATTTCACATGTATAATTGATGCTATATTTATTGCCTTCACAATGGGTGGGGGACAGATGGGAGGGAGAAAGAGAATTCAGAACTCAAAATTTAAAAATGTAAAAAATAATTTTTTGAAAAAGAAAGCAATGGACTGTCATGGAAAGAGCCCTAATTTTGAAGTCAGAGGTCTCAGCTCTGCTATTTCCTAGTTTGTGATTTGGAGCAAATCATGTCATTTTTATGAACCTCAGTTTCTCCATACAATGGAGCTACTAATGTTTATGCTGCCTACCTCCCAGGAAAAAAAGTGCAATACAAAGCACTATATAAAGATCTATTATAATTTATCTTCACCAACCCTCTCCATTTATTGGTGAATAAATAATATAATTATTATATTAAAGAAAAATATAATGATTTAAGTGCACAAAGCAATACAGTTGGGTGCCATGTAGCCACAAAAACAAAGACATTTCTTGTCCTTTCCAAAATATGCTTAGATTTCTGCTTTTATTTTATATAGGGAATGAAATCTCTGCTCCAAAGAGAACCCATTTAGGCATAGTTCATTGTCCTATGTGTCAGCTGAGTTTCAGCTATGTCTATAGTGCAGTACTGTGCTGGTTGCAGTGAAGGCAATGGGGCTCATGGCAAGGGACAGGAGATTCTGAGTACATATTGTTGTTCAATTTTCAGTCGTATCTGACTCTTCATGACCCCTTTTGAGGTTTTCTTGGCAGAGATACAAGAGTAGTTTGCCATTTCCTTCTCCAGTTCATTTTACAGATGATGAAACTGAGGCAAACAGGGTTAAGTCACATAACTAGTAAGTGGCTAGATTTGAACTCAGGAAGATGAGTCTTCCTAACTCCAGGCCTGACACTGTATCCTCTGTGTGTTAATACATACAGAAGAGATAAAAGGCACAGGCTTTGACCTCAAGTAGCTTATTTATGTCAAGTGCATTGATGAGATGAGAAGGATTCCCAGATGCTCACGAATGCTACCATTCCATTGGTGCCCCATTCCCTTATGACAACTAGAATCATTCTTTCTTTTCCTATGGTCTTTATACCTCCTGATGACTTCTAAGTTCCAGATCAATGCCTTGGAATAAATGTAAAATTATGGAGAAGAAGATCAACTCCCTTGCATTTGTTCAACAAACATATATAAGATATATGAGTGACGTAAGTGATATAAGCTATATGAGTGATGTGATATAAGATACATGAGAGACAGAAGAGACTTAAGATAGATAAGTGATATAAGATAGATAAGTGATAGAAGTGATATAAGATATATGAGTGATACGGGTGATATAAGATACATGAGGGACAGAAGAGACTTAAGATATATAACTGACATAAGATATATGAGTGATAAGTGATATGATACATGAGTGATATGAGTGATATAAAATATATGTGATATTACTTATGTAAGTGATATGAGATATACAAGTGATAGAAGTGATATAAGATATATAGATGATACAAGATATGAGTTATGCAAGTGATTTCTATACATATATGATAGAAGTGACATAAGATGAGTAATACAAGTGATATAAGATATGAGTCATACAAGTGATATAAGATATGAGTTATATGAGTGATGTAAGATACATGAGTGATATGAGGAAGAGGTCACTTCTGGCTGGAATAATTAAAGAGGAAGCATTGGCACTGTCTTAAAAGATGGGTAGGATTTTCACCTCAGAATAAGCAAGTCAGCAAAGGTGATCAAAGATGTATATAGATGCTATTGGGTGGTGTATGGGATATGACTTGACCTAACTATTCTGGAAAGCAGTTTGGAATTATTGTAAAAATTTTACTAAGATATCACACACCCAAGATATACCTTAAGGAGGCCAAAGACAAAATGAAAGAGTTCAGATTCACCAAAATACTCATAGCAATACCTTCTGGTGGTAGGGAAGAGCTGAAACAAATGAGATGGCCATTGAGTACGGGAATGGCTAAACAAGTTGTAGTATGTGAATGGAATGGAATGTTACCATTCTGTAAGAAATGATGATTATGATGACTACAGAAAAGCATAGGAAGATTGATATGAATTGATGCAAAGTGAAGTAAGCAGAGCCAGGAAAACATTAAACACAATGACTACAGCAATGTAAATGGAAAGAACTTCATGTCCTCTCCCCACCCCACCCTCCAAAAGTGAAACTGAATGCTGTATGATTAGAATGACCTAGAAGCGTGGTCTTGGAGTAAAATTAAGAAAACGCATCTCCATCCATCCTTTTCCGAGATGGGGAACTATGAGTGTGGAATAGTCTATGTACTATCAAACGCGGGCAATGTTGTGATTGATTGTGCCAAACTGCTTTTTTCCTTCGTTCTCTTTTTATTTTTTGTTATAAAGTATGATTTACTAGAGAGAGAGGAGGAAAAGGGAGAGGGATTTATTCATAAGTAAAGGTGATCAGGAGACATCAAATAAAATGCTTAGTTAAAAATGAAAGGTAAGAAGGATTTTAACTAGCTGAAGAGAGGTGAGGAAAACAGACCCTTTCAAACATAGAGAAGCGTATGAGCAAAGATGCCTGCCCTTGCTTGGAAGGGGAGTAGGGAGATCCACAGCTAGAGTGACAAGAACAGAACTTTGTTTTTGAGGGTGCCAACAGGATTGATCCCAGAAACATTTCTTCTCTCTAGCAGCTACATCCTGGCCCAACCGTACCCCTGCATCCCCAGCAGTATCCCTTCCTTCAGTAGATTAAAAGTCCTTCATATCCTGGTGTTCTAGGATGAACTTTCTTCCATATCCCAGGAGAACTCCCCATCATACCACATACATACCCATCACCTTCCCTAATTTCAGGTACAAAAATTCCTAGTTATAACTCTACCAAAAAGGCCATGCCAAATGAATTGAACAGAGTTCATTTTCTATTATAGGAAACACACCCAACCTTATATTTTGTCATGGTGGTGGCTGGGGTAGCTGTGTCTCCCATGTTACATGTCACCCATGTTGTTTCTCCTGGCCAGTCTGGCTCTAATGAGACTCTCAATGTTGCTCTCATAGGGATGCTGCTGGCCATCCTGGAGAAGTGTGGGGTGATCCCAGAGGTACAGATCATTGATGGGAATGAAGTGGGGGCTGGGACAGTGGCTGCTGGCTACCAGAACTTCATCATCTGCATTGAGATGCTCTTTGCCTCTATTGCCTTACGCTATGCCTTCACATGCCAGGTGTACTCAGAGAAGAAGGAAAACTCGCCAGGTACCTTGCTCAGGCTTCAGCCTCAAAGAAAGACTATCCCAAAGGCAAGTGGGTGGGATTGGGACTTCCCAGTTTGTAGAGGGCATGATCAGCATGCCCTAGGGTCCCGTCAAGCTCAGGAACCAGGACATAAAGCTTGGCATTAGGAAGGACCAGACAAATTAGTGCTTTCTGGAGTTTTGCTTCCTTATTAGGAAAATCCTGGCCAAATATCTGGGGCTGGATGGAGTTGAGGTTAGACACCAGTGAATTCTACAGCTAATCCAGGAAGCTGAAAATGGGGATCAGAGCAAGAACTTCATTTGCAGCATATATCTCATCCTAGAAAGGACAATAAAGGTCCTCTAGTCTAATCCCATTTTATCATTTAGCAATCTGAAGCCCAAATAGGTTAAGTAACTTATCAAAGGACACAGAAGTAGAATTTGAACTCAGTTCCTCTGCCTCTTTGAGACACCATGCCGTGAATGATAGGGATTGGCCTATGAGCCAGGACGACCTGAGTTCAAGTGCCACTCACGCATATTGACTATAGGAACCTGGACAAATCACCTAACTTTACAGTGCTGTATCTAACTCTCTAAAGTTGGAAATTGTGGAGAAGATGCCAACCTGCACTGGTAAAGGGAGTTTCCTCACCCAGGAATCCCGTGTTAATAAAATCAGAAGTTTATTTCCTATCCCTATCTTTTGACTCCAAATCCAATGGTTTTGGTTTAGCTGGTTTTGTTTTTCCCCTACCACACCAAATCCTGGCAGAGAGATTCAGGGAGGGAACCTAGCTCAAAGGCTAGGCAGTCCCTGGTGGTCAGAATGAAATGGAAGCTAAGAGGAGGTTGGGCCCAATTGGAATGGCCTTTGACAAGGCTCTGGAGTAGCAATTCTTATACCCCTTTTGTCTGTGGATCATTTGCACAGGTAGCAGCAACACATTCACGTGCTCCCACATGGGCAGGAAAACAATTACTGGATAGGATAGGGTTTCTTGATTGGACCCCAATGAGGTGCTATTTTTTGCTTTTAAGTTTTTTTCTATTAAAAATTCCAAGCAAATGATTGCTTTGATCCAGAACCACAAGTAGAGAAACAATCATACTTTGAACAAGAATATAACTAAGAGACCTGGGTAAGGATAGGGTCCCCCTGGATCACACTTAGGGAAGTGCCTCTTTGTGAACGGCTCATTTAAGAAGTGATTGGATCCAAAGGATAGAGACCAGCTGTTCTGTCTCCCATGGGTATGAATAAGAGGTAATGAACTTGAATTGCAGTCAAGAGAGTTTTCAAGAAGTTATAAGCCACTTTCTGAATCACAAGGGTTGTCATGAAGCTACTGGACTTGGGGAAAAAGTGGCATTTATATAGTTCTCCCAACAACTCTCTGAAGTAGGTATGACAAATATTAATTACTGTCTTCATCTTACAGATAATAATAGCTAGCTGTCCTTGACACTTACTAGCTGTGTGACTGTGGGCAAACCCTTGAACCACTCTGAGACTCAGTTTGCTTGTCTGTAAAATGAGCATATTTGTAGTACCTACCTCACTGGATTGTTGATTATGTATGGCACTTGACAAACTCTAGGGCTCTATACAAAAGTCAATTATAATTATCTTTAAGAGTAACACAGGCATTCAGCCATTTGAGATGGCTTTAAGTGCAGGCTGGTTCAGAGATAGGGAGCTGGAGCAGGAGACAGGAAATTGGGTCTTTCCCTTCCTCCTTTTCAGACCTAGAGACAGAATCAGAGAATTTATAGTTAGAATTTACAGTCATCAGCCATACCTGCAAAGAAATCACACCATTAGATATTTGACAATACAACCTCTAAAAAGATGGAACAGCACAGAACAATCACTGCCTTGGGAGTCAGAGGACCTGGGCTGAAATTAATGCTTAGTGTGTTATCTTACGTTGGGCAAGCCTTTTAACCCCGCTGGACCTCATGTTTCCTGATTTAAGAAATGAGAGGAATTAGGTGGCTCCGAGGTCAGCTGTAGATTGTGATCCTGCCACCTCCCAAGGCAGCCTCTTCTAGTTAGAAATGGGAGGTTTCTCCAGACCATGGGAAGGTATTTCTACCCTTCATCTTAGCCTTGGACTCATTCTAACTTTCTGCCCTCAGTGACCGTGGCTCCTATGCAGAGTATTTCCAGTGGGCTCAAGGAAACCATAAGTCCTCAAGACATTGTCCAGGATGCCATCCACAACTTCTCACCTACTTACCAGCAGTACACTCAGCAATCTATGCAAGAGGTCAAAATACAGGGGCAGAATGGGAACACAACCCCTACTCCCCAGATTCCTGGGGGCAAGAAGAACAAAAACATAGAGAAGAGGATGTTAATTCTTTCAGACGAGCTGTAGCTGAGCCTCTGAGGGAGCATTCAGACCTTGGGTGTTGAGGAGCTGTTCTTGGACCGTAGTCAACACACTCCACCAAGTACATGTGGACTGTGAGAGAGGGAGTACTGCATTCTCCTACCACCATCCCTCTTATCAGTCTACCCCCTAAGTTCTAAGAACTGGTCCTGACTGAGAGAGGAAGAACTTGAAACTGCTCAGGAGAGAGCTTTTTCCAAAACTAGTTCCAAGACTGCTGTGACCTTGGAGTCTGTAGTCCTGCTGTGTTTTCCTATCTGATAGACTGTCCCCACCCTCTCACCCCCTATCTCACGGCTCAGATTCTTTCAGTGACTGATAATGTACTTCTTGCTGGGCTATTGGACCGGGTTCAGTGCCTTCATCTGAGCTCACCAGGCGAGAACTCTCCTTCCCACAGTCAGTCAGCAATCATTGGGCATCAGGTGTATCCCAGGAACTGTGCTAAATGTTGAGCATACAGAGACAAAAACTATTTCATTTTCCTTCATAAAGGGCCTTCTGATTTTGAATAGGGAGTCTGAGGACTGGGGATAACTCTGAGCTGAGCTGATTTCTGTCCATATAAGAAGACTCCACCTTTGATTCAGAGAAGTTGGTGTCTGTTCCTTCATTCACTTTCTTTGGAGTATTACAGGTGGCAGCGGATGAGGAGAATCCTTGGTTTACCCTAAGTTCAGAGTGATGCTAGGACCTACCTGGCTTCTCCCATGCCAGACAGTGTTGTTCCTCAGTTACCCAGAAGCCTCTGCTCCCCAACTGCAGCCAAAAATTAGAATGGTCTAAGAGGCTGCATCAGCCAAGGAAAGAGCTTTGAACTGGAATCTGTCAGAAGTGCCACCAAAGACCCTCCCCCGTCTCCAACACTGCTTGCTACACGTCCCCATCCTGAACAAGATTGAACCGGAGACCCAGACCTCACAAGCATGAGACCAGAGTGGGAGGGCTGTCCCAACTAGTCCGTAGAAGTGCGCATGAGTGAAAGGAACTCCCTCCTGGAAATCTGTCGACTTCCAAGGAGTGAACCTTTCTAGGTTTGGCTGAAAGCAGAGTTGTTTGCGAATTAGGAACCATTCCTTCCCCTTTGGGGCTGTATAAACAGCCATCAGAGTAGGCTGCATGGCAGCAGGGGGAAAAAACTTGTTTGGGTTCAATCAGTTCAGTTCAATTCAACTCAACACCAAAAGTATTTTCCTAAGTACCTACTATGTACAAAGCACTCGGGATAGAGACAGAAATGAAAAACAAGTGTCTACCCTCAATGAAAACAAATAAACAGATAAGTAAATACCGTAATTTGAGAAAGCAGATTAGGAGAGACACAGCCATTAACAAACTAGGGGGATGTGGTGGCGCATGAGCCATCTTGAAAGAATCTAGGGTCTCTAAAAAGGTGATGAGGTGTTCCAGGTATGCAGGGAGAGGGACAACCTATGCAGAGACGTAGAGAAGGCAGATGGGAGATGGAGTGCACAGTGAGGTCCAGGGAACCAAAAACATGCTCAGAGACTTGAATAGCCTACTGGAGACCCTGTGAGTAAAGGATTGTCCCCTGGACAGACATTCGGGGAGCATTAAAAACAAACTAAATGTGACTAAATGTGGCCATTCTTTTCCTCTCCCCAAAGACTGACAGTAAAACTCTCCATCCATTAGATGGAAGGGGATTGACAGATAATGGGGAAAGTGGGAACAAACAAGCTTTGAAAGTTATGTCCAAAAGACTGAGCAACCTTTAAACAGCATCGGGCTAGTGAAGTCTCACTCCTCAGTGACCACCTTGGGAATCCCCAGGTACTTCCTTGTCTAGAAAGTAACCCACACGATGCCCTCCTTTGCCAGCAGTGCCATGTGTCAGAGTATGGTGACATATGCCACAATGGGTCACAAGTTTCCAAGTGAATTGCTTCTATTTATGTATAAATTTTTTTTTGTTGTTGTTGTTAGTTTCTCCACGCCCCTCCCCACCCCTCAGTGATTTGTCTGGCTTCTATTTCTGTGTAGTTGATCCCCTTGGCTTAGCTAGACCTCATGAGGGGTCAGGCTGAAACTGCTCTGGGCTGAAGGGTATGGAGGAGAAGCATGGGAATTATTTTGTGCTACCCCTGAGATTCCCCCAACCATCAAAGGGCTGCACTCAAAGCTTGATGTCAATGCCACCCTTTCTTTATGTTACGCGACTGTGTTTTTCAGAGGTGATCTCATTTATTCTTACGAGGTCTTTCAGAGGGTAGGGACTGTTATCCCTTTCTAATTGAGGGAAAATTGAATACTCTCCTTACTATATAACTGTACCCAAGGTCACCCTAAGTGAGCTAAGTTATGGCTAGAAGGGGAAGGGAAGGACAATGGACAGATGTGTCCCTGGATTAGGCTGTGGATCCCTGGGACTACCTTGAGGCAAGAGAGTTCCCCGGGTTCCTTCTCAGGTTCCTTAGGCCAGTGTCTGTTTTCAGGTCAGAGTTAGCTGAAGAGGAAATGACAAAGTCTCCAGTGCTAAGAACTCTTGATTCCCTGGAGTCCTTTCAAGAGTGAGAATCCAGGCAGCCTGACTCTCAGGCTAGTTAGTTCTCTGTTCCTGAAACACCCCTCCCATTCCCAGTCCCTGCCCCCCACTTCTGGCCATCCCTCACATGTACCAACAGCAGGACTTTGTGATAAGATACACCAGTGACTTTTGCAGTCCAGCCTCTGCTTAGCTGGCTGGGAAAGTCATTCTCTTATCACACAAATGTCTCGGCTGCTGCTGGCAAACCTGAGAGTCTGCCTTCCCTCTCTCCCCACCCCTACTTTGGTGGGACCACACCCATGTTTCTGCTTCTGTGATCAGTCTGAACAAAACACAAGGTCAGCAGGTTTATTTGGTAGAGGGGAGACACCACACCCTAGGTGGCAGAGATCCAAATCAGGCACCAGATGGGTTTAACCTGAGACCCCACCACAAGCAATGACATTTTGAAGGGCCAGAAAGACCACAGGAAAATAAGAAAAGTCTCAGATGTGTTGATCTGTCATCCCCTCATCCTGAGGTGGCATGAATGGCAACAGGTGAACAGGAATGCACAAAGTCCCTCTCAGTGGTCCTCCACAGTTCACTAGGGGCCTAAAGCAAAGAGGTCAGGCCTTTGCCCAGCAGCATGGCAAGCTTAGCTTGTGAAACAGCCGAGTTGGGTCAGAGGCTGCGAATTATAATCCTCCTGTGGATGGAGACTAGTCCATTGCATCCAATAGCCAATTGCCTCAAGTGAGGCAATAACCTTTCCTTAGAGGGGATGCTATAAAACCCATTTTCCGAAAAGGAATGGGGTAGTGGGCAGCAGCTGTCAAAGCCTGACCAGCTGCATTAGGCAAATGAAGCATGTTGATTTTGGAAAAGGAGACATGCTCAGACTAAGATGACGTAGACCTCCGGTGAGATACTAATGTTCAGATGGTAAGCCTGAATCACTGTCCTTGGCACATGTGGAGAGAGTGCTGGGCTTAAAGTCAGGAAGACCTGGGTTGAAAATCCACTTCAGAAAATTGCTAGCTTCATGACCCTGGGTATGTCACTTAACCTGCCTTTGTCTGTTTCCTCACCTGTAAAATGAGGATAATAGCACTTACCTCACAGGACTGTTGCAAGGCTCAGGTGATATAATGTGTGCAAATCACTTTGTAAACCTTAAAGTCATAAACAGATGTCCATTAGTATTCTTTAGGATAGTCTAAAATAAAACCATGCTGGTTCTCCATCAGCACTTCTGCAATGAACACATGCATGTTGAATATCATAAGGTTATCTCAAAAGGAGGTGTGGGTTAGGATGGTCTTTCATTTTCTCAAGCTACCCTTTCCTTTTTTTTTAGGGGAAAGGGAAAGCAAGACCCCTTTAAAAGTCTCATGACCTCAAATGGCTAAATAAATGTCCAAGTGATGTGAACCTTATTACTGTGGGATAGAGTGAGGGGTTCCAGACTGAGTCTGAGTTTGCACATCTCTAGAAGGAGAGAGTTGGCCTTTAATGTTACTCTATGACCTGATACCCAATACTGCTACTAACAGACATAGGACCTTGGGCAAGTCATTAACTGGATCTGTTTTTCCCTCAAAGTTTCTTTTGGATTACTAAACTCAACCAGAAGTGTCAAACACAGGATCTTTTGCCCATATATGGCCCACTATACTCCCAAATGTGGCTCAAACCAAATTGAGTGTAATTGAGAAATATTTGACAAAAAAATAAAAATATTATAAAACAGATGTGGTTTTCTCTCAGTATGTGGCCAATAGGCATCCTCATCTACCATTTAACGGTCCCTGTTTCTGCTTGAGTTTGACCCTGCATTAGATGCCTTCCAAGGTCCACTCGGGCTTGAATATCCTATGATTCTATTTCTGTAGCTTCTGCAGGCCGCTGAAACTCTATCAATTTTTTGGTCATGTTGTCTTATCACTCTTTAACAAGCCAATCTTTCATATTCACACCCCAAAGGTTAGGCAGAGGTTAAAGATGGGAATTTTAACTTGGAAACCTTCAACATTCAGTGACCATGTCCACTTGGGAGGGGTTTGTCCTGTAGTTCTCAGCTAAGAATCATCTTCTAGCTTTGAATCTCATCAGGGAGATATTACAGGAGCTAAACCTTTTAAAAATGGTGTTGAGGCATTTTCTTTCCAAGAGTGCCTACTAGCTCACCTATATTAGCTCCCTAGGATGTGATAATTCCTGTGACAATAGTTTATCAGGAGATAGTTGAGCTTCTGGCCACGAGCTCAAGAAGATACAGGCCCAGCTTTCTTCCAAAACCTTTAGAGTCCTGAAGAACAAACCATTTTTTTGCAGGTCTAACATGCTGACTCTAATGGATTTAAAATTCAAGATTTTGGAAGTAGGACAGAAAACTTTAAGTGGTTTTCACAAACCTACCTGGTTAATTCAATTCCCAAATAAATTAAGCTCTCACCTATCACTGAGGAGCTTGTCGGTCACATCATTGCCATTACCTAACACTTATACAGCGCTTACTATGCTCCAGGCCCTGTGCTAGATGCTGGAGATACACAAACAAAAGGGAAACAGTTCCTACTCTCAGAGGCTTATATGCAAAAGGAGGCCAGTGAATCGGAACCATCACATCTATTCTCAGTGGAATGGAATTGAATTTTTCCCTCTTCCAAATGTCGAAAGAACTTGAGGAAGACTTCTGGCATGTTGGATGGATCCCCATGGCAAACTCATGGGAGAATATGGAAAAGAGAGCACAGGATGGGCAGGCATGGGTTGATTGAAACCCCTATAGGGATGAAGTCATTAAGATTCAATGGACTTAGTCTTAATTAGTCTGAAACGTAGAACGCAAAACTTGGAAGGGAAGTCGTCTCATCTAATCCATACCTCACCCTTAGGTTAAGAAATATGACTAGTAAAGCCTTCGTCAAGCTAGTGCATCAATACAAATTTGGAATGGTTAGAATTTGGTTTTAAACTATGAGAAACTTCCACTGTACCAGTACTAGAATAAATTTTATCTAATGAGATATGAATCAAGAGAGGTACCGTGGCACAGCAGATAAAGTACTGAACCTGAAGTCAGTGTAACAGGGGTTCACATCCCACGTCAGACACTTAACAAAGATGTGTCACCGTCGGTGGCAGGTCACTTAACCACTCTTACAGCACTGCTCAGTTCTAAACTGTAAACATTATGGTGGAGGGAGGTGATGTGGGGTAGATTCGATGGTCTCTAAGGCCCTTTCTGGCTTTGAATCTGTGGTATTGTGATACAGAAAAGCATTGGTAAGTGGCTACAGATGGAATGCATGCAACATCTCCCCTTTTACAGGCAGGATGCAGTTCTAGTTTTTGCAAGGGCAGGTCAATGCAATGCTGATTTTAAAAATGTGTAAATATGGACAGTTTGGAGGATTTTCTCAGACCAGATTGGCAAAGTTTCAAATGTAGCATGATGAAGTTTTGTCCTTGTTCTGTTGGTGTTATGGGGCAGTAGATTGGATGCTGGCATTGGAGTCAGAGGACCTAGTCGTTTGAGCCTCAGCTCTGCCACTTATAACTTGGGTACCTTGTGTGGCAAGCCACTTACCCTCCAGGGGTCTGCTTGCTCCTCATGTAGGGAGCTGGGTATTATGGTATAGATCATGTTGGACGTGGGAGTCAGGAAAACCTATGTTCAAATCCTGCTCCAGACATTTAATAGTTGGACAAGACATTTAACCACTCTCAGTCTGCTTCCCCATCTGCAAAACGGAGATAGTAAGAGCATATATATCTTGGGGTTGTTAAGTACCAAATGAAATGACACATGAAAAGTGCTTTACAAACCTGAAAACTGCTTTGAAGTGAGGGAAATTAACTAGATGTTTTGTAAGATCTGTTTCAGTGTTAAATCCATGCTATGCCCTTTTTTCAAAGTGTGTGTACTTAGGGATGACCATGTTTCTTACTGTCCTGGGAGTGAAGGTGAGGTGGCAGCTGTGCTAGAGGTGTGGTAGCCCACAAGCACCTATCAATCCAAAGTCCAAAAACAATGACTGAACACCAGGACAGATCCAAAACCAGAAAAATGCTTTATTGGAAAGGTACAAAACCAGTCACAGCAGCTAAATGTACAGCAATAAATTACGTTGTGGCTGTCAGAAGAGAAAAGTGATGGACACAAACACTGGGCTATATGCCTTACAAACAGGAATCCACATTACTTGATATATTTTCAATAATTTATATTATAATAAAAAAGCAGCACAAAAATAAATATTGAAATGAAATTACTGAATAACCACAGAGGACAGAATGAGCTGTGCTAAAAACTTAAACAGACCGTCCCTATCATTGGGGGAAGAAAGTAAGCAAAGGAATTGCCTTCTACGGAAAGGTCCCAGAAGATTAAAGCCCAAGAGAAAAAGGAAAACAAATCCATGTTACAAAAAGGCCATGGACTTTATTTTCTTAAATTAAAAAAGAAAACCAACCAAAATATTAAAATTGTGACAATGAAGTTTCAATGATTTGAAAGGGAGGGCAAGAGAGAGAGAAAAAATGTCACCTCTTTCCCAGGCCAGCCTATGCCCAACAGCATCTTCCGAGGATCCCAAACTCTCTCAGTACTACCTCCCTGGGCCAATCACCACCCCCAGGTGCTTTCTCTTACTCTTCCACCAAAGGCATTGCTCCCTATTTAGCCTACAACTTCAGATTTCAGGTACTGATCTGCTGTTTGCCCATACTTTCAAAATTCCTTCAGGCAAGTACAGCTGTTGACCTACTCTAACTCTTGGACATAATGTCCCTGGTCCTCCACCCTGCATTCTGGGAAGGGGTTTATAGGTCAAGAATTCAAGGTAAAAGTTGACTCATCCATGCACAACACTGTCCCTCCCATCCTGAGGAGGCATCAACAATGTGTGAAAAAGGTGACAATAATACTAAAAGTCCACCTGCCTTTACTGTATCACAAGCAAGGAGAGCAGAAACACTCCAGCCTTCGACACCAGAACTTCAGAAACGAAACCTACCCTGGAAAAAGGGGGTTGGCAGGAAATCCTGTGGCTTGGGAAGGGTGTCTGTGGGGCAGATGCAGGGTTGGGTATCGGATTTGGCTGGAGCACCTGGGGAATGAAATGCCAGGGCATGACATCTGGTGGGAGTTATGGCCCTGGTTGGGGTCATCCCCCGAGCCTAGGGCAGTGGTTCAGAGGAATGTCATGCAGAGTAGAGTTTAGAATGCATGGGCGTTCGAGTCAGAGCCTTACTCAGAATGGAAGAGGGAAAACAGTGTGGGGAGCAGCCAACAGATCCCTCCTTCCATAGAGCCTGTGGTTATGACTCATTTGCAGAAGTTAGGGATCAAGAATGGAATACACTCCCATTCTCTACCCCCAGGTCAAATTGCCAGGTCAGGGACTGCTGACCTGACAATTATTTTTAATAAAGATTTACAGTATCAAACGTGAAAAAAAATTAATTTTGCTTACGAAAAATCTGTACGATAAAATGTGTATATAATTTTTTAATATATATATATTTATTTATTTACTTTTTTTCTCTCTCTCTTTAAATATTTCCATGTGGTCCTTATTGATATCCAATATGGATTACCTACCATGGCTATGGTATCAACAGCTTTATTAACACTCAGGCCTCTTGTTTTGGAAGAATCCAAGTGCTTACTGGTAGAGACCTGACTCTCAGCTTGGCCAAACCCTTTGGCACTCTTCCAGGAAATGGAAAACTATTCAGCCACATGGCAGTGCCACTGGAGAAGTTCAGACACTTCTTGTTTGATTCCAACAGAAGAGACACAGAATGAAGATTCAGCCCTTGGGGCCTGTGTCACTCCGATGACAGCCTCTCTACGTGGTTAAGGACCCTTAAGGTCGTCTGCAGCTTGTTTGTTTTGTTTAGGGAAGGAGGCAGTAGAGTAAGAGGGAAATGGGAGCAAGGAGCTGGGGAAATAGGGTGAAAGGAAGGTTTCTTTCTGATGAACCCAACAAAGCTCTCTCCAAGTGCTGGGTTGCTCTTAAGCTGTGGTGTACTTAAGCCTCCCCAAAGCTGACTGACAGGAGTCACATTCCACTCTTCTTCTCCCCCTCCCACCCCACAGACAAACATATAGATGTCTACACATAGAGTAAAGAATCCAGACTGCACCTAGTAGACCAGAGCACTTAGCTGATGCAGAGAACTTCTATAGGATATGCTTCCTGACTAGGGAACGGTACCCTAGCTCAGTTTCATTTCCCAACCTTAACAGTCAACACCAATCTATTAGCAGGGCAGGTGGAAGATATAGAAGTAGTAATGCTAAATAAACACCTTCCCAAATGTTCAATGAAGTTATCCAGAAAGTGTTCTGAGGTTGCTTTTACTACTCCCCATTGGGAAAGAGCCACAGGCAAACATTACTGTGAGATCTTTGATGGCTCAGTTGCTCAGGAAAGAAAAAGCAAGTTAAAGGCTTCAGACGATGTATGAGCACCAAGGTTGCACAGATTCCCCAAATCTTTTATGCAGTGGCAAAAGAACACAATTAGGTTCTCAAGGATTCATCTAGTAAACCTCAAACTTTCAGTCATCAAGTTCAAAACACACTTCTTCTCTGAAGTGCACAATCTACCTTCTTTAGCCAATCAAGACAACAATAATTTCCTCAAACTACATTCTAGTCTCTTCTGTAAGACTCATTTTCTATTTTTTCCAGTGACACAAGATAACCTTTAGCCTTGACCCCTTCCTCTCTAGGCCCTATCGGCTCCCCACACCACTCTCTTGGCCCACACAGGCTACTTCCTGTCTCAACTCAAAAGAACCACTATTTCAGGTGTACTGTACATGACAGCATCTCTACTGGCACCCAATGATGCCTTTCAGCCACCAAATACCAGGCCAGAGCATCTGGTGCCTCTGTTCCTCTCTTGCTTCTCCCCTCCCACAACACCCTTAATCCCTCTCACCTCCTTTTCTTGGAACTAAAGGTTTGCTTATGTTCTTCAAGTCTTCTCCTCAACAAAAACTCTTTTTTTGGTATTTCCTCTCTGGGTCCCTCAAAATCACCATGTTTTGGAGACTCAGTGTTCTCACTTACACGGAGAAGGGCTTGACCACAAACAGATCCCTACAACACAAGACACTATTCACGAAAGACTAAGGAAGCTGACCTCAGCTCTGAAATGCCTACCTGCAGATCTGCTCTAAATCAGTGAACAAGCACACTGGCTCCTCCCTAAGCTTCCCTCCTCTCTACCAGTGTCCAATAACCTGAATGTTAGGCAGCTGGTCCCATGGGGGAAGGCTCCTCACTGGAACAAGAGGAGGTTGTTTTTGCCTCCTTGTGCTCTAGAGCAGTCACCCCTGTTTGTACACAGGGGTTGTCTAGATGTCCTGGTTTCCCTAACACACATGCTATTTCCTTCCTGCTGAAGCTCTTCTGCTGGTTATACTCTTGAGACCATCCTGAACATTTTGTTACTCCTTAAATAACACCTTTGTACTCACTCAGTCCTCTGTGGAACAGACATCCCCTTGCCACTGCTCAGTTTCTGCCTGGTAATACTGCTATGATATCTCCCCTGGGGAATCCTGCGCACACGTGTGCATGAGCACACACACTAAAGCCTACCTAATACTTTCCACACCTCCTTTACTGGAGCACCAGGGAATCCTAAGCTAACTGCTAAAACAGGGCTATGAGTGCATTCTAAACGTGGAACACCTGGAAGAATTAAGCTGCACTACATGCCTTCTGTTCAGGTCTTGCTCAGGCAGGGAAGCCAGCCATATAGTCATGTCAGGAACCTGAAAATTTATTCCTCATGACTGGGGGACATAGGAGAGAGAAGTGAGGTAGGGGAGAGGAGAGACTGGGGGTAGGGGGAAGAAAGTTGAAAATAGGTTAAGTTGTTGAAAATATGAGCTAAAAACTGAGAGCCTTCTCTAACTGGTACATTTCAAATAGATCATGTTTACAGAGTCACCCCCTAAGTTTCATTTTAAGCACAAAACAGATGTGATGTTGCCTCTTCAGGTGGGCAAGGAGATGGTGCAGAGGTCCCCTTGAACAAAGTTGCCATAGGCTGACAAAGGAATATGTTGGAGTAATGCTCCCTTGTATGATGAATCTTGGGGTCCCACATACATTTCCTGGCTGCCAAATGTCCAAGAGGCACCTCAAGAAATAAGCTTTTCCTCGATAACAAGATCTGCTATAGTCACAAAGGGGTAGAAAGAAAGGTCTGGGAATAGGGAAGAAAGGTGAAATAGGAAATGGGAGTTGAATGGGGTAGTTCAACAAAAGGTCTTTCCCTTATCCTACACCCAAGCTCAAATTCCTGTCATAAACCATCAAAGGCCACTGTGAAACAGCCATTGAGGGTCCCTTTGCAGGTGATCTGCACTGTTTTTGAGGAGATACATCAACTCAACAGGACAGAGGAGACTGTGACCAAACACAAGAGACATTTCCTTGTCCCCTCCTCAAAGGGTTGCCAGTCCTACCCGCCCTCAACCTGCCCACCCTCTAACCCGTAGCTGCTTGGAGCACTAGGACGCAGCTGAGAAGGGCACCGAGGTGGATGAAATCTCAGCTGATTTGACAATGGTAATGACGCTGGTGGTAGCGACCTTGGTGGGAGCAATGGGACCACGGGCCACGGTGCGGGCGAACGTCTGCAATGCTTCGTATTTGGAGCGCAGGGCATCCAGCTCCAGCTTCATGCTGCTATTCTCTCGGGCCAGCTTCTCCACCTCCTGTTGCAGCTCCACCCTCTGCCGTTCCAGCTCCTCCTTCTGGGTCACCCGCTTGATGCGGCAGCTTGCGGCATAGCCTCGGTTCTTGAGCGTGCGCCGGCGCTGCTTCAGGCGGATCACCTCCTCCTTGGTGAGGCCCCGGAGGTGCTGGTTGAGCTCTCGCACAGACATTGACACCAGCTCATCATCACTGAGCACTGGGGCGTTCTCTCCTGACTCCTTCTTAACCTGGGAAGATATTGGTAGCCATGAAAATGGGGAGTGTGCAGCCTAGAGGACTGACTGTAAGTGCAAGGAGGCAGGAGCCTCGGATCACTAAAGGGAGCTTTATACAGAGGAATCTGGAGCAATCCCTTGGAGGCTTTATGAAGCTATACAAGGCAATGTGTGGAGTTGTCCCCTATAGTTCCTCAAAGGTAAAATATGGCATCTTGGCTGTACTTAACAAGTGGTGATTTGGAGGGAACGGCATTTTTCTCATAAAGAATGTATACAAGAACATTACAAGAGTTACTATTCACTGAAAAACTAATGAATAATATGTAAATAACCTAGGCAAGCTAGGAATCTGGCCTGGCCAGCTGGTTTGAAACATGTATATGACAGGCTGTTTTAGGATCCTCCACGAGCATAAGTAGGCAATAAATCAACTTCAAACCTCAATCTGAGAAGTCACATACCCCACAGCAAGATGGAATACCTCCTTCAACTTCCAGAAAAAAAGTCTATTAAATCTACACAGTTACCAGAAGCCTTTATACGAACAACAGAAAAAAACCCAACCTAAACCAAAAAAACGGTTAGATGAGCAGATGTGGCAGACAAAAGTCTTGCCCATAAATCATTATCCATGCCCTTGCTTCTCTCCATGTTACTAAGCATTAGTAACCGCTCCAGAGGAAAAGCTTCAGATGTTCCTTCTAGTGCATTTGAGAGGCTGTGTGTGCTCACAGAGCAGGATCAATGAAACATTTGCTAACTATCTACTCCGTACTAGTCAGTTCACTAGGGGCTGGAGACACCAAGACAGAATGTGAAATAGTTTCTGCGGGACCCTTTAGAGAGCTAAGTCTCAGACTACTGATGGCTGATCCTCAGGCTTTCACTCTAAAGCATCCAGGAAGCAGAACTTAAGTAGTCTCAATATTCTCCCACTACCAACTGGCACCAAACTGGCAAGAGATGGGGCCTTCCTATCTTCTAAATTAGGCACCCCTAGATACTCTCACCATGTCTCCCTCACTGGGTTTCCTACTGCCAATTCTCATCCAACAAAACCTAAACAGAGGTTCTTGTTAGGAAGGTAGGGTCAGCCCGTGTACTCTGGAATAAAGATACCCATGCTCTTATGGATATAAGGTGTTATTCCATTGGTAGAACCTGATTCTGTCCCAAGTTTCTGGAAGTTTCTTGGGATCTACTTGAAACCACCTAAAAGGAATTCCTTCTTACCTTTAATGCCTTGTTTGGTTTAGGATTAGTCGTCATAACCTGGGCACAGTCACCTGGACAGAACTGATTGGAAAATGCAACTGGAAGAAAAGTAAACAAACAAGCAAAAACAGGTTAAGTAATGCCCAAGCTCAGAGCACCAGAAGGTCTTCTGATAGGCTACGTTCAGAGGAGTTCTGTTTCCATTCCAAAGATGATCTAACTAGAAACATTGTTCTAACCATGATGAAAGCCGACCCACAGTTCTGAGAGTCACACAGATTCTAAGGGAACCACCCCAAAAGTGATGTTACAATGCAACTTTCACAGTCAGGGATACTTTGTCCCTGGTGTTCAGGAGGCCCCATATATTGTGGTTAACATATTGGTTTTCCAGCAACACCCTCCTCTCACTGCAATAGCCAGTGGTCAGATTTTCAATATTCCTTTTAGTTCTGTACTGCAGGAAAGTGTCTTGTTTTTAAGATGAAACACCACCCAAGACATTCCTCACTCCGTGTTACTCCACCTCATGGAACAAGGAGCTACATTTTCAGCTGTAATGGAGATTGACAGCATGTTTTGAGAACTAAAGCAACAATTTACAGAATGGTGATGGGTGAATACCTGAAACCTTTTGCCTGAGTAGCAGCACTGCTCAATATTTTATAACAGACCCACACCCTGAGAAACATCATTTCCCACCTTCCCAAGGTCTATAGTGATAAGCCCAGAGACCTGACTGCCACCACAAAGGTAGTCCCCTCCAGTGAGATGACAACCTTTGATGTCACCTTGCCCTCTCACAATGAACTCTGGTTTGGAATACTTGCAACCCAAACCTAGCCCCAGGCCCCTCCTCCTGGTACCCTGCCTCCAGAGCATCGATGCTGCCAGGTGAGCCCGCCCATCGAGTACCTACCGCGGAAAAGGGCACTGCAGTTGTGACATCACCACCTTCTCCTATGCTGCCCCCAACATCCTGACCCCACGATCTGAAGAGCATGGAAGGACTCCGGCTGAGACTACCCCGTGGTCCCTGATGAGCAAGGGAGTCAATGAGCTGGATTTCGAAGCCTGGAGCTGGAGAGTGAGATGGGCAGCAGCAGCACTGGGTGTATGGAGGGAGCACACAGACTGTGTCTGGCGGGAGTTCTCCCCCCAGCCACCCACCAACCAGCCCCCTCCACCCTCCCTTCTCATTTTCACGTCTGCATTGTGTCACACATTCTAATCATTCATGAAAAAACCAGCCAAAGCATCCCAAGCATGATTCCCCTCTGATAGTTGCCATGGTGACCTTGGGAAAGTAGCCAACCCTGAGATGGTAGTCATGGAAACAGAGAAGCCCAAAAGGAATAATGACTTTGGGTCATGTCTGTGCAAAGACATCACGAGGTCGACAGACAGTAAACAAACTTATTCATATCCCCAAACAACTGGGCAAGGGGCTGAAGGGCCGAGGGGTCAAGAGGTAAAGGATGAAAACTAGGCTTGGTGGCAGCAAGCTGCTTTGCCTGAGTATGAGCAACTACTATATATGCTGCCACCTCCCTCCCTTAACTTTCCCACCTACACCGAAAGGCAAGGCAAAATGTGATGGAAGAAAGAGAATCAGAGAAGTTAGAACTCGGAGATGGAGAGGATCCTCTGACTCCAAAGAGGGGCCCACATTAAAATCTCTATTTTTGATACGGACTACACAGGGTGGGTAATTTTCCATTTCCCCAGCCTGCTTTGATCTCCCTTCGTCTGTCTCACTTTCATTCCTGCAGCACAGGCTGCCAGGAGACAAGCTGTGATAAATGAGCCCCTGGCACAGAATCCCTTGGCTGCAGCACCTGGGACCCTCTGCCCTCTGATCTTGCATTCTACTCTTTCTCCATCTGTCCTTTCTGCACCTTGTCTCCAGAGGACTCTTTTGTGGAGATGGATGTAGATCTTCAGAAGAGAACCTACAAGAATAACCCCTACAGAACAGCCCTTAGTAAAAACATGACTGCATTCTCTATGAGCATGTTAATGATATAGAATCATCAGGAAAACAAAGACAGTCATATTGGAATAAAGGCATCTTAGGGCTACTTTCCAATTGTCAGAAAGAACTTAACTCTTAAATACAGTTGTATGCCTATGTATGGATGGAATGGGAGAGATTGTACTGGAATGCTCATCGGCAAATGGGAAGAAACCTGTTTTGGGATTCTGAGTCTGTCCTTATCAGTCTGACATGACATAACTGCTTTTCTGAGACCTTTCCCCCTCCGACCAAGTACCAGAAGTCAAACCTTCAGAGAAAATAGTCAGGAATCAGCACTGCTCAAACTGCCCCAGTGACCGACCTGCTGGAGCCTGGCAGTTGGGAAAGTGATGAAAAACTTTTCCATGTCGAAAAGGAACAGGCTTCAGTATCTATTCCAACACACACACACACACACATACACAGAGCGTCAGAACATAAGGCCCTGCAGTCAGTCTGTGACATAGCTATGCAATGAGTCACCAGCTGTTTACAGAGTTTGAGAGCTCACATTCCCACAGAACCAGAAACCCCTCCCATCCCTACAAGGATACACATGCTGAGTCCCCACTGCTTACACTTGGCAGAAGGAAACCGGAAAAGGAAAGTCAAAGTGGAGAAGAGGGGAACGCAACTTAAATCCACTAACTGCACAAAAAAGCATCTTGATTTTCACTCATTGGACTTTTGAGTTTTCAATGAAAAAGCTGAAAACTTGATTGGCTACTTCAGAGCCTGAGGTAAAGATCAATCTACCAAATAACTCCATAAATGATGAGTATGTGGTTCAATAATACATTTAATTACCAGAATGTTTGTTACAAGGAGTAGAAATAATATAGATAAAATAATAGAGGTTAGTTCACACTGTGAATTTTCTCTCTACAAGCTCACTCACCTTCCACAGGATTCTGTTGAGGCTACACATACAGTACACAGATCTCCCTTTCACTCTGATGATTTCAGGCCTCATACAAGTCATTTAATCTCTCTAGGCCTCAGTTTTCTTATCTATAAAATGAGGAGGCTAGACTAGCTGTCCTCTAAGGTCACACTCATGGCTCTACATCTGTGGTCTTATGATAGGCCTATGGCCCTCCCCTTAGCTGAGCACTGGCATTCCTAGGAGGGGCTTGTACCTATCAACATGGGAACTTCATCCCATCTCTCTCTGTGCCCAGATGATTTCATTCAAAGGAAATTATTAACTGAAAAACAGAGGGAAACTGTTGGGTTTGTAACAGAGAGAAAGATGAGCATATACCAATACATAACTGCTATTTTCATCCTGGATACCAAAAATGGATCTTCTGCCTACAAAGTGTCAGTGATATCACAGAATGGTGTCCTATTAAAATGTTTATTGCTTTTGTACATGGGGTAGTCAACTAGTCATTTTAACATCAAAAGTTTCGGGGCTCAATCTGACAGGTTCTTAGGTATGTATATGCAATAAATAAACCTCTACTTTCACACTATCTAGTACCCGAGTCCTTTGATGATCAAACTATATGAACACAAAATAAAAGAGAAGGAAAAAAATCTGAACCCCAAAGCCCACAGACAAGAGGATGCTGGAATCTCAGTCATCACTAGGGGACCAGATAAAGTGAAGTGAGAGCAGAGAAGGGCCATGTAAATGGGCTGGGAATCAAGAGTCTAAGACAAGGGTTTTTTTAACCTTGGGTCCACAGACCCCTGAGGCAGCTTGGTGGATCAGTGGATAGAGCACTATGCTTGGAGTCAGGAAGACCTGAGTTCAAATTCAGCCTCAGACATTTTCTAGCTGAATGACCCTGGGACTGCCTGATAAAAAGCTCCACTGGAGAAGGAAATGGCAAGCCACAGCAGTATCTTTGGCAAGAAAATGCCATGGACATCTGGTCCATGAGGTCAAAGAGAGTCACACACAATTGACTGACTGAGCAACCATGGACTCCCAAGGAGTCTGTGGACAGGTTATGGGGGGACCTGTGAACTTGAATGGGGAAGACATTTTTTTACATTTTTATTTGCTAGGCTCTACCTGAAATTGAGCATTTCCTTTAAATTATTTAAAAATATTTTTCTAAGAAGAAATCCACAGACCACCAGACTGCCAAAGGAGTCCATGACACAAAAATGGTTAAGAAATTCCTGATCTAAAGGAAAAACAAATGTCTCCTCAGCAAATCTCTTTCTTCCCCTTGTTAAATTTTACTTTTAGAAAACAAGACAGATAAGACACTACTTCCTTGGACAGGGCAGGCCACCAATCACCAAACTGGGGCACAGACTCTTTCTGGAAGGCTTTTAATGCTTCAGCAAAATGTACTTACTAGCTTTCCTAGTAATCAGACTGTTGTTCCCCTAGCGCAACAACTTGGTATTAAAGGAGAGATCTTGGTTATTGTCTTAGACTATCTTAACTCTGGATAGGCCAGGTTACTAAATTGAGAATTTGAGAAAAAGTTGAGTATCACTTTGTATCTAGGATCATACTGTATCTGATCAGAACGGCAGGAGAAAAGATGGGTTGTTTGACTTACAAAAGTTGGAGGGCTTCCCAATTTCAGATTCTCTCTAGGTATTTTTTCTACTTTATTTCAGTTTCTAAACATACCATTTTTCAAAATCCATACAAAACTACTTTAAACATAAAATAGTAAGACTCATACAGGGAAACAAATTAGAATGGTAACATTTTTTTAAAAAGTATAAAAAAGTGCCGGTTTTTCTTGGTCATGGTGATGTTTCCCCCACTACTCTCCAGAGTCAAATCATGATTCCCAATACTTGCCTTCCAACAGCTCCTCTCACTGAAGGATTTAAAGTGTACTGCTTCCAAGGATAGGGCATGAAGATGTCCTGTATTGTTATTCTTGTCACTCCTTGGGTTAAGAGTCCTTCCACTTATGTCCTACTCTCTGTTGTCAACCCAGTTCTCAAAACATTTTGAAAAAGGAGGTCAGATTAAGCAGGCCCTACTAGGTAGGAAGACTTCAATCTGAGAGTCTGACAAAAAGTCTTGAGTTAGCTAAGGATCAGTTTCTATAAGGGCAGAGAGGAAGCAAACAGACCACCAAGGGATGAAATTTTTCTGACCACAGCAATTCACAAAGACCATGTGCAGTAGGGATGGCTGTGATCTCCCATCAGTATGGAGAGCACTGCCAAAATGGCAAATCACTAAAGTATAACAATGGTACTCTACATTACTTGGTCTCAAGGTACACTTATCTAAATGTACACAATTTAAAAAAACAATTAAAATGGTTTGAAATTTCTTGAAATAATACAAACAGCAGAACATATAATCTATTTACAAAGGGAGGGCAACCGAAGAGATGTGTTTTGTATATGTCATAGAGATTCATAAATTTGCTGCTTGTAAAATTAGTAAAGTAGGGGAAAAATGGTACTTGGAAACCACTAACATTTAGGAAGTACCAGACCAATGGTCACACATGTCAGGAAAGTACATAACAAGAGCATTAATCAGGGCTCAAACCACAAGGGTTTTAGAGACTAGAGTCAACATTTTCAAGAGTTTAAACCAAGCATTTCAGGGTATTGTAATTTGCCAACATGCTTTAAACAAGTGTTTTCCTTTTTACCATTGGCTTAAAATATGGGAGTACTGTATTAGCAACTGTTCACAGATACTGTAGCTCTCACTGGCAGTATTAACCTTCTATTATTATGTCTGACTTAAAATCTACTGGCAAAATTTAAGCATGAATAGGCTATGTGTGGAAACATTTTTGGATTTTAGCGACATTGCCAGAGAATTTTAGTGAACTAATCACCATGCTGGGGGCTTGGAATAAAGAATTCTAATTCTTGCTGCATTTAGCAAGTCATTTTCTCTCTTCTCTGCAGCTAATAACTAAGTGTTTATTTACCCTATAGTTCTGCAGAAGCATCCCTTCTAAAGGTTTATATATTTACCATAATATATTATTAACTGAAGTTTACCAGTTTCTGACAAAAATAATCTTTCAATATTAAGATCATGAAAAAGTCTAAGTTTTTAATCTCAAACCAGAAACTGTGCCTAAATGTCACTGTACATTCAATAAGTATTAACAGGTTTATTAATTTGATTTGGAAGAAAAAGAACCACATAAATAGTCTTTGATCTCATAAACAGGCTTTGGTGAAATCACAAGCTCTGGTTATTACATGATAAGAAATCAAATAAATGGGACATCCAGGGGAAGGCCATCTGCTTTTCCTGGGTCTTTGAGTAGAGTCTGAAGGAAAAAGTTAGGGGCCAGGACAGAAATATAATAGAAGACTGAAGATGAATGTTCCATATATAAAAATGGAAAATCGTAGTAGAAATGGAATTTCCTTCCCTTAGGGACAGGTTTTGAACAGATAATAGAAAGATAACAGTTGTACAATCTTGCCAGCCTAGGGAAGACTACTACAGATCCTTTTCTGTGACCTTCTACTCTTAGTTTTGCAAAACTCTGTAGGCTACAAGTATCCTAACACAGTTCTACCATCTTTGTGATGACTACTCTGACAGATAAGATTCTGCTTTCCAAGTTCAAAGAGAATTAGGAATTCTCCTCATAAAGAAAATCAAGTAACTGATCATACATTAATAGGCTCTATCTAATACTTCAGGTTATATAGTGAGATGTTGAGACTGCTTGATAAGAGGAAAGTTCTATGTACTTTTAAGGCTTACAACCATCTTCCTTTTGATGTCACAATCTTAGAAGAATATTAAGCTGTACATTCTGAGTTTCAATTTCACTTTCCCTCCCACCCCTTGTCATAGATCATTTTAAACTCCTTTATTGGAGGAAGTGGTTCTGATCCTTGCAGGTATCAGATATAATGACTTCCAATACACGGAAGCACAAAGCACCAAAGTGGAAGAAGAAAGTGGTGACCTAAGAGAGATACATAGGCAAAGCTCACAATCAAGAAGGCCGAAACAGCAAGAAGTGTGGAACAAAGACTTGCTGCACATAACTAAGGCGTGGAATCTGTGTGGATGAATTACACCCTTCTCTAGCAAAGTTGACTTTAGCAAGCAATATCAAGTTGAGATGTAGACACTTTAACAGGTGTAGGACAGCACAGCTCTAGGCATATAGTAGACATAAAGTATAGTATCAGCTGATTGGGAATAACCCCCATTTGTTCCACAAACTCGATAAGGTACTAAGTAAGGTAAGTAGTAAGGTCTTACTCTAACCCTCCGGAACAGAAGGTAAGAAAAAATTCTTGAACAGTGAACAAGGCCTAATTGGTCTCCTCTGCCTCTGTCTCCCAAGTAAGAACGCTAGAGATGTGCTCCACCAGCATCATCATCATTTAACTCCTCAAACAGCTCATTTGTAGCCAGAGGTTAGGCTTTGGCTACCTACCCTCAGCTGTGCCATTCCAGAGGAACCCAAAAGCAGGCCTGGCTGCTACTGCTGGGAGAAGGTTGACCTACCTACCTACACTCTGTAGTTTCATTTAACATCTAATTTGACTGGACTCTGAGCTCCAGACTTTTCCATCTCCCAGTACATTAATGGAAATGAATGTAGCACAGTTATGTACTAACCATACACAGAGAAGATACACAATCTTAGGCAGATAAAGGGCCAGGTAACAGTTACCTTTGGTGCTAATATTCTTCTGTTCCCAAGGCATGCCATATTAGTTTCTCACTACTACAAAGAAAAGTTCTCCATAACAAAGTCTTCCACATCTAGGCCTCAGCTTCCTCATTTGCAAAATGAGGGAACTGGACTACATGACCTCTAAGGTAGCTCCCTTCCAGCTCTAAATCTATGATCCTATGAACCGCCATCTCATGCCTCTTTAGAAGTGCCCTCTCTTCCCCAAGACAAGGGACAATTGTTAATTTTCTAAAACAGTAATAAAGGGGAAACGATGACACTGTGAATTATGAAAAGCAAAAGTATTTAGCTATAACTCCCATTAACAGAGAACAGGGAGGGTGGGGAGTAGAGAGAGAAGGGTGAGTCACTGTTTACTGCTCCAAGGAGAAGCTACGCAGAAAATTCTCCCAGCTGGCCAGCTTTCCATTTCCTTTATGGACCAGAACCTGAATCCAATAAGATGGTTTACATAGAACCCTCACACCCAGGAACTTTATCAATGTGATTTTAAAATAACTATCTGGAAAATAATCACAGTTAGGCCTGAATTTGTGTACAAATGTAGCAACCACCAGAGAAATTATGGTTAAGGTGAGAATTAGAATAGACAAAATTTTATGGTTTGAAAAAGGCTCGTGTCAAAGTTCCAAATAGTGTCAGAGAGAAAAATTGGATTCAGCCAATTCTGACACATAGTAAATGTTGCCTTCCCCAAATAATCTCTGCTCAACTCCCATTTTTAGCAACCACCTTGAAAGTCAAGCAATGCTACACTTGGAATGATTCCCTTAAAGCCTGTGCTGTGTTTAAGTATGGAAGGCAAACTTCATTCTGGGGAAAATTTTTGGTTTTAGTTTATAAAACTCCTCCAAAAGGTTAATGAAAAGTTATTATTTCATCTTATGAGGAAAGGGTAATGGGAACATGGCAGATGGGCAAAGAGGTATAGACCTTGTAAATGACAGTGGCTAAGGTTCTTCCTTCTGGGGCAATGTGTCGCAGGTGGTACTGAAGCTATTTGCATGCACAGCACAAGTTCACACTGCTCCACAAAATGCCATCTCCCCCAGCCCCCACCCAACAGGCCAAGCTTAGCTTTCAAAATTGTTTTGTGTTTTATTTTTTATACTCATCCAATCTTCTCTCTCACCAGGTCTATCCAAAAAAAAACAGCACTAGGTTTGAAATAAGCTGAACATGGTGTGACATTAAGCAACATCTGCACGTATCAGGATGTCCTTTAAAGATGATCCCAATAAAGCAGAGGCCTCCATAAAGCCAACAAATAGGACATGAAGACAATTAGACTGCACCAGACAAAGGTGGAGGGAAGGACAGTGTGTAAGGCAAATTCCACGTCACTCATAAAATTGCACTGCTCACAGAAGGAACTAACTTCCCAACCTATTGAGGAGTAATTCGATACCTATCCTAGTCTTTGTCTTGGCTACCAAAATCAGTATGGAAAAGCACACAAATAAAGCAACATCATAAAATTAAAAATACCAGGAATACGCAATACATGTCCTTCCAAAATCAAAAACTCCCTGGAGTTTGGGCACATACAAAGTGAGCTTATTTGCGTAAAGTGAGTATTGTACGCAGCGTGACTGGGTTTGCTCTTGCAGACCTACCGCCACTCAAGAAGAAACTCTACGAAGGGGAATATAAGTCTTCATTTCAAAGACTTGGCAGATAGGAAAGAGAAAGGCACATTTGCTCTTCTATGAACTCACAATGTACTCACTCTAGAAATACTAACTGGAGACACCAAAGCCCAGAGGCTTAAAACACACAAATCAAGCCACTAGGTAAGTACTGAGACTATTCATGAGTAAACAACGTAAGCAGTATCTCCCACATTCCTTCATTCCCCACCACAGCACGACTTTTGGTAAGAGCAGGGTTAAATCCCCTTTCCCTCTGGCTGATGTTGTATAACGCTATTGGATAGGAGCAATGCCAGTCATCTGTAGGAAGTGACTGCGGTAGGAAGGCTTTTCTGCATTGCCAAGGGAAGAGAGAGTGTACAAGTTGAACCGGCTCCCTCAGTGCGGAAGCAGCAAGGTAAATAAATTCACTACTAAGCCAGGCTGGAGGCTGCCGGTGCTCTGGGGGCGTGGGGCACACTCAACCTCTCACACAGTACCTCCGAGGGCTTCGCGGGGAAATAGAAGGGGAGGCAACTATCCTAAAAGGTTCCCTTAGCCCCATCGGGGCAAATCTGGCCTCCGACTACCCTGGGATGGGAGGGCTGGTCTGAACGACTGAAAGGTAAAGGAGGCTATTTCCGGTTTTGACCAGGCTGTCCAGGCTCCGGGGCTCCGGCCTACAACAGGAACCCCTTTTCCCATACGAGACTATGTTGGTTGATATTCCAGTATCGCACCTAAGAGGGGAGCTTTAGGGCTTTGTTTCTTAGCATCGGCTTAAATGAACATATTTAATTTTGGAGCTGTCATCTGACATGTCTCTAATCTCTCATTTGGTTTCAAAGAATTCACTTTTTTGAGAAAAAAGGCAGGAGTTGGAAATGTCTTTCTCACCTCTGCCACTGATCTCTTGGGGGTAGAAGGCAGTCACTTTTTATGCCTCAGTGCCCCCGTCTGTAAAATGGGAAATTAAAAAAAATCTTTAATATGCTTTTTAACTCTTTAGCTTATAGAATGCCCGAGTACAAATGGGTATTAATGTGAATACTGTTATTTCAATCCACCCTTTCCCGTCAGAGCAAATATCCCAGACTAAAATTCCAAGAGTAAACATTAACCAAAATCGGTTTCAGAAGATCGTCCCGACAAGTGAGTGATATCACCTAGGGTTAGGCTCTCCAGCCACTTTCATACTGGATCACTCAGGTTTCATGATCCTATTTAGAAAAGTCAACAACTTCTTTCTTTAATAGTCTAAAATGATTAATAATAATAAAAAACCAACCACCAAATACTACCTAGGTTTCTAAGCACTCTTAAAAAAAACAACGTTACTTCCTTCCTAGACTTTCTAAGCTGGAAAATAAAAAATGAATGAAGCATCTCAGAATCTAGGGAAATTTTCAATTGGGCGTATAAAGCCACCCTATCTTATCTCTGGATATCTCTGAATACAACGTAGCGGCCTTGGAAGTTTAATTTGTCACAGTGTAACAATTTAATATCCTAAGCAGATCGGGACTATGCAGCAGACCATATACCAGTGGCCTAAGACGCTTGGTACTGTGTTTGGGTTATCTGCTTATAGTAAGGCAGTTATTGAGCTGAGCCTCCTCAGGGGCCATTTGACATTCCCTAGGTGCTTTTAAGTCCCTGACACCAGAGATCTAACAAGGGGAGATGTTTCATACTCCCGTTAAGAAAAGTCATCAGATTCCTAAACGTACAAGTTTGTGTGTCAAATTGATGCAACAGTTGTACAACCCCCCCCCCTTAAAAAAAAAAAACCCAAAGGTCAGAGTAGTAAGTTACAACCCTAGCCCTCCTGGTGCTTATGTACCACCAGCAGATCATTTGCATATATGGAAATACAGCTGAATAGGTAATTGGAGGAAGGGTCCCGGGGGCCAGACGCCCAATAGAGACAGCCCAGCCCCGGCCACGACTTCGGTTCGATGGTCACCCCACTGACGGCTCCGGCCTCGGAGCCCCACGGCACCCCTCTGGCCGGCCGGTTCCCATGCATGCTTACTCCCCACCCCGGTGATGCTCCCTGCCGCCTCCCCCGTCACCCCTGCCTCTCCGGCTCCTCTCGGATGGGGGTGAACCCGCAGTTTGTCCGGTCCCCTTCCTAACTCCCCCCGCGCCTGCCTTCTCTTTTCTTGGGGCGCTTTCCCCGACCCTGGGGGTTCCTGTGACCCCCGGTCCGGGGGCACCACGTGCTGGTCCCGGGTCTTCCCGCGGGGCGGTCAGCACGTGTCTCCCCCTCCGCCCCCTGGTCCGGGCACGTGTCTCCCCCAGAAGGATGACTCAGCGATTTGGGGGGTAACAGAGGGAGGGGGGAAAGGAATCGGTCCAGGGAAAGGAGGGAGGGGCGGGCGGGGAGGATCCCCGGGCTAGCGGGGCGCCGGGAGGGGACGGGGCAGCACGTGCGGGCAGCGCGGGCAAGGAGGAAAGGAGTGGGGGGTCGGGGACGGACGACGCCCCCTACCCCCGGGCGCCGGAGAGTGGGGAGGGGGCACCACGCCCCCGCTGCGGCCGCCGCCAGCCTGCGATCGGGGCGGGTCCCGTCCTCAGGCGCCCCGCCCCCCCTCCGCCCCGCCGTCCGGCGGTGGGTCCGTTACCCCCGGCTCTCCCGACCCAACCACCCGCGGCTGCCTTCTTACCTGGGGCGCGGGCACGCGGCGGGGCCTGGCGGGGGGCGGCGGCGGCGACGGCGGGGACGCGCGGCGGCGGCTCCGGCTCCGGCGACTCCTCGCGGGGACGCGCTTTCCCACTTCGCCTCCTCCTCCTCCTCCGACTTCGGGAATAACAACAACCCCCCCAGCCCTCGGCATCTGACACTCCGCTTCCGGGATCGCGCGTCAGCGCGCGTCAGCTGGCCACGCCCCCTCGCCGCCGCCTCCTCCCCCCTCCCCCCGTCCCCTCAGTCCGCCGGCCCGGGCGGCGGAGCGAGGGAGGGGGGAGCGGGAGGGAGGGCGCCGCCCGCCCCATTCATTCACACCCCGCCCCCTCCAGGCCCGCCCGGGCCGGCCGCAGGCTTGGGGGGGAGAGGGGCAGAGGGAGGGCGAGCGGGGAGGGGAGAGACAAGTGTACACCCCTAGAAGCGGGGGACCACGCGAGGTCACTGCCCCCCCTCCGCCCCCAGTCGTCGGGCCGGACGCGTGATTATTATTACGATAAAAAAGTTCTAACCGCAGAAACTTCCCATCCCTAGAGGGATTCGAGGGCGCAAAGTGCCCATCCCCGCCAGGGCCCATTTTACAGATGAGGAAACTGAGCGGGGGAGGGGCTTGTGCCAGTGACAGAGCCCGGTGTGGAGCTCAGGACTGGACGCGTCTGTCACTGCCGGGATCCCTCCTTCCCTGCAGCCCCCCGGGGTCCGAGGACCGGCCAGGGTCACCCCGAGGGCTCCCGGCCTCCTGGCAGGCCCCTGGTGTGGATACCAGGCTGTCTCTCAGTCCTGGGGGTTGTGCAACACCGTGGTCCAGAGGCCCTGAGGAAACAGATCATGCACCTCCCGCGAGAGACCTGACGATCTCCGAGCTCTGATGGAAGCCCATTTTATTTCCACTGTATCTTGCTTTGGTTCGTTGGGGGTTGGTTTTTTTAACAGGGCTAATATGGAAATATGTTTCGCACGACCTTACATGTATAATTGATATCATACTGTTTGCCTTCTCAAGGAGTGGGGCAGGGAGAGAGTTTAGAACTCAACATTTTTTAAATGCTATAAATAAATAAAAACATGAAAAGGAAAAAAATACTTGGGATCATAGGTTTACATGTCAAACGGACTTTAAAGATCATCTAGTTCTTTTACAAATGAGAAAATGAAGAAAGCCCCATGAAATTAAATGATGTACCCAAAGGTACATAAGGGTTTGAGACAGAATCTGAAGCTAGGTCCTCTGTCTTTTAACTTCACAGGGCTTCCAGTGGAGAAGGAGGAGAAGGGTATGGACCTTAGAGAGTCAAGTGATAGCAGGGGGAAACACTGGATTTGGAGTCAGAGAATATGGGTTTGAACACTTTCTGCATGCTTGATCTTGGGTGACTGTTAAGTTCTTTGTGCCTCAGTTGCCTCACCTGTAAAATGAAGGGGTTGGACTCAATCCTCTTATATTACTATTCTGAATCTATGAAAAGTTTCTTAAGTGCCTATTAGGCAGAGGGGAGAAAAGGCATGGTATTATAAAGTTTATAATATATAATAAATAAAACATAACATATAAGTTTAAGGCAGCACAGTGGATAGAGGTCTGGAGTCAGGGAGACTCCTCTTCTTGAGTTCAAATCCATTCTGAGACTAATTGTGTGACCCTGGGCAAGTCACTTAATCCTTTTTACTTCAGTTTCCTCATCTGTAAAATGAGTTAGAGAAGGAAATGGCAAACTCTTTCAGCATCTTTGCAAAAAAAAACCAAAACAAAACAAAACCCAACATCAAAAGCCCAAAATGGGGTAACAAAGAGTTGAACTGAAACTACAAGCCCTGAAGTTTGTGAAGTTTATAGTCCAGTAGCCAAGAGCGTAGTTGGTGCCCAGGTAACTATAATATGCCATCAGTCAATCTATTTATTAGTCACTTACTCTGTGCCCAGTACAGTGTTAAGTGCTGGGGATACAAAAAGAGACAAAAGACAATTCTTGCCCTCAAGAGGTTTACAATGTTTAAATTCAAATGTGAAAGGTCACTAAGGACTGGGGTGATTAGAAAATCCTTCATGCCTACCAAGACACACAGAGAATTTGAGACTTCTAGAAACCTAACTATAAACAATATTCACTGAAATAAAGGGTGACCTAAATAATTGAAGAAAGTCAATGTTTATGACCTGGCCATACTATTCAAGTTAATCTAAGTGTTCCCTGCTATGTCAATCACCTTAACCATATTTTACATAATTATAACTTTGAATACTTTGAATACATGAAGTCACTTCTGAGGAATCATTATTGACACTGAGTCCCAACTGTACCAAATGGATCAATAGCTGCCTTCAAAGTTCAGCCAGATGCAGCCTCCTACATGAGGCCTTTTCTAACACTACCCCTCCTCCACAACTGCTAATGTAATTAATTGCCTTGGTTATACTTTGTGTATTTTTTGTTTTTATATGTGAACATGTATTCATGTACATGTTTTCTCTACTGGAATGTAAGGTCACCCCAGGCAGGGACCCTTTCTGACACAGTTCTTGGCAAATGATATAAATGCTTGTTGAATGGTCAACTATTTTATGTAATGAAACAAAATAATATACGTGGAGGAACAAAAAAATGATACCTAAATATTGAGGGAAATAACAAGGGAAAGTAGGCAAGAAGGTTTAACATGATCAGATCTCAAATTATTTTATAAAGCAATAATTTTTTAGAATGAGATAAGTTAGAATAAAAAGGCTAAAAATAAAAGTGGGTCAGTGAAATAGATGAGGTAAGCAAAACATAGATGGAAATCCATATTAGCTGTCTAGTTTAAAAATTTCACAAGGAGGTATTTGGGCTGTAAAGAATGGATAAGAATTTAACTGAGGAGAACTGAGCGATATCTTAGACACAAAGGAATAGCATAAGCCAAGCACAACTAGGAGGCTAGAACATAGGTTCTAATGCAGGAACTACAGTCCAGTTTAGTTGGAATATAAAGTACTTGGAGAGAAGTACGGAGGAGCATGAAGTAAAAAGGGTGGAAAGAACTGGACAGCAGCAGACTGCAAAGGACCTCAGAGAGTAAATACTAAGCTAAGAAGTTTAAACTTGACTCACTGGACCACTGGGAAACATTGAAGGGTTTTGGGCAAAGGAATGTCATTACCAGTTCTTCACATAAGGAAGATGAGGTCCTGGGTAATGGAAAGTCAAGAAGAAAGCTAGGAAAGAAAACAGCTAATTCAGTTTTTAGTTGTGAAGTTTTTGTTTATTTAAGAATAATAAATACCATTAGTGCAGAATGTGGTATGTATTGTAAGAAGTGGGTTGTGTTTTTGCTTAACTTTGTTAGAAGGGAGGCTTGATTTGTGTAGGAGTAGGGGATTATTTCCAGAAATGACTGTGACATAAAAACAAAGGACATTAATTAAACCAGTTTTTTAAAAAAATGAATGATGAGTCCCAAGAAGAAAAGTGGAAAAAGAAGAGAAGGGGGAAAATGAAAAGAAGCAAATGGGAAGTTAGGAAGGAGGGAAAGTAAGTGAGGAGAAATAGATGAAGAGGGAGGGATGACTGTTAGGTCTTAGCAGAAATTAATCAAACATGAGAGTCTTCTTCTTGTCAAGACAAACTCCTTTATATGCACAAGGGCTCCTTTCCATTCAGTCTTTTCCATCAGATTGCCTCCTCCACCATCCCCACTCACTAATTTTCATTCCCCCCCCCCTCCCCCCCGCCTACAGGCTGCTTCTCTACTGCCTTCAAACATGCCGATGTCTCCTTCATCCTCAAAAAAAACACCTCTCTTGATCCTTCCATCCCTCCTGGATATTGTCCCATATTTCTCTTCTCTTTTATGGTGAAACTCTTCTAGAGGACCATCTACAGTACGAGTTTCCATTTCATTTTCTCTAACTCTCTTCTTAACTCTACAGTATAGCTTTATTAAGACTAGTAGCTCTGGTGTGAGGGCTGGTGAGTCCTTTTCAGGACTGCTTTCCAACATTTAGTGTCCATCAGTTCCACCTAACTCTCCTTGTGACTCCAAGAAGCTGTAGCATCCCAGTAAACCATTTTGGCAGACAGACTTAACCAGGTTGAGGGTAACTGAGGGATCTCAAAACCATTGGTGAGTTAGGGGTGTGTCTATCCCAAGCATATGAAGACTTGCCCTGGTAGAATGGGCAGATGAGAACAGTTTGTCCCAAAGGCCATGAAGGCATCTGAAGCAGGTGCTGTGGAATGCTTAGAATTTGGTTAGACATCAAAGACACCTAGGTCATCCTCTGCATGTTGAACCACCGCCAGTTGTCTTCACACTCTCCTGCCACTCAACTGTGATAATTCTGGAGGAGAGAGTGAGGTGAATGTCTTAATGAAATTCTGCCTCACTTGAATCCAATTTATGCACAAATCAAAAAACATCACCCATTCCATTTTACCTATCTCAAAGTTCTGTGGTGACAGACAAGTGATGAAGCAGCAGGTGCGGATACACTGGGAGCTGTACTCACAACCCTCTACCCAGACAGCCCAGGCCACAGGGTTGTCTTCTCATTGGAAGCAGCAATGAGATTCAGCAGCCCTGAGTATCTGAGCAGCCTTTTAAGGATCTCCCTGCTCATGTCCTGGTGTGAGGAAGGGGCTAGAAAAGATGCCCTAGAAATTGTCTTCTTACTCCACCTTAGCCTGATTGCCGAGGCAGCCAGAGAGCCCACCCTGCAGTCAACCCCACCCCAAATGTCAAATTTAGAGACGCCACCCCAAATGTTCACAGGGACTGTTTTTGCCTGACCTATGGTAGAGCATTCTGAGTTTGTATTGGTCTGAACAGCTACAGTGGGACACATTGTAACTTGACTCTAACCGTAGTGATGTCATTTTGGTCCTCTGAGAATGAAGGACAGCACCCATTCAGTTGAAAAGTACTCCCTCCAAACTTACCAAATATCTTCTAATTGACAATCTGATGGCATTTTCTCAGTTCTTATCCTTCTTGACCTCTCTTCAGCCTTTGACAATATCAGTCACCCTTTTCTACTTGATACCCTTTTCTCTCTAGGTTTTTATGACACTACTTTTTCCCGGTTCTCTTATCTATGTAACTACTCCTCAGTCACCTTTGCTGGATTTGCACCCACATCATACCATTTATCATTGGATGCCCCACAGGGCAATATCCTAGGTCTCTTCTCTTCTCCCTGTATACTATTTCATTTGGTGTTCTCCTCAGCTCCCATAGATTCAGTTATTGTCTCCATGATAATTCTCAGATCTACTTATTTAATCTAAAACTCTCTACTTGCCTCCAGTCTCACATATCTAACTGCCTAATAATGAATGTCTCTGAACTGCAGGTTCTGCAGACACCTTAAACTCACCATGTCCAAAACTGAACTCATTATTTTCCCCCTGCAAAACCCTTCTCTTTTCTTAACTTCCCTTACTATTTCCAGTAGCACCATCCTGCAGTCACCCAGGCTTGCAACTTAAGTATCATTCTCATCTCCTCATTCTCTCACATCCCCCTCCTCCCAATCCAATTGGTTGTCAAGGCTTATTTTTTTTTTTGCCTTTGTAAAGTCTCCTCTGACAGTACTTCCATCCTGTCCAAGGTCCTCCCCACCTCATACGTGGATTGTTAATAGAGTCTGATGGTTTGTCTGCCTCTCACAAGTCTACTCCAGTTCATCTACTCAGCCTTCAAAGTGGCCTTGCTAAAGCACAGTTCTGACCCCTACTTACCTCCAGGATCACCCATAAAATTACCTGTTTGTTGTTCAAATCCCTTCATAATCTGTCCATATTTACCTTTCGAATCTTTTTACATCTTGCACCCTCCATCCCCCATGTACTCTGAGATCCAAAGGACACTGACTTCTTTGTTCTTCCTCAAACAAGACACTCCATTTCCCACCTCTAGACATTTTCACTGACTGTCTTCTGCGCCTCACCCCCATTTCCCAAGCCTGGAAGTCTCTCCTTCCTTCTCTCTACCTTCTGGCTTCTCTGACTTCCTTCAAATCCCAGCTAAAATCCCACATTCTACAGGAAGCCTTTTCTGATCCCCTTTTATTCTAGTGCCTTCTGTCTGGAGATTGTCTCTAATGTGTCCTATCTAGAATCTTTGTCAATGGTTTTTCATTGCATGTTGTCTCCCCATTAAACTGTGAACTCCCTGAAGAGCGGAGGCTGTCTTTTACCATTGTTTGTATTCCCAGAGTTTAGAACAGCGTCTGGCACATAGGAGGCACTTAATAAATATTTATTGACTGACTGACTATTCATGCATTTATGGAATAGTAGACTCATAAATCTCTGAAGGAGATTCCTACTTTGATGGCCTTGTCATGGCATGAAGATAAACCTGGGTCCTCCAGTGGTTCAGATGATGATGGTGGTGATAACAATGATGATGCTACATTTAATTTCTTACGCTATTCCTTTTGGCTAGTGGTACACATTGTTTTCATTTTTTTAACAGATGGAGAGTTAGATATAAAGAAAGCTCTTCCTACCTCCACAATGTCCCTCTCCTCCTCCTACACCCCATGCCCACCTTCCACACTGTTGGAAGGCTAATCTCCCTTATGCATAAATGTGATCATTTGCTTATTTTATTCAGATATCCTATTAATCCCTGTTGCCAACTAGATAAAGTTCAACTTCTTAGCCAGGTGTTCAAGACTTTCCACAATGGGCTACTGCCCTATCTTTCCAGCCTTGTATCATACTGCTAATCACCATGCTCCAACTATATTGGTCTGTTCATACTTGGCAGGCTCTGGGTCTTTGCCCATGCTATTCCTGGTACCTGAGATATCTTCCCTACTTTTCTTTGCCTGTTAGATTTCTATTTGTCATTTAAAGCCCAGCCCAAGTGCAATATCTTCCCTGATCCCCATCCATCTCTCCCTCACCAGCCCATAATCAACATTTTCTCAGAGGTAGTAGCAGGAATACCAGACTCATGAAGACCATAGTTGAAACTCTACCACTGACATGTGACCAGTGGCAATTCACCTAACCTCTCAGTCTGAGTTTCTTCATCTGTGAAATAGGAATAATAATACGTCTAGTATTATTCACAAGAAGGTTGTGAGGGTCAAATGAGATAATGTATCTACAACATTTTTTGAAACTTTAAAGTGTTACGTAAATATCAGCTGTGATTATTTATATCTCCCTAATGAACATAGCAAGTAATACATATTTTACACATCTGTGCTTATATCCTACCTACTACTAGTCTATAAATTCAATGAAGGCAGGAATTCTGTCTTATATAAGCTTCGTGTCTTCACATAACACAGTGTTCTGTATACTATAGATACTTAATAAAGTCATATCGAGTTAAATTATCCCTCTATTAGAAACTTGAAAAACTTATTTTTTTCATAAACCTTTCTACCTATTCCTCATTCTTTCATAATGCTTCACTTGTCCATCTCTTACTCATTTAGGTTTTATAGTTATTGGTGTACCTGTCATTTACCCATACAAGACTTCAAGTAGCACTAGGGTGGGAACTGTACCTCATTTTAAAACTTTGCATTTCCCCAGGACCTATGATGGCAGTGCTGCACTTAGTAGATGTTTAATAAGTATGTATTAAATTGAATGGAATAAAGATTGTGTAAATTGGGGGAAAGTAAGGAGTTAAAAAAAGTCACCTGTGTGTGGATCGGAAAGGAAAGGGCATCAGTTCATGTCAACAAGTTCCTTTCCCACCCCCCACTCCCCTGAAAAGCTGATTCAATGCTAGACTGCTTTAAGAAAGACATATTGTCCAGAACATTAAAGATGAACCAGAACCACCTGCCATCATCGAGCGGAGTCATGGATGGATGTCTCTCTACCACAACCTGTCCTTCATCTCCTCATTGTCCAGTTCCTGCCAGGTACAAGGCACCCTCTGTTAGCTAAATGCTGACCCCTTCCTCTCTCCCTCTGCTATTTGCCCTGCTGCTTTCCCTACCAGAATCTAAGAACAACTTGGCCTTAGAATATGACATCCATGGAGGCAGGCATTGTCTCCATTTTCTCTTTTTAATTAGTCCCAATGCTTAGAACTGTGCTTCATAAATAATCTTCCAGCCTACTCCATGCCACTAAGGATGGTGATAATCCCATTCTTATTTGCCCAGGTCAGATCGTCTCTGATCCATTGCATTCAGTTCTGGTGCCACATTTTATGAAAGACATTGCCAAGGAAAGTTTCCAGAAAAGGGTAACCAGTATGGTGAAGGGATAAAAAAAATAATGTTTATATGAATATATGTGTATATGAATATATATATATATATACTATACACACATATGCAAATGCATATACGTCTTTCAGGTTTTCAAAATATTATCCACATATATATATGTATATATAACATGTTGAAATTTAGGCCAAAATACATATTATATATATATATATATAATGTATATACGTGTGTGTATACGTGCATACATATATATATATGTGTGTGTGTGTGTGTGTGTAGATAGAGATAATAGTTTTTATCCTCACAAAAAACTCTGGTGGATGCTGTTATTATCCTCATCTTACAAATGAAGAAAATGAGGTAAGTAGTGATTAAGTGTCTTGTCTAGGATCTCATAGTCACTAGGTATTTGAATGAGCATTTGAACTCAGGTCTTCCTGTTTTCAAGTATTCTTCCCTCCCTCCACCAAGTATTTTAACCCCTATGAAAGAATGAGCAATGTTTTCTCCAAAGAAGACAAGCTTTGGGGTTTGGAGGTGGGGGTGTCATTATCACTGCCCCTCAGGGCTTTTATGCAGAAGAGCATTAGGCCCACATTGCTTGACCTCAGGTGACAGAAGTAGGAATAGTGGGGGCAGTTAGGTGGATAGATAGATTTTATGTATACATAAACACATACATATACATATATATGTATCATTCATCTATCCATCCATCTACCTGTCTATCTGTCTGAATATCTATTTATCTATCTATCTATCTATCCATCTATCTATCTCTCTATGTCTTGGGGCTTGCTAGAAGGAAAAAAATTTCCTATTATTTAGGGCTGGACAGTTGTTTAGACTGGAATACCTTGGGAGTACCGCTGCTCTGGAGGTTTTCAAAGGGAGGTTGGATAACCACTTATCTGGGAATTCTCTCATTTAGGTTTGAATAGGGCTAGGTGGTCTTTGAGATCCTTCCCTGCACTCAGATTCTGTTATTTTGTGACTTGCTGAAAGTCATAGTTATTAAAAGAGCCAAGTCCAGAGCTACAAAATCTCCTTAGTTGGGCATTTTACACGAAGAACCCTCCTATGTATTTCTAAATTGCTCTCTTAAATGAAAGAAGCTATTTTAATGATTCAGCAGTTCTTTATATTTTGAAATAAAAAATAAATATAAATGAGCCAGCAATTGTAACATGTAGACATCCCACATGGTACATATGACACCACGTATCTAGGTATTTCCAAGGGAATTGCAGGTGCTGACTGGTCTTTCAAGAGCCCTGGGCAAACACACACATACAAATATATATACACATACACACACACATATATATATATATATATATATGTGCACACAAATTCAAAGATGCAAATATATATGCAGTGATATAGATGTAAAGGTATGTATATATGATATATAATCTTATTTAGGTATATGTACAGATATACATATACATATTCAAAGATTCATAAATACATACATATATGCAAATACAAGCTATACATATTATGTGTGTGTATACACTTTATATATATTCACATACATGCATATATACACACACATACATAATACCTAGATGCAAAGATGCATACGCTCAGGGGAGTTCTTACATTCTGTCAATCCATCAGTAACTGACATCAGCAGTTGCATCAGTGAACACTTATAGAGAACATAAAATATGTTCTTGTAGTTTAGGACATGCAAAGCACATATTCCTGACCTCTAAGAGGTTAGAATCTAACGGATATGAGACTTTCTAGCCATAATCACTTGCCTAAAGTGTTCCTCAGGAAACCCTTTATAGAGCAGTTTTATCATCTGCTAATATTGTTGGGTCAACCTAGACTGGACAAGACCAGAAGGGACTTCTTTTTTTGTTCTAGCAGATTTCTGTAATCATGCCACTCCTGTAGGTGGCACAGTGGATAGATTGTTGGTTCTGAGTTCAAATTCCACCTCAGGCATTTGTTAGCTATGTGACACTGTGCACTTAACTTCTGTCTACCTCAGTTTCCTCATCTGTAAAATGGGAATAATAATAGCACCAGACTCCATGTGAGAATCAAATGAGATATTATTTGTAAAAGTGTTATTGTAAACCTTGAACTATTAAAATGCTAGTTATTGTTATTTTGCAATCTCCCGTCATCTCCTATTTGGCTCACCTTACAAAGCATAGACTTCTCATCCTGGCACTCCAGGCCCCAGGGCTAAGCTATCCCTATAGCCAAATTTTAGAGTATTCCCCTTTTAAAAGACGTAGTTTTGCAAAGAAAATGCTGGATTTCCCATCAGAGGATGCAAAAGCAGAGTCTGTTTCTTACAATCTGTATGACGCTTGGGAAAGTCACTTTGCTTTTTTAGGAAATAATTTACTTATCTGTAAAATGAGTTCTAAGGTCCTTTCTAGCTCCAATTCCTATCTTGGTCCTCTGATTAGCCCCAAAGTAAAGTGAAGGGGAACATCAAGAAAAGAAAGATCCTAGTTCATAGATCATAGAACCCCAGGAAGTACAAACTTTAAGCTGTTTCCTACTGGGGCTATTTTTCCCAGAATTAGTATGCTTTCTTCCCCTGCAGTCTACCACCCCAACCCCTAATTTTTTTTTTCTATGAAAATTGTTTGCAAGTCATTTTCTAGTTTAAACCAGTCCAGGTTTTCCAGGCAACACTGAATGACTCCTTCCACTGTTCCCACATTCCCACCCCATCCTTTTCAGACTCAAAACTTAACACCTCATTCTGGGGGATAAAAGAGTTGGAAAAACACTGGAAAGGAAAAAAAATTGAGGACAGTTTTTATTTAGTTTTGTTCTGTTTTGTGTTTAGGTGCTATGGGAGGGACCTTTGACTGCCCAGCTCAATCTCCTCAGTCTCTTTCCATTCCTCTGAAATAATAACTTGCATTTCTGCTGTACTTGAAGGTTAACAAAGCACTTTATCCATGGCAACTGTGAAAGGAAGACTGTATAAGCATCGCTATATCCATTTTATAGATGAGAAAACAGAGACTCGGATAAGCTACGTGACTTAATCTCACAAAGTCAGGAGCTGCTGGTTAGAAGAATAGTGTGGCATGGTGGTTGGAGTATCAGATGGAGGCTGGAAAAACTGGGTTCAAATGTTACCTCTGCAACTATGAACCATATGACCATGGGCAAATCTCTTCTGGATCTCAGTTTTCTCAGCTGTAAAGTAGGATAGGATAACATTACCACAACATCACAATGCTTTGTAAACGATAAAAACAGCTTTGTGGCTGTTAGTTATTTTAATGAAGGGGTTCTTAAGTTTTTTCATATCCTTGATCCCTTTGGCAATCTAGTGAAGCCCGTGGATCCCTTTGAAGAATTGTTTTTAAAATATTGTTCAGTTGTTTCACTTGAGTCTGACTTTTGTGACCGTATTTGGGGTTTGGTTGGCAAAGATACTGAAATGGTTTATCATTTCCTCATTTTACAGATAAAGAAACTGAGGCATTAGGGGTTAAATGATTTACCCAGGATGACACAGCCAGCAATTGTATGAGGCCAGTATTGAACTCAAGGAGATGAATCTTCAAGCAGCTATGTGGTGCAGTGGATAGAGCGTTGGACCTGGGGTTAGGAAGACTCATCTTTCTGAGTTCAAATCTGGCCTCAGACTTCTCATGAAGTGTGTTGAACGTGACTGAAGCAACTCAACAGCAACCAATGAGTGTTTCTGACTCTAGACAAGATACTCTATCCACTGTGCTATCTAGCTGCCCCATGTTTTTAAATGCATAAAATCAAATACCAAGAATTATGAAGGGATCCAATGATATTGAAATACAGTAATCGAAATATATACATATATATATGTATAGATTTAAAAGGTCCACACAGACCCCATGCTGGGGACCCCTGTTTTAATAATGCCTGTTGCAGATCTATAGTCACATGAGGTTTTTTTGGTCCTTCATGTCTATTTAGATTGAGTTTTACAGTATAGTTCAGACACTAGCCTCACATTTATTGACTGAAGTGGCCTTGCAAAGTTTTTAAAACTTGTTCCCAATGGAGCCTGCAGAATTTCCAAGTATAGAATACCACGTTTTTGCCAAAACTGGCAAACACATGAGGACAGAATAAACTTTTAAGTAAAACAATGAAAACTTATTATGGTTTTGTGACTCGTACACAAAAGTCCAGCAGGAATAACCTTATTTTCAGAAAAGGAGCTTAGACAAAAAGAAGGGAGTGGGGTGAGAAGGAGCTAGATTTTTGTCATCCCCTTGATTGAATTGAATCTCAAGGTCAAGAATCAACAGAAGGGAATGAGGAGAGGTAAAGGGCAGGGAAGGGCTCCTGATAACTTTGGAGTCAGAGGTTGAATTGCTGAGTTGTTCTTTGTCATTTCTGACTCTTTGTGACCCCATTTGGGGTTTTCTTGGAACAAATACTGGAGTGGTTTTACCATTTCCTTCTCTAGCTCATTGTACAGAGTAAGGATCTGACTTACCAGGATCACATAGCTAGAAAGTGTCTGAGACAGGATTTGAAATCAGGTCTTCCTGACTTTAGGCTCAGTGCTCTATCCACTGTGCTACCCAACTGTCCTTTGGAGGCAGGGAACCAGGCTTCAAATGGAAACTCTTCTAATTACCACTGTGGTGATCTTGAGAAGGGCAGTTAGTTGGCACAATGCATCAAGTACTAGGCCTGGAAGCAGGAAGACCCCAGTTCATATTTGGCCTTACTTACCAGCTGGGCAAGTCACTTAACCCTGCTTGCTTCAGTTTCCTCATCTGTAAAAATGAGCTGGAGAAGGATATGGCAAACCAGTCCAATAGCTCTGCCAAGAAAGGGTCCCCCCAAAAGGGTCACCAAGAGTCAAACATGGGTGACCAACAACAGTCTTGAGGGAGTCATTTAACCTCCATGGGGTCTCAGTTTTTCTATCAGTACACAAGGATTTTAGACTAGAAACAGGGTATCTTAAGCTTTCTACTCATAACCCCTGTACTTCTTAAACTGTTTAAGCTACAGGATTTCTTTTAAGGTTCTTTCCAGCTCTGTTACTTGAATTATCCTCTGACTCCACAAAGATGTTGGAAGGAGCATTAAAATTCAACAAACCCGGGTTAATAGGGCTGGCTTTCTGCAGCTTATTAGCTCTGTGACTTTGGGTAGAACTGCTTCCTTCCATGGTGCCTCAGACTTCCCTTTTCTGGGATGAGAGAATTGAACTACCGATTGAGGGGATGGGGATGGGGAAGCAAACTACTGACAGCTGCCTGTTTTTATACACCTGTGGACTGAGGGTGAGCTTTTTTTTTTTTTTACCATCTTAAAAATAAAGTTATGGTACTTAAAAATGTAAAAACAAAACCCAACATTCTTAGCTCATAGGCCATATAAAAACAGATGGAGGACTGGATTTTGTCCTCTGGTTGTATTTTGCCAAATCCAGGACTAGATGGTCTCTAGAGTCCCTTGCAACTCGTATATTCCATGGTTCTGTAGCTCTGACTTGGTCAGATTTCTTTTCTTCTTTTTGTCCATTCTGTTCTTATACGGTCACTTAAAAAAAACAAACAAACCTTAATAACAACAAATCCCTCAAACTAAATAAAAAGAAAAGAAACCTTAGATGTGAGTCCAAAGTGGATTTTTTTCTTAGGAATAAAAAGGCAGCTAAGTGGCTCAGCAGGTAGATTACTAGATATGGAGTCAGGAAGACCTGAGTTTGAATCCTGCCTAACTTACTAGCTTTGTGACCCTGGGTAAGTTATTTGACCTCTCTCAGGCTCAGTTTCCTCATCTGTAAAATGGGGATAATAGTAGCACCTACTTTCAGGGTTGTTATGAGGATCACATGAGATAACATATATTGTGTTTTACAAACCTTTAAGTGCTTATGTAAATATTAGTTAAAATTATTTTCTCCTCTTCACCAATCGCTTTTTTTCTCAATCAAGCTACTGTAGCTACATTAGCTAATGATCATTTCTTCCTAAGTGTCTTCCCTTTGAATTGGATGTCCAAAGGTTAGGCAGGGCCCCAGGAGAAGAAGATATTTATCTACTTCATTCTTTAGAGATTTTTCTTCATGGCCATCTGACAGAGAATGTGTCTCTTTCTATAGTATCCTTTCAGGGTTTGCCAGGTTATCATTCTGTTTGGGAGTCACTGTTGAAATCATACTACCCATTTTGGTGATGGCTAAGTCCCAACTTGTCAGACAGGCCAAGTGGTTATTCATAGGATGTTTTTCCTCTCCCACGGATCAAAGGAGGTTGGCTGTAGTTTAGGAAGGGCCATGGGCTAGGGTTCTTTCTACAACATAGGAGACAGAAGCATGATACATGATGTCCCTCACCCTACATTTCAAACTAAATCTGGGGAGTAGAAGTGAAAATAGATAGGACGGAAGTGGACTTCTCCATCTACAAATGATTCATGATTCATTCAGTTAGCAAACACTTATTATTGAATGAATGAAATAAGAGTGAAGAATGAAATAACTTAAACTTGAACAAACAGCACCCACTGTTTGTCAGGCACTGTAGGGGTGTGAGAGATAGAAAGACAAAACTGAAATAATCTTGTCCTCAAGATCCTATGTTCTGGAAGGGATGGGGAGAGGAAGGCATAACACACATAACACATAACACAGATTAGTAAATGGAAAACTCATACAAAGTTAAGTTCTAAAAGAAAATGATTTTATATATTCACATAACCTCTTCTCTCCACAGGGCCTCTTCCCACTCTTGCTAGAGGCAAATTCTCTCTGCAAAAATTTCCTCTCAGGTGAGTTTTTTTGCAGCCATGTTCATAATAAAAGTAGACATTTTAAACAAATCACTTAGCTTCCGGCAGGGCTGTTTGATATATCAGTATATGTTTGATTTGTCCTCTGTTTACCTCCCTAGCTGCCTTGTACTGTTACTACCCAAACTGGTGGGATATTTTTGCATAGGTTTTCCTGATCATACCCTCAGTGAGTACTGATGTTGGGAGTAGCTCAAGGCCATCCCATTTGTCAGGGGCCTGGTTCAAAGAGCTCTCTTTAAGGCACTGAGGACAAGGCTTTGTCATTTGGGAACAAAAAGAACCATAGTAGCCACACCCAGGTAACTAATGGCACTGGGTAGCATCGCATATGACTAATATGGATGTCATATGCATAGTCCTTTAATCTAGTTTTGGAGAAAGGAAGAAGCAGTAGAATCTCAGATGAACAAAGAAGCCCAGAGGTGGCCCTGAGTATGTCTGGACTCTAACTTATTGGGCATTAGCCAAACGGTAGAAGACTTGGTTTAGATAGCATATCTTCCTTATAACATTCACCTGGCATCCCTGGCAAGATGGGGTCCTCCTGAGGTCTCAAAAGCCATCAACCCCTCAGTTTACAAATAAGGAAACTGAGGCCATGAGACTCAGTTATGTTTCCCTGAGTTACACAGGCACTGTGGGAGGTAGAATTTGAATATGTCTTCTGACAGCACAGTGAACATTTTTTCTACTCTATAAAGCAGCCTCCCAACAGTGGGAGCTTGATGCAAATCACAACATATTCTCTCCTCTCCCACCAACTACCCTCCATTTTTTTTCAGGAAAAATCAGGTTCAAATACACATTAAAGGAACTTTGAAGGGGAAAAGAAATGACATAGGTCTATCTTAGGTGTGAGTTCCTAGGTTATTTCTTTTCTTTTCTTTTTTTTGGCTTTGTGTCTCTAGCTCCTAGGACAGTGCCTAGACATGGCAGTTGCTTAATAAATATTTGTGGAATTGGATTACATTGAGTTGAATGTATGTATTTTTTGCCTTGGAAAGGTAGAGAGGTTGATGGGAGACATATGTAAATATGAGACTCAGATCTATCTTAGCAGCTTATCAGAAAACCAAGTCTTCACCAAGTTATAACCCTTGTTGTTCAGTTGTGACCCCATTTGGGGTTTTCTTGGCAAAGATACTGGAATGGTATACCATTTCCTTCTTCAGCTCATTTTATAGATGAGAAAACTGAGGTAACCAGGATAAAATGACTTGCCTAGGGTCACACAGCTGGTAAGTGTCTGAGGTCAGATTTGAACTCAGAAAGATGAGTCTTCCTGACTCCAGGACTGGTGCTATGTGCATTGTACCATGTAGCCAACCAAGGTATAGCCCAGCCACCATCATCCTCATCCATCCCAGTCCAGATTTGATGAGGGAGAAAGCCAGAACTCCAGCTAGAAGTGAATTTTCTAGATTAGCTAGAAATCCATGAATTTCATCCTATCCCTCTCCCACATTCCCAGTAATAACAAGGAGTTAGATTACCTCCATCCCAGGTGCAGCATTTCGGGCTTATAGGACACATAACAACAGATTTCCCTCGTTTGCTATTCCTGGCTATGCATTTATGCTTTGAGTCTATTGCACTTTGTAGCCTTTTATGAAGAAGAGAGTCCCAGGACCGGAGATTGAGAAACAGAGCATTTAGATTCCAGCAAATCTGTGCTCTAATCCTGAGAGAGCCTTGCGCCTGTTCTTTAAGGGTAGGATTCTTTTGGGTCACCAACAGGAAATACACAGTGTCCCCAAACAATCATGGTTTTCTATTTCTGTTGATTGCACTTCTGTGAAGTTAAGATATTTTCCTTTTATGTTTTTTTTTCCCCCAATTTCCCTGCTCCCCAGGCTTCTTCTCCATCCTCTGAACTGACAATGAAATCATACCGCAAGTTGCCTACCCGTATGACTCATGCCCCTGGTCCTCATGGAGAGGAGGAAGAAGAAGAGGAAGAGGAGGGAAGCGAGCCTGGCTCCCCTGCTGCCAAGAAGACCCTCTTCCTCAGGTGGCAGTGCCTAGGGGCTGTTGTGATAGTGGGAGCTGCCCTGTTGGGGGGTACCTTCTGGGCCATCAGTGTGAGGAGACTTCCTGTGGAGTCTCCAGGGAAGTGTATCTCTGTTCCTGAGTCCCAACGATTTGACTGCTACCCTGAACGAGACACAGTGGTGACCCCAGAACTCTGTCAGAAGAGAGGTTGTTGCTTCCTGCAGAGCAGCAGCCAGGGAGGACCACCCTGGTGCTTCTACCCCCCTGATTTCCCCAGCTACACCTTGAAAACATTGAACAGGACTGAACTAGGCTTCCTGGGTGTGCTGACGAGGACAGTGAAGACCTATTACCCCCACGATGTGCTAGAGTTACAGCTGCAGGTAGATTTGGAGACAGACACACGGCTACACATCAAGGTGGGAGAATTATGTCTTTCTCTTTATCATAGGATGGTAGAATCATAGATTTAGAGATAGCAGGTTACTTGGGGATCTCAGTCTAGTCCAGCTCCCTCATCTTAAAAATGTGGAAACTAAGGCCTAATGAGATTAAATGACTTTCTGAAGGATACACAGAGCAGCAAGGGGATGAAGTGGATAGAGTGCCAGACCTGGAGTCAGGAGGAATCACCTTCCTGAGTACAAATCCAGCCTTAGTCACTCATGGGCAAGTCACTCATACTCACTTGCCTCAGTTTCCTCATCTGTAAAATGAGCTGGAGAAGGAAATGGCAAACCACTCCCCTATCTCAGCCAAGAAAACCCCCAATGAGGTCATGAAGAGTTGGACATGACTGAAAGTAACTGAATAACAATGTTACACAGGTCACTAAGCGTGGGAACAAGGATTTGAACCTTGTCCTCTTGACTCAAAGTGTGTGACACTGAGGTCACTTGGGGCTTCTCTCCAGATCTAATGTTCAAGTGTTCCTGACTTCAAAATGATAAGTTTAACTTTAGGTATGATATAACAATGCATAGAAATCTGCCTCCGCCTCTCCTAGCTTCTTTTTTCCCCCTCTCAGCCCAGAAATGGAAGGGAATGTGGTATGGGCCTGTAATTTCCCTGCTGTAAGGAGGCAGCTAGGTGGATAAAGTACTGGACCTAGAGTCCCAAAGACCTGAGTTCAAATCTGGCCTTAGACATTTACTAGCTGTGGCACCCTGGACAAGTCACTTAACCTCTGTGTGTCTTAATTGACTGGAAAAGGAAATGGCAAACCATTCCTTTTGCCAAGAAAACCCCATGGACAGTTTGGTCCATGGGGTCACGAAGAGTCAGATATGACTGAAGAGTCAGATATGACAAGGAACTCCAGGTGAGGAAATTCCCTCTAGCAAGCTTGTCAACACATGCGAATTATGGTCTTGAAGTATTGCCTGGTAGCACTGAGATACCCGCACTTGCCCGAGGTTCCGTAGCCAGTATGCATCAGAGGCAGCTTGACCCTGATGAGCGAGCCAACTACAAAGGTCTGGATCCACGATTTCAATGGGGAGCGTTTCGTCTAGAAATGCACTTCACCGATGTTGGTCAATCACCGGTCTTGTCGTCGTAGAGGTAGCTGTCTGGGGTCATTGAAAGATCTGGTGACTTACTCGCTTGTGGCCACACTTACTCGCTTGTGGCCACACAGCCAGTGCGTGTCAAAGCGGGGACCTGAAATTGGAAATTAGCCTGTCTCCAAGCTTTCACCCAGAATATACGCTGTGGACAATCTCCTCTTGGTCTCAGCTACTTTGCGCTTCACTCTGTTAGCGTGACTAGCAACTTTCAGATGATGAGGTCAGGAAGACGCTTCTGGGAGATAGGAGAAATGAGATGGTGGTGTGGAGAAGGAGGAAAAGGGACAAGGTGGGGGTGGGGTGGCGATTCATCTGTTTGCCTTAGAGAGACTCAGCACATTCCCTTATCTCTCCACTCCCCACTCCACTGCAAGCAGCCTCTCTCTGCGCTCCGTTTCTGCTTTCCGCATGTGAGCTTGTGTGTCCCATCTGAATGCCACACAGTCATTTCTGCTGTCTTTCTCTTTGTCACAGCTGACTGATCCCAACAACTCCAGATTTGAGGTGCCTCTGGAAGTTCTACCAGCCATGAAAAAAGCGGAGAATCCCCTCTACAGCCTTGATTTCTCCAGGGATCCCTTTGGGATTTTGGTGAAACGTCGGGGGTCAGGAGTTGTACTGTGAGACTTTCCTCTGGTTTTTCTCTTTCTCCATTTGAGAGTGTTTGCATATGTTCTCCTTCCACCATTTTTGTAAAGGCCTGCAGCCCTGATCTACCTGTTCCTGAGGATGCTCCTGAAAGGAGTGGGTTAGTTTATCCTCAGACTTTGACTCATGTTTGTAGGTCCAACCTCACATTGGCTCAGATAGCATGCTGCACTCTAGAGCAGTATAGAGTACTAGAGTATTCATGTCAAATTCTAACCATATTAAAATATAAGCGGGAAATGTTTAACAAAAATAAGCAAAAAATGCAGTAAGACATAGACAATGTTAATTTGCTGTTTTCTAAGTCATTTTTCAGCCTGCAGGGATCTCTTTTCAAATATGATACCATTGCTCTAGAGTACTGAATGACCTATAAAGTTAGAGACATCTAGAACCATAGGTTAGAGAAGAGATCTCTTACCATTTCCCCTTGACTTTTGTTTATTTATAGAAGACCTCTTTTGCTCACAGCAATGAATTGAGTTCACTGCAGGTCTTTTACTATCTTGAGAGCTAATTGCTTTCATACAATTTTGGAAAGATGTCATGTGTTGGAGAGAAGCAGCCATGTGGCATAGTAGATTGATTACTGGACTTGGAATCAGGAAAATCTGAGTTCAAATTCTACCTCAGACACATACTAGTTGTGTGACCCTGGGCAAGTCATTTAATCTCTAACATTTTCTCATCTATAAATTGAGGATAACAACATCCCCACCTCACAGGGTTGTTCTGAGGATCAACTTAGATAATATAAGTAATGAGCTTTGCAAACCTTAAAAAGCCATAGAAATGTTAGCTATTATTTGTTATTAATCTCATCAGAAGGGGATCTTAGAGATCAAAAAATCATAGACTGTTCGAACTAGAAGGGACTGTATAGACCATATAATCCTACCCTCTAACTTTACAAAAGAAGAAATTGAAACCCAAAGAAATTAGATGGCTTGCTCAAGTTGATCAATCCAGCTGATCAGTGAAGAGCCGGTTCTTGGAGCCAAGTCTTCTGACTTCCTTAAAGTCTGATGATCTTCCCCCTCTGCCACCCTACCTTCAGCAGTGTATAAGGAAGGGGACATTCTCTCCAGGAAGCTGACTTGGGGCCAGATTTCTTTCATTCCAATCAAGTCCACTGCCTGAGAAGATACTCTGATTTGGGCAGCATCTCATCAGGTAGAGGAATCAGGGTCTGAGGAGACACTGTGCTCCAAATCAGAAGCATACCATAGCACTAGTCAGAAATAGTAGCCCAGAAGACAAAAACCTTGACTTTTCTCCCTCTAGTTTCTGTACATCAATTTCCTTTTGTCTTGACTGGCTAGAAGTCCTTCCCTCCTTGTCCCACCTCTCCCCTTTCTCATCTTTTTCTCTGAGGTCTGAGGGTTCTCTAGCCTTGTTAGAATGGAATTTCTGCCATCCCAATTCCAACTAAAAACCACCTCCATAGAAACTTTAAATAGCAGAGAAAACACTTGATACCTCCTCTTGAGATTAGGACAGAGTCTTTCTAGCTTTAGGGTCAACCCCATTATCTCTTATTGATACTCAGTAATTGTTAAACCTACCCACTCACCCCCACCTACACACACACACATACACACATTCTTTCACATACCCTCATACACACACACACACACACACACACACACATACTCATACACACATTCATTCACATACCCTCATACATACACACACACACACACTCATACACACATACATATATTCATTCACATACCCTCATACATACACACACACACACACACATACTCATACACACATTCATTCACATACCCTCATACATACACACACACACACACACACACACACACACACACACACACACACACACACTTCTTTCCCCACCCTACCATCAGCTAAAGATGAAAGTCCAAACGTTACTGGCATTTCTGAGTCGTGGTTTGGAAATCCCATAGTGATGGCTCCTGGTTTTTCAGTGGTTGGTGAAGTCTTTACTGAATATAGTTAGCATCCAGCCATTGGGGAAACACTTTGGTAAATGTAATAGGCTTACTGAGATTCTTCCTTTCCTCCCCATCCATCCCACTTTCCTCCCATGATCTCCCTTCTGTGCTTCCCACATTTTTTTTTATTTTCCAAAACTCTTTCCCCCATATTCTCTCTGTTGCTTTTCCCTCTCTACCTTTTCATTATCTCCCTTTCTCATTCCTTCCCTCTACCCTTCCATATCCCATTTCTCCATCCTTCCCTACCTTTTCATACCTTTCTTCTCCAGATTGAACACAACTGTGGCTCCATTAATCTTTGCTGACCAGTTTCTCCAAATTTCCACCGTTCTTCCATCTGAGTTCCTCTATGGGCTTGGAGAGCACCGCCGTGCCTTTCTTCACCACTTCAACTGGACCACCCTGAGTTTCTGGGCCCGGGATGTTCCACCCACGGTAGCCATTTTCCATAGTCCATTTCCTACCCTCATTCCTCTTCCATTCCCCCTAACCTTCCACCCTCACCTCCCTTAGGTTATATTTTCAGTCTATGAGACTCTTCCACACATCCTCTGAGAGAGCCATCATATAGCTAAACCCTTAACCTCTTAGTGGATGGGATTATTTCCAATGAATACTCACCATCTAGATGTAAGGATATGAAATTCACAGCTAAGATGAGTGTACCTTTTTCAATGACCTAAGGGAGTTGAGGAGAGCCTCTGGTAAGTAATTTTGGAAGTACGAAACTAGAGCCTTCCTGGGTTCTAGAGATTTCTAGTCTGGGTATTTTTGCTAATGTCCCTGCCTCTCCAGGCCTGTATCCTATTCCCTAAAATTATATGACTCCATTATTACTATTATAGGAAAAGCTTATCAGAATATTTCTGCATATAAGATCTCCTCTGACATTTCCCATTGACAAACACAGGATTTTGGAGATAGAAGGAATCTTAGCAATCATTTAGTATAGCCTCTTCATAGGGGCAGCTAGGTGGTACAGTGGATAGAGTGCAGACCTGGAGTCAGGAAGATTCATCTTCCTGAGTTCAAATCTAGCCTCAGACACCTACTAGCAGTGTAACTCTGTACAAGTCACTTAGCCTTGTTTGTCCAGTTTCCTCACATCTGTAAAGTTAACTGGGGAAGGGAATGACAAACCACTGCAGTGTCTTTGCCAAGAAAACCCTAGATGGGGTCATGAGGAGTTAAAAATGGTTGAATGACAAACTTCATTTTATAGATGAGAAAACCGAGGCCCAAATAAAGGAACATCCCCCAGGGAATTAGGGATGTGTTGTTGAAACCACACTCTTTCCCGGGATCTATTTCTTTCAGTGCTTTTCTTGTGCTCCCTCCTCCCTCCCTTCCCCATTCCTGTACCCTTTTCTTTCCATTGCCTTGCTCTCCTTTAAACTTAATCCTCTTTTTGCAATCTAAATCCTGAAAGCAATTCTACATCTATGTTCCCTCCCTGGGGCAAAATTATTTACATTTTGCTTCATCTTGCCTTGGGATCACTAGCCCCAGGAGTGAACTATATTCTCCCTTTGCCTGCTGTCCAGTGATAGAGTCAGACATCTTAAATGGGAGCTCTGTTTGGGTTAACTGGGGCTAGAATGAGCTTTGAGGGACATACTGTTGACTGTTCGTGACCCACTAATCTCCTTCCCAAACCCTTTAATCGCTTTGGGGACCCACTAAAGGAAAAGCAAGTAGATATTCTCACCAAATTTATTTCATTCACAGGAGTCATACAACCTTTATGGGGTGCACCCTTTCTACCTGAGTATGGAGGAGGCAGGTTCTGCTCATGGTGTTTTCCTCCTGAATAGCAATGCCATGGGTAAGTTGGGACTTCGTCAGGATGTAACAGTTCCTATGCCATTAAAATGATCAGCAAGTATCTACTATGTGCCTGCTACGTACAAGGCCCTGTGCTGGATGCCATAAGTGATGGAAAAACGACTAAGACAGATTCCTTTCCCTCAAGAGACTTACAGGTTGGACCATGGCATTAAGGTATGCATGAATAAAAAGCAAAATAGCATCAAAAGACAGCGTATGTGAAAGAGATTAGATTATACAGAAGAGGTTAGACTTGTTTTGCTAATCAGTTACTAAGCACCTACTATTTTTTTATTTATTTAGTGCCTACTATGCACCAAGCACCTTCCTAAGCAATAGCTATACAAAGAGGTAAAAGACGATCCCTGCTCCCAAGGAATTCAGGATAGTGGGGGAGAAAACATGCAAACGCTTATGTACAAACACGATGAAATGATTTTGTGCTGTTGTTCAATTGTTTCTGACTCTTTGTGACCCCATTTGGGATTTTCTTGACAAAACAAAGTGGAGTGGTTTGTTATTTCCTTCTCCAGCTCATTTACAGATGAGGAAACTGAGGTTAACAGGATTAAGTGACTTGCCCAGGGTTACACAGCGAGCATGTGAGGCTGAATTTGAACTCAGGTCTTCCTAATTCCACACTTGGTGCTCTATCTTTCATCAATACAGGATAAATTGAAGGTAATATTAAGAAAGGCACTAAAATTAAGAAGGATTAGGAAAAGTTTCTCAGAGAAGCTATGATTTTAGCTGGCTCTTGAAAGAAACCAGAAGAGAGAGATGAGAAAGGAGAGTCTTCCATGTATGGAGCACAGCCTGTGAAATTGCCTGGAGTCTGGAGATGGAGTGTCTTATCTTAAGAACAGCAGGGAGGCTAGTGTAACTGTTTTGAAGAGTCTGTGAGGAGTCTAAAGTGTGAGAAGACTGGAAAGGCAGGAGGGGGATAGTTTGTAAAGGGTTTTGAATACCAAACAGAGGAGTTTGTATTGGAGTGACATGGTCAGATGAGTACTTTGGGATAATAAACAGCTGAGGAAAGGTGGGCTGGAATGGGGAGAGACTTGAGGTGTGGAGACCCAGCGGCCGGCTATTACAACAGTCCAAGCTTGAGATGATGTGGGCTTGTGCCAGGGTGGTGGCAGTGTCAGAGCAGAGAAGGATTCTGCGTGAAAGATGTTACAAAAACAAAATCATTTAGAATGCTTTGAATGAATGAACTCAGGAAAGATAGGATGGAGAACATTCTTTGTGGGGGATGCCAAAGAAAGGTTGGTTACTTGTTACAACCAAGGCTTTCTTTTTGACTTGGTTAGATGAATGTAGAGGGTCTGGGATCTTTACTGCAGAGACCTTCTGGCCTTGGATATAAACAGAGAAGAGGCCAATTTCAGGGCTAATTTGGGGCAAGAGAAATAGCCCAAGACTCGGAGAACTGAGTGAGACATCTGTTTCCTGACTTGGGCCTGGTTCTTTAACAATTTCTGAGCAGTTTAACCACACACACACACACACACACACATGCACAGAGTTGCTGAATCATTTGCTTAAAACTCCACTTTTGGCCCTTCTCTGTCTCCCTGCACCTCTCCAACCCCTTCCCCCACTGCCTCAGTATCCTCAGAGAAGAAATGTTTTCAAACCCTTGGGGAAAGGGCAGCTTCTGGGGTTTGGAGATAGAAAACCCACAGTGTGCTCTGCACACAGCTGGACCCTCCTGAGGATGAGTGGTGGCCTTTGTAGGCCTTCTTGTGAGCCAATAGCCCAACTACTGACCAGGGGAGTGAGTTTCCTCATGCCTCCCCTCTTCCTTTGGGGGTGATATGTGGCGCCTTTGCCCAGAGCAGGAGTTGCTGATCTCCTGACCTAAGACTTGACTAGTAGGTGGGGAGCCATCTAACAATGAATATGAATCTTAGTTGTAAAAATACAGCTTACCAATTCCCAGATTTAGACATACACGTAGAAGGCCCAGGTTCTAGACCTGCCTTTTCTGTTCATTTGTTGTGTAGTTGGGCAAATCTCTTTACCTTCCTTGGCTTTAGTCTCCTTATCTGTAAAATGTCATTTCCTTCAGTTAGCTCCTTGATGGGAGGGACTCTTTTATTTTTGATCTTTGCAGATCTATGGTGCCTGTCATTTATAAGTCTCTGAATAAATGCTTGTTGAATGAATAAATGCATTTAGGCAGTTATTTGTGGTAGTGGACACAGTGCTAGAGCTGGAGTCAGGAAGACCTGAGTTCACATTCGGCCTTGGATACTTCCTAGCTGTGTGTCCCTCGGCAAGCTGGTTAACCTCACTCAGCCTCAGTTTCCTTATCTGTAAAATGAGTATAATAGCACTTACCCCTAAGGTCGTTATGAGAATCAAATGTAATAAAATTTGTAAAGCACTCTGCAAACTTCAGAGTGCTATATAAATGTTAGCTATTGCCATCATTATTATTATGAATGAAGACACTGCCACATCTGACGTCCTTTTCATCTGCCATTCTCTGGTTCTTGATACCCAGTAAAAAGTATGTTCAATAAACACACAGCGTGTTAACAGCTAATGTTCATTTAAGATGCACAAAATGCTTCCCATACATTAACCCACCTGATCCTCATAATAACCCTATGAGATAGGGAATACATTTTAAAGATGAGGAAACAGATTTAGTGAGGTGGAAGTAACTGTCCCAGCTCAGTGGCTGGGCCAGAATTGGAGGCTAGGTCTCCTGGCTCCTAATTTAGTTACCTATGGGATCCTACATATCCTCAGAATTGGTCTCTTGAGTGAGCAGGTCAAGGCTTAGTGTTCCCATTTCACAGATGGGAAAAACCCCAAAAGACTAAATGACTTTTGAATGATACATAAGGGGGTATGATGAAATTGATACCAGGACCCAGGACTACCAGCTAAGGAACCCAACTTTTGACTCCAAAGCTAGTTCTTTTTCCATGGATTGTTTCTTTCTGACTGTAGAGGGTCACATAACAATTGTTAGATGAGCAGTTTCCTTCTTTGAAATTTCCATATGAGCTCCTGGTCTGTCCTCTAGGGCCAAACCAGATGTGCTCTATCTCTCTTCCATGTGGCAACCCTTCAAATGCTTGAAGGCTGCTCCTGTATCCCTTTAAGTGAAACCTGGCCAGTTCCCCTAGTTGACCTTTACAAGGACTCAAAGCCTTTCATCCCCTTGCCTGCTCCCCTCCCCCCATGCTGCAGTTACCAGGGATGACCAATATGACCTTGCTCCAGTCAGTAGCGTCAGCAGCTTCAAGCTTCCTTCCCCAAAGCTGTCATCGATTGATTGCTTCTCTCCTTGAGATGACAGTCACTAGGGCATTGTGAATAGAAAGCTGGCTTTGTAGTCAGAAAGAGCTAGGCTTAAGTGTCACCTCTTTCACATGCTAGTTGTGTTACCCTGGCCAAATCAATTCACCTCTCAATGCTCTAGGAAACCCATTTAGACTATATATTGCAGAAAATGGGCCAACTTGCATGGGTAGAAAGCATTTCCTAGCCAGGGAGTTCCCTATACAAATGAAAACATAAGTCTAGTCCCTTTTCTTGAAGCAAAAGGAAACACATCATACTTTCAAGGCATCTGGATCCCACTGTTGCCGTTCAGTTGTGGCTGATTCTTCATGACCCCCTTTGGGGTTTTCTTGGCGAAGATACTAAACTGATTTGCCATTTCCTTCTCCAACTCATTTTACAGATGAAGAAACTGAAACAAATAAGGTTAAGTGACTTGCTCAGGATCACACAGTTCGTAAATATCTATGGTTGGATTTGAACTTAGGGCTTCCTTGCTCAAGGCCCCGCACTCTATGTACTATACCACTATAGGGTGATACTAACCTCTCTTCTCTATTCCTTTCCCAAGAGGTGGTTCTGCAGCCTGCTCCTGCCCTGACATGGAGGACTGTGGGTGGGATTCTGGATTTTTACATCTTCTTGGGGCCAGATCCAAGCTCTGTTGTCCAGCAATACCAGCAGGTCATCGGTGAGTATCCCTTTTGCCCTGGTTTTTAGTGTTGCCTTTCCATAAAATCCTGCCTAGAGTGACCTTGGTGTCTGCCCTCAGTCCCATCCATCATGACTCAGTCACCTTCTTAGATTCTCTCCTAGTCGTCACTGCTGCCTGATCTTTCTCTGTCAGTAAGACAGTTATTATCACTTGTTCTCTTCCCTGTCCCTGAAAGATGGTTGTTGCTGTAGAAGTGCCAAACTGGCTAGAATCCCTAGAAAAGACAAGAGGGAATGAGAAGGGAGGGCAGGCAATTTAGTTATCTTTCAGTAAATAAATGGATTACAGATGAGTTTTCAAATTGTTCATGAAAAGAAGGTAGCAACGATCTCTCATGAGTCCTTAAGAACAGAGGTCTGTGCCACTGATTTGGGCTTAAAAAGTACCCTTGGAACACCTTGTAAACTTTTGTGTGCAGTTAAGGTTAGAGCATCTTACAAGGAAATTTGGCATTTGCTCAGTGCCCTAAATATTTTTTCAACTTTTCCAACGTGAAGTAGCAGCAGTGGTCCTGGAAGTGTTCCCCAGGGACCTGGCCTCTTGGATATTTACCCATTCTTCTCTGTCTACCTCCCTCTTGTTTAAGAACTAAACACATTCAATATGGACTCATTGAAGGTCAGCCATATTGGAAAAGAGAACTGAAAATACAGGAGAGATTCAGGTAAATAACAATTCCCTTTTCCAACATGGTGAACTTTCAGTGATTCTAGCCTACCTCCCTTTTCCTTTTTCTTTTTTTTAAATATGGAATACTTCCCAAATTTATATGTCATCCTTATACAGGGGCCATACTAATCTTCTCTGTATTGTTCCAATTGTAGTACGTGTGCTACCAGAGGGAGCACCTCCCTTCCTATTTCTTGAGGGCAGCTAGAGGATGAGCTGGCTACCCCTTCAAATAGTGCTTCAGCAGTGCATGACAGCTGGCTGACTGGCATCTTTGGCTCCGATTTTCTATGTGGAAGGCAAATCCCAAGCATGGGCATAAGGAGTCTGGAGAGCATGTCCTTGGACAATCCTGTGTGAAAATGTTCTCTCAGCCTCCCTCTGCCCCACATGAGCGTTTGCCTTGTTACAAAAGCATACGAGAAGCTGAGGAACCATTCAATCATTCGTTCACTCAGCAAATATCTAGACGTTAAGGGAAATACAAATTTTAGGTAACAAAAATCTATTTTTTTTCCCTCCCACCTCTGTCCCCTCTGGGAAAATAATAACAGTAACTCAAATATGCATCATCAAGCAGAACAAATTTCTGCACTGTACTCACACACACACAACCACACACACACACACACACACACACACGTGCGCATACATACATACATACACGCACACAAAACCTTTTGAGCAGCTAGGTGGTACAATGAGCTTGAAATCAGGAAGACATTGTCCTGAGTTCAAATACAGATACCTGTTAGCTGTGTGATTATGGGGAAGTCACTTAACTCTGCCTCAGTTTCCTTATCTGTAAAATGAGCTTGGGAAGGATATGGCAAACCACTCCAGTATCATTGCCAAGAAAACCCCAAAATGGGGTCACAAAGAGTCAGACATAACTGAAATTACTAAAGAATGACAAAAAGATAAAGCATAATATCTTGGAATAAATAATATGTGTGTATATGAATATGTATGTGTGTGGGAGAGAGAGAGGGAGAGGGAGAGGGAGAGAGAGAGAGAGAGAGAGAGAGAGAGAGAGAGAGAGAGAGAGAGAGAGAGAGAGAGAGAGACAGGGAGAGGGAGGGAGAGAGAGAGAGAGAGTCTAATTCTGCACCCTCATCCCACTGCTTCTCAGTGGTGGGTAGCATAACTGTTGCACTATCAGAGCTCTTTACCAAGTCTTTTTTGCCTCCAATCTTTTTTCTTCCTAGCTACCCCTCATTTCATGCTGCTGGAATAATCTTTATTGTGCATCAGCCTGTACACAGCATTTCTTTTCTCAAAAACCTGCTGTGGCTCACTAGTGCACACAATTAGGTTTTAGTTACTTTACATAGCTTTCAGAATCCTCCTCAGTTTGGTGTCACTACATCATTGCCACCTTATCTCACAGTACTGCTCTCCACATGGTCTCTATGTTCCCCAGATGTACCATTGTGCCCTCCTTCCACCTGTGTGCCTTCACCCATCCTTTGAGTCTTTGCCTGAGTTCCTAGCCATCCTTTAAAGTGTATCTTGAATCCCACCTCCTTCGTGAAACCTTCCTCAATCCTTCCCCTCCATTCTCCTTCCCCTCATACCTGATCAGTAATGGGAACGTAGGTTGCACAGTGGATAGAGTCCCCAGTCTAAAGTCAGGAAGATGTACCTTTTGAGTTTAAATCTGGACTCAGACACTTACTATGTGACCCTGGCAAGTCACTTAACTCTTTTTGCCTCAGTTTCCTCTTCTATAAAATGAGCTGGAGAAAGAAATGGCAAACCATTCCAGTATCTTTGCCAAAAAGACCCCAAATGGGGTCATGAAGAATCAGACTTGACTGAAAACAGCTGCACAACATTAATGAACTTTACCCACTGATTGACTTAGCGCTTTGTTTTATAACTCTGAGATGGGATGAGACTGGACCTATGATTTCATGGGTATAAGGAACTCACAGTGAGAAAATTTCTGCTACCGGTGCCTGGGATGTGAAGAGGTTAAGTAACTTGCCAAGAATGACATAACTACTATGTATCAAGGCTGAGTTTATACCAGTTCTTTCTGACACTAAGATGATCTCGCTTTACACCATGCTGTGCTGACTCTTCTGGTGGCTTCTTTCTAAGGCAGTTCGTTCCACTTTGAGACAGTTTTAATTCTTAGGAAGTTTTGAGCTGAAATCTGTCTATTTATGACTTCTACACACCATTCCTAACTCTGCTCAATGGAATCTAGCAAAATATGAGTAATCCCCCTTCTGCATTGCCATACCTGAGGACAGGTGCCCTGAAAGGTTAAATATCTCAGGTTACTTCTAGCAATCCTTCGATGTCATGAACTGTAGTCTTTTCACCATCCTTATTGGCCTACTCTGGATGCAGTCTAGCTCATTAATGAACTTGTAAATGGTGGCACCTAGAACTGAACATGGTACTCTAGATATGGGCAGGCTGTTATGTGAAATGACACTATCTCCTCATGCAACCTAGATTCAAGATAATTTTTTTTTTTGTTTTTGCTTTTTGTCTTCTATAGCATACAACTGACTCGTATTGATCTTGCATTTAGCTAAATCCCCCAATTTTTTCCATTGAAACATTTTGTCTAGCTACATGCTATCTTTCACTTATGTAGAAAATTTTTTAAACTAGAATTCTTAAAGCCTTGAGATGATGACAAGGCATGTGGTACAAAGGAAGACTGTGACCAATTGTGTAGGTCATGGACGAAGTTGAGAAAATAAAATGACTTTTAAGGTGGAAAGAAGACAGAAATGAGGATGGGGGCAGGAAGTACATGTGCATTGTATAGACCTTAGGAAATGAAAGATCATTGAAAGATGATGGTAGAAAAAGTTGTGAATGTTCAGTAGAGAGCAAGGAATAAGGCCTTGGCCCTATGAGTGAGGAGGAACAGTTTCCAATAAAGAGTGTTCCAAGAGGAGTGCTATCATGTTTGAGTGAAAGCAAGGAAATTGAAGAAACACTGCTTGGAAAGTTCAATGTAAGAGTTAGTTACAAATAGGCAATAGATAGAGTGCCAGGCCTAGGATCAGGAAGACTCATCTTCCTGAGTTCAAATCTGACCACAGATACTTACTAGCTGTGTGACTTGTAGGCAAGTCACTTAATCTTGTTTGCCTCAGTTTCTTCATCTATAAAATAAACTGGAGAAGGAAATGGCAAGCCAGTCCAGTGTCTCTGTCCAGAAAACCCTAAATGGGGTCATGAAGGGTTGGACTTGCCTGAAACAATTGAACAACAAATCATTGAGATTGGAACAGAATTACAGGAGTTATGGTGTAATGATCTATGAAGGAGATAAACTGAATAGGAGTAGGCCTAGAAAGGATTAGTATAGTGGTGAATAGAAGAGGAAGGAGGGCTGAGAAGGAGATAGTATGGACATGCAGTCTGGAGGTAGTGAGACTGAATGAGGAAGGTCAAGGAGTCAGTATAGTGTGAGGTAGCTTGGTCTTGTGTCATAGATTTAAAGCTCACAGTTCATCTAGCTCAACCCCCTAATTTTCTAGTTGAGATACTGAGACCCAGAGAAATTAAAATGACTTGGTCACTTAGCCAGAATTTGAACCTACGTCCTATGACTCCCAATCCAGCACTCTTGTCTGTACCTTGTTGTCTCCCGTAGTGAACTCCATAGGCATAATTTAACCAATAGGATGCTTTCACAGTTAATGTGCTCCAGGATTTTGGAGTGTGTTCCCCTGAGAAGTCTTGTTCTCAAGTGTGCTCTTACTGCTTTCCTCTTATTGTGGGAGCGAATCTTCTGCTCTCTAGGAGGGAAGGTAGGAGCACTGGAATAGATGATTTCTTAGATGGGGAGACCCGTTTGAAGGCTTCACCTTAGCCATGTGACTGCTGCTGTTTCCAGGGCCATTTTCCTCTCTTCCATTTTTTCAGAAAAAAATTCCACTGTTTGTTCATAATGTCTCATTCTCCCTAACTCCCAACGACAGGGAAGTTCTAGCTGCCATTCTTTTGGACCTTTTTGATTTCTCCCTGCAGGAACCTCATCGTTGGGAAATGTCATCCTCCCTAAAGATCCAATCAGCCTTGTTCTTCACATGTCCTCAGTACCCTCTGACCCTCTTATTGAAGGGCAGTCACAAACTCCGAAGCCTCCATTTAAGGAGTAGGTCCAGGACAGTCATCTCCTCATTTCCCAAGGGACTGCACTCCTTTGGGATTTCTTGAACTTCTCCGTTATTCTTCTCCCTCTTCCTTTCAGTTTTCTTTTCTGTGTTTCCTTCCCTCATTAGGTTGGAAGCTACTTGAGAACAAGGATTCTCTTTTTCATATTTGTATCTGCAGTGCATAGCACAATGCTTGGCACATAGTAGGTGTTTAGTCAATGTCTATTGACTGACCAATTGGTTTTTTAAAATAAAATTTTATCACTATTTTATTTGTATGTTTTTCACATACCCTTTCTTCCCTCCCTCTCCCCTCCATGAGCAATCCCTTATATCAGAGGATAGAAAGGGGGGGAAATAGTTTGGCAAAGAAAAAAGCCATATAGAAAGAACTGGACATTATATTTGTGTTTCTGATCCATAGTCCCTCCCTCCTCTGCAAGGAGTCTAGCTGGGGTGAGAGGAGTGTAGAGAGGATGTGTCCCCTTATATCTCTTCTTTGGGCACAAGTCTGGTCAATGTCTGCTGAGAATATTCAGCTTATTGTTGCATTGTTACCATTTTTTCCTTGCAGATCACTGTAGTTGTTTATATTGTTTTCCTGGTTCTATTTACTTCATATCAGCTCATGTAATCTTCTTATGCTTCTCCATATTCCTCATAGCCATTTCTTGCCACACACAGCGATTTTCCATTACCTTCCTGTACCATAATTTGTTTAGCCAGTCTCCAACTGATGCTATGTAATTTGCCTGTGGTTCTTTATTACCACAAAAAAGGATTGATATAACTCTATTGGTGCATGTAAGAGAGCTGACTTGCTCATTTAACTGAGGGAAGATTTGATCAACTAAGTTACTCCCTTCCATCAGGAGCTCTTCTAGTTGCCGTCCTCACCATACTGACAAAGTGCCATCATTTCAGGCTTCCCTACTATGCCACCTTTCTGGGGACTTGGTTTCCATCTTTGCCGCTGGGGTTATGGTAGCAGTGAACAGACATGGCAGACGGTGAAAAATATGAGGAACTATCTCATCCCACAGGTAAGGTCAGCCCATGAAGTGGTTCTACTTCATGGGACTCTCCAGTCTGGGGCTCCTGTGGCTTATCGCTTTATGTCTCAGAGCCAGGAGTGGAAATGTGGTTTTACTGCAGAACAGCCAAGTAGGAGACAGAAAGATCAAAGTAGATGGTCTCATAAAGTAATATGGCTTAAGGAAAGTAAATGCTGGCCTGAGAGTAAGGAGACCTTGGGTCTTGTCATGATCTCAGTTTCCTTATCATTAAGATGAAGGAGTCACCGTACTGTTCTCAAAAGTTTCTTTCAGTTCTTTGTTGTTGTATTGTGTCAGTTATATCCGACTCTCCATGATCCCATTTGGGGTGGTCTTGGCAAAGATACTGGATACCATTTCCTTCTACAGTTCATTTTACAGATGAAGAAACTGAGGTAAACAGGGTTAAGTGACTTGCCCAGGGTCACACAGCTAGTAAATGTCTGAGGCCCAATTTGAATTCAAGAAGATGCATCTTCCTAACTCCAGACCTGGCACTCTATCCACTGCACCACCTAACTACCCCTTCTTAGTTCTAGCATACTATGATTGGAAATGTTCTCTAACTTCTGACCTCCAGCCTGGATTTGGAATCCGAAGATCTGGGTTTGTATTTTAGCCCTACACCTATGTGACATTGGGCATGTCACTTACCCTTTGTAGTCAGTCCTCCGTTTTCTCATCTATGAAATGACAGGGTTAGTGTAGTGGGTATCTAAGATCCCTGCCACCTCTATATCTGTGATCCCCAATGACTCCAAAAAGATTTCTGGTATCCTATGCAATTTCACTATTCTCTTTCTATCTCTGAATGTCTGTCTCACTTCTCTGCAGTAAATTTTCCATGTAAGAAAACTGCATTAGTGAAGGCAAATGGAAGCCAGAATTTCTTCCTTGACCTGAATGAAGACAAAGTAATTTGCCTTCTCAGGAGTTCATTCAACTCTCCACCAAGAAAGCTGGATGCCTCATGAGAATAGACTGTCAGAATGTGCTTCGGGTTAAAACTCATGTTGGAAGGACAAAGAATTGGTTTTAAGGTCCAAGGAAATAGATGCAGGTAGAGAAATAGAAACAGGAAAGAAGGAAGGGATGGAATGAGTAGTAAAGGCAAGTTCACAACATAGCCAGTGCAGAGCAAGTAGGCATCCAAACTAGAATCAGGCAAGGTTCTATGCACAACACTCTGTGGGTAAGAAAGAACAGGGAGGAGAAAAATCAAGAAATACTGATCTTAAAATGAACAGTAATAATATTTCAATTTGACAACTGCCTGAGAATTAAGTGGATGCTCTCCCAGGTATGTGACTGTAGCCAAATCTAGTGGCATCTCTAGATCTCATTTCTGTATCTATAAAATGGAGATAGCTATAAATTTCCTTCAGAGAATATCTTTGTTGGGAACTTGTTATGTGTAACTCACTGTAATGGTGTTAAGCCAGATGCAAAGATAAATGAGAAATAGTTTATCACTTCAAGAAACTTGCCATCTGTAGTAGTAGGTCAGACAAAATATGTATACAGATAAGTAGAAAACAAAGTAAAATATGACCAGTGTTTGGGATAGGTACAAACAAAATGCTCTAAGAGTACAAAAGAGGGAGGGAACATTTCTAGGCAGGAACATTAGGGGAGACTTCAGCAAAAAGGTATGTTTAATATGCTTAATGTTTATTCTTAAGGATGGATGGTATTTCAATGGTCAGGGATAGTGGTAAGGTCCATTCCAGATGTAGGGGCCAGTATGAACAAAATTATGGAGGCATGAAAGTACAGAATGTGTTTAGGGTTTGGTCCAGTTTGGGTAGCATAGTGTTGGGGGCTGGAAGCGCACAGGCGTACTTTAGAATAGGTGCTATGTGCAGGGAACAGGCTAGAAAGTCAACAAGATGAAGGGAAGGATGTCAGGGCAACAGTGAGGGCTAAAAAAAAGAATGAGCCGAGAGTGAACCAGTCAACATGGTTTTGTATCTTTCTTCAGAAGTGGTAAAAAACTGAGAGGAGAGGAATGTTGATGATGAGGGTCACCCAGAAACCAGGATTGGCCAGATTTCCAGGGTATGATAAGGGCATCATTGAAATGATTAACCATAGGGTATAGGCTAGGGAGGAAGTAAAAAATGGAGCCAGAAAGGAAATAGTAGTAGAGGAGAAGAGAGAGATGGCAGAATGAGAGAACAGGGAGGAAGTAAAAGGTTCAGTGATAATGGTGAGATTGAAGAACAAATCAGTAGGTAAAATGTAAGCTTCTTAAAGGCAGGATCTCTTGGATTTTTGTTTTTGTATCTGAAGCACTTCATAAAGTTGCCTAGCAAATTGTAAATACTTAGTAAGTATCCGTTGACCAATTGAATGATTGACAGTTTGGAGGGAGTGAGAACTCTGAAAGGCTAGGGAAATTGGGATCAAAGAGGGGAAAGCTCAGAACTGGAGATCTTGGAGGTGAAGAAGTACCTAGTAATTGTGAGATCTAAGGTGTGACCTGCTAAAAAGTGGCCACTGAGGTCATGAAATATAAGGCAGCTCAAAGCTAACACCAGAGTGTTAGAGCTGGTGCCAAGTTTTTATTGATGAATCTCACAAACTTAGCTAGTCCAGCATGTGAACAATAGGTATTTATAAGCGGTACGAACAGGAAAGAATGCTAGACTTGAAATAAGGGAGATCTGAGTTCAAATCTAGCCTCAGACATTTACTAGCTATGTAATCCAGGGCAAGTCACTTTACCTCTGTTTGCCTCCATTTCTTCATCTTTAAAATAGCAGCTACCTCCCAGGACTGCTATGAGTATGAAATGAGATAAAAGCCTATTGCAACTTTAGGGCACTATATAAATGTTCACTATTCTATATTTTATTGCTGGCTCTATGCTAGAGATTTTGATAACCCAGGCTCACTCCTATACTATGATGAAGATTTCATGGATGAGTGGGACATTATTGAAGGAAGAGGTGTATACATGAAAAGTGTATAAAATAAAAAGTATATACTGTCTAAGAGAGGTTGTTAGGCAATTTATGGTACGTGCCAAGCCTACAGAAGGTAAAAGCTATGAGTTCAGAGAAGGATCTGAGGGTCAGAGTAGAGTTAGAGTCTGCTCGACATCTTCCCATATTTCTGCATTTTATTCTTTCTTCTAATTTGTTGTTGGCTTTGATCCGTGGTTTTATTTGTCAGTGATTTGACTGTATACAGATAGCTGATTTGGAAATGATTGCTACCTCATTTCTGGTCTGTTAAAATATAACAAAGCTCCATTTTTTGTGACAGTCTTTGATGTTCACAATGTTCATCACCTCCCAACTGTATGCTTGCAGAAAGTATTCATGATATATAGATGTGTGCTTTCTGTATTTTTCACAAGCCTTTAGCCCTTCTTGTTTCTTATTCCTGAAACACATTTTCTAGTTTATTTTTTGCTATTTTCTATTCTCACCTTTCCACAGAATCTCTGAATATTAAAGTATTTGTTGACTTAATTTTGTTTTTATTTATTTTTTTAAATTGTATTTTCTTTTATTCTTAATTCTCAATTCTCTCCCGTTTCTCTTTCCCAGCCACTAAGAAGTAAAAAAAATTATAAACACATATACTCACACAAAACAAATTCCCATATTAATCATTCAAAAACAGAAGGACAGAAAAGGAAAAGGAAGGAAAGAAAATATGTTTCAATCTGCCATCTGAGTTGATCAGCTCTCTATGTAGAGGCAGAAAGTATGTTTCATCATGAGTCCTTTGGAATTGTGGTTGGTCATTATGTTAATCAGTTACTAATTCTTTCACAGTTGACTATTTTACAGTATTATTGTTATTATATAATTTTTTCTTCCAGTTCTGCTTACTTTACTTTACATCTCTTTGTACAAATCTTTCCAGATTTTTCTAAAACCATTTTTCTTTTGTTATCATTTCTTATAGCATGATGGAAATACTTTTAGTTTTCAATTCTTTTCTACCATACACACAAAAAAGCTGCTATAATTTTCTACATATGGATCTTTTTCCTCTCTCTTTTCATCTCTTTGGGAGTATATTCCTATTAGTGGCATTTCTGAGTCAAAGGGTATGCACAATTTAATAACTTTTGGGGCATAGTTCCAAATTGCTTTCCAGAATGGCTGGACAAGTTCATAGCTCCACCAACACTGAATTAAAGTACTTATTTTCCCACAGTCACTCTAGAGTTTGTCATTTTCTTTTTCTGTCATCTTGGCCAATATGATGGACATGAAGTGGTACCTTAGAATTGTTTTAACTTGAATTTCTCTAATTATTAGTGATTTAGAACATTTTTTTTCAATATGGCTACTGATAGCTTGAATTTCTTCTTTTGAAAACTGACAACTTATGTTGATTTAATTTTGAGAACCTTATTGCACTCTGTGGAATTTCTTATTGACAGATTATGACCTCAAGCAAATCATTTAAGCTCCTTGGGCCTCAGTTTCCTCAGCTGTAAAATGAAGGGGCTGGATCAAATGATCAGTGATCCAATAATATTGTGTAGGTTCACAAACTGTAGTCAAGTTCATGGTATGGTGTGGGTATTTTTATTTTGGTAAATGTTTATCTTGAGTAAAGACATACAAAATGGCTCAAGTTTTCCATGAAATGCTGGTTTTTGTTGATTCTATGTGTATGGTAAAAGCAATTCTCTCAAATCCTGTATTTGCTTCTCCTGTGAGCCATTCTTGTATTGAGCTGCAATTTTCTTTTGTGTTCTGGTTTTAATTATAGTGAGAATGCCAGAATTGGTGTGATCCAGTTCCTCTAGCAGTATGTATATTCATTGGCTGTGGACAAGGATCTCATATTTAAAGTGCTAGCAATCAAACCAATATTTATAGATAATCTATTGAAGAGATATGAGAAGATTCTATACCTTAGCAGAAGTGAGAGGTCTATAAACACTGTATATTGCACATGCTTTCAGACTTTTCTTATGTACTGATCAGTTATGCTGCTTTTTTTCCTCTTCCTTCCTTCTCTCTCTCATCTTTAAAAATAATATTATATGGGATGAGGAGAGGGGAAGTTATAGTAATGCAAAAACAAAAGATATTAATAAAAACTTATTTTAAAAATATAGTCTATCTAAAACCCATGTGAATCTTGACATTTTCTGCACCCTTTTCCAAACCTCTTTCGTTGTTTTTATGAAAAAATGGAGGGAGAACTACAAAGAACTAAGACCTTTAAAAAATTTTTTTCTTTGTTTTGTGGATTGCTATGGCCAAAGCAGCCATACTGGTGATGAGCCTCCCTGTACTTAGCTAGGCTGGTCCTTAGCAAGCAGACCCAAGTAGCTCTTTGGCTATTTAATAGCTGGCTTTGGTTTTGCCATTAGGGGTAACCTCAGTTCTCTAACGTAACTTGCCAAAGTAGCTAGAAATATGAACAATTTGTAAACTTCTTTGTTTCTGTCTCTGCATTGTATGCTGTTTTATAGTTTATATACTGTGTTCAGGAAAGAACAAAGGACCTAGAATTACAGAACTAAAGGGACTTGTTATTGTTCAGCTGAATTTATTTTTAATCATATTTGCAGTAACAGCTACTTAAAATAACCTCTTTTCACATGTTTTGTAAATAGACCCACATCTTAACAATCAGAACAATTGACCTAGAAGGTTCAGAAAACTTGAGATTTCCCCCTGTACTTATTTATTTGGGTAAAAAATAATGCAACCTTAAAGGTTCTTCTCCAGATAAAATGTCTTCCATTCAATTATATAAGACCTCCTTAAAAGATGTAGCAACAAAAATAGCTTTATTTGATGTTTCTCTAAGATCAAATGGAGAGGAAAACAAGAAGGCGCATGCTTGCAAAAGTTTTTGTCAGTATATGAAGGATATTTATCCTATAAAGAGGCCAGTGGAGGAGGGATTCCTTACAAATCAGTGATACTTAAGTCCTCTGGCAGACTAATAAAGCCTATGGTTGTCCTCTCAGAAAGATTTTTTTTTAAACTCATAGTTGAAGGAAATGCTAAATTTCAGGTAGAGTTTTGTAAAAATAAAGATGTATTTTTCTAATCCCATTTCATACACTCCTGGAAATTTATTCGTATAGATAATAAGGTCCTCCATATGCCTCTGTTTGTGGATAGCAATATATTTATTGTATCAAGCTCCAGATCACTGTAGAGTCCCCCAAATGATATCTGTCATCCCTCAAAAGAGTTTAGTCCAACTATTCCCATAAGAAAAGTCAAGTGAATGGAGCAGTCTACTGTCTAGATTCTGATGCGTCATGTGCTATCCATAGAGTTGTCCATAAGTACACATTATCTTGGATAGACACTGTGTATAGACAATGAACTATATGCAAGACACTGTGTTGGTTTATTGAAGGTGCCAGGATCGATGTTACACGTCCTGCCCTCAAGGAGTTGGCAACATAATGCAGAAAGAACAAGTATAGGAATAACTGTAGTATAAACAAGATGAATCAAGTGGAGGAGATCCAGGAACTGTGCTATGAAAAATTTCAGGAAGCAGAGCTTACTTTTGCCTGTTGGATGAGATGGGGATCATAGAAGGTTTCATGAAAGACAACATCTGAGGTGGTTTGGGAAGGATAAGAAGGACATTGACAGAAAGAGGAGACAGATGGAGAGGGGGGAATAAGGGAAGATGGAAATATGAAGTTGTATTTCTAGGTGTGCTGAGTAAAGAAATAACAAGGCTATTGACTGCCTACTTTGTCTGAGTCATAGAGAACAAAGACTCAGATTTGATTCTTAACATTTCCTAGAAAGAGAAAGTTGTCGGAAAGGGAAGTGATTGAATTGATATTTCTGGTGAAAAGAATTTTCAGATGAATCTCATTCAAATTTAAGGATGAGGTAGTGAGAGGAAGACAGGTAGAATTGTGAACTTTAGTCATCTGTGCTGGAAAAGGAAGGTAAATGAAAGGGGGCCGGAAAGAATAACGTGCAGAGTCAAAGAATTTGATATTGGATCGGACAGGGAAGGGGATGAGATTGTTGCAGGCAAAATAAACTGTAGGGACCTACTGTTGCTTTAAAATGCTAAAAATATTGAATTCCTTAAAAATTGTATTATTTAATATCATTTTTGTTTGTTTTCCTTTCCCCATTCCCTACCTAGAGAATCATCCTTTGTAACAGGGAGGAGGACAGGGAACGAGAGAGAGAGAGAGAGAGAGAGAAAGACAGAGACAGAGACAGAGAGAGAATGAGAAAAAGAGAAGAAGAGAGAGAATGTGAGAGAGGAATAAGAGAGAAAAGAGGGAGAGAGAGGAACAGAAAAAGAGAACGAAAGAGGGAGAGAAAAACAAAAGAGAAAAAGAAAGGAGAGGAACAAGAAACAAGAGCAAGAAGAGAACAAAAGGGAGAGATGGAAAATGAAAGAGAAAAGAGAGAGGAATGAGAGAAAGAAGCAGGTGAGAGACTTCTCAGCTGAGTGTGGCCTTCTATGCAACTTGTTTCTGGCCTGTGGTCCTCCACTTCTGTAATGAAGTGAAGGAGGTAACTTTTCTGCTCACCTTTTCTCTCTTGATTTATAGAATTGTATATCATTTAATTTGTGTTGTTATTAGGGATGTGTTAGAGCCAGCTCCAAGGAGGAGAGCTTAGCATTCAAATTTTAGTGTGAGCATTTATACCTCACAGATGGTCAATCTGTTTACGAAAGTGATGGAGAAAATGCTAATAAACGCAAATTAAACTTGAGCATGCCTCATTCAGCCAGTTGTTAAACCTTGGGGCAGCTGGGTGGTGCAGTAGGTAGAGCACCGGTGCAGGAGTCAGGAGGACCTGAGTTCAAATCTCGCCTCAGACACTTGACACTCACTAGCTCTGTGACCTTGGGCAAGTCACTTAACCCCAATTGCCTCATCCTGGGTTGTCTTCGGTCATCCCGATGAATGTCTGGTCACTGGATCCAGATGACCCTGGAGGAGAAGTGAGGCTGGTGACCTGCACAGCCCTCCCTCACTCAAAACAAAGTCAAGTGCAAGTCATGTCATCCTTTCTCTGATGGCATGGTCTTCTTTGGCAACGAAGGACGAGCGCACACAAACCCTGGCCAGCACACCAGTGGTGGAGATCGTTGTAGCTGATCTTTCTGTTTAGCTTTTTAAAGTCCTTCACAACCTGTTTCTGGCTTACCTTTCCAATCTGATTCTACATGACTCCTCTTCCTGTATTTGACAGTCCAACCAAGCTGCTCTTTGGGCTTCCTCTCCTATCTCTATGCCTTTTACACTGACTAACTCCCATACCAAGAATGCACTCCTACCTTACTTATTTCGACCCCTTAGAATCCCTTGTTTCCTTCACACCCTTGCTCAGGCATTTTCCCAGATGTTTGTGGTCTTCCTTCTAAGCTTTAATTTTTGATGTTTCTATATCTTGTATGTACGTATTTATGTACATATTTTTTTTCTCTGATATAATGTAAGTTCCTTGAGTGCAGAGACTGTTTAATTTCTGTCTTTGAATCCTCAGTGCCTCCCTTGTCCTTGCACGGTACCTGGCACATAGGAGATACTTAAAAAATACTTCTTTATTTTTGAAGAAGAATATTCTCCAGGTAGGAGGGGATTCTATGCAAAAGCATGGTCAGAATGAGAACAAGGAACAGGATAGTCCAGTTTGACTTGAACAAAAGGTACAGTACAAGAGATAAATAGTACAGTATAAATAAAAATAGTATGAGAGAAAGCTGGACAGGTAGGGTAGAGGAAGATTGAAGAGGGCCTTGGATCAGGAGTTTATATTTTTCTCAATAAAAAATAGGAAGCCACAAAAGGCTTTTGAGAAGAGGGGTGATATGGCCGTAATACACTATTAGAAGGGTTACTCGAGCAATAAGGCGAAGACTGAATTGCAGTGAGAAATTGTAGACAAGAGACCAGTTAGGAGGCTGTTAGAATAGTCTGGGCAAGTAGAGATGAGTGCCTGCAGTAGGTTAGTTATATAGTAGTAGAAGAGAGGGACCAGATCCAAGAGATTTTATGAGGTATATATGATGGGAAGCGGCAAACTGATTAGATGTGTGCAGAGTGACAAAAAGGGAAAGATTAGAAATAGTCCCAAAGGAATGAATCTAGATAACTGGGGAGGGTGGTGATGCTATTAACAGAAACAGAGAAATGTAGGTACATTAACTACAAGAGAGGCTAGATAGGTCCTTCTACAAGAAAGCAATATAGGGAATACAGAGCCTTCTCTGTGGGATGAAGCTCATGGCTGAAATGTGCTTTTGGATTGGTATATTTTATTTAAAAGAACTAGAGTAGATAGAGGGGAAGGAGTGGGGGTGAAAGGGTAGCACTATATTAAGAAAGCTTACTCATATGAGGAAATTTGGGAACCAGAGTGGGGATAAGAGTGAAGAGGACTGGGGTCAAAGTGAGTGGTTGTAAAAACAGGAACAATTTTGTCATTAGACTATAGACCAGCAATGTATAACTCATGTGGCCGCAAAACTCCAGAGGAAGGTGCAGTCAGATTAAAATGTAATTGGAAAATGTTTAACAAAATAAATAAAAACATAACACAACATAGATAATGTTAATTTGTGGTTTTCTGTGTCAATATGTGCATCCATTTCTCTTTGAGATTGATTGACTTGTCTGTTATACTTGAACAGAGAGAAATGAGATGAAATGTTTGGAACACAGATCACAAATCTGGCATTGATGGGAAACTTCCATTGTCCAGACCTTTGCTGAAATTCTCTGTTAGCCCAAAAGCAAAATGAGAGAGAACACCCTATATAATAAGTATTAACTTTTTGACTTGTCTTAATGATATTTTTTTCATCCTTCAGAAGGTAGAAGAACCAAGAAGGGGAAGCTATTGAATTGAATCATATTCTTACTAACAGCTAAGAGGAACTGGAGGCTGGGATAAAAATAATGGGAACATGGTGGAGAGTGATCACTCATTCCTAGAATTTGTGATAGAAAAGTCAATCACTCAATAAGTGCCCAATTTGTGATAGAAAAGTCAATCACTCAATAAGTGCCCAGGTGCCAGGCACTATGCTACGCATTGATGATACAAAGAAAGGCAAAAGATAGTCCCTGTTCTCAAGGAGCTCACAGTCTGATGAGGCTTGATGCAAATAAGCTATAGATGGGACAAATTGGTGATAGTCAATAGAGGGGAGGCACTAGCTTTAAGGAGGATCAGGAAAGGCTTCTCATAGAAGATGGGATTTTAGCTGGAACTCAAGGGAAGCCAGGAAGTGGCAATAAGGAGAGAGAATTCTAGGCATAAGGGACAGCCAAAGAAAATGCCTAGAGTTGGGAAATGAAGTTTCTTGTGCTGGAGACAGAAACTAGACAGTCACACGTATGTCTTAGATTTTTGGAAAAGTGGGTTTCAAAAGGTTCAGGGAATAAATGTCAGATCTCAAGTAAGGAGTCCTTAACCTTTTTTATGTCATGGGTAATTTTGGCAGCCTGGCAAAGTCTATGGACTTCATCTTGGAATAAAGTTTTTAAATAATTAAAGGAAGTATTAAATTTCAGTAAGAGAATAGTGAAAATAAAGATGTATTTTCTTTTCATTCAAGTTCACAGACACACCCCACCCCACCCCCAGTCTACCTATGGATCTCAAGGTTAGAATCTCTGTCCTAGATTAAATCAGCTCAGGTGGAATGAGAATATTTGAGAATGATATTCTGAAGGTACAAAGGAATATAATTCCAATGAGGAGGAAAAATAGGGAACTCAGTAACTAATTTAGATTTTTTAAGATGTATGTACAGAAGTTTGAATTAAGGGCAGGTAACAGAAGATGAATATGAACATGTCATGGCATTGTAGAAAGAATGCCAGGGATCCAAAGCCCCGAATGAGTTAGGGCTGGCAAGGGAGGCTAGAGATGGCAAAAAAGACTCAAGTTATATTACATGAAGAGACTCAAAGAGTGGAGAGGACTGCTATTTGGTATGAATGGAGAGCTGCTTAATTTTTATTTTGTTTCTGACTTTTCACTAATTCCTTTGCAATGGAAATGACACCTAAAAAGGGCCAAATAGGAATTGAGACCTAAGATAAGTAAGAATATAGTGAGAGAGTACCCAGCTGCCCTTGATGAATTCAAGCCCTTTGGCCCATATGAACTAAATTTTTAGGTAATGAACTAACTGGCAAATGTGATTATAAAGCCCTTGTGAGTGATTGTTGAAAGATGTTGGAAAATGGAGCGGTACCATTGGAGAGGGCATGTGCTGTTCCAATGATCAAAAAAGGAAATAAACTAGAATCTACAAACTATAGACCAGAAAGTCATACTTCACTTCCAAGGAAAATTCGAGAAAGGGTCATTAAAGAGATGGTTAGTGAATTTCTAAAAAAGGAAGCAGGGCTTACAAAAAGCCAGCATGGTTTTGTCAAGAACGAGTCATGCCAGAATAAACACAGTTCCTTTTTGGGTAAAGTTACTAAACTGGTGAGAGGCAGCATGGTATGGAAGAACAGAGAGCTGGCCTGGCAGCCAGGAAGAACTGAGTTCTAGTTCTGCCTCCAAAACATACTGCCTGCATGAGCCTGGGGTAAAACCTTCCAGTGCTCTAGGTAGCAGCTCTCTAAGCCTATAAATTGCAGAGTATGTACTAGCAGAGTAGGTTGTAAGTATTTTAAGTATTGTACTGGCAGAGTAAGTTGTAAGTATTGCAAATATTGTACTGGGAGAGTAAGTTGTAAGAGTTATATTGGTACGGTAAGTTGTAAGTACTGTACTGACAGAGTAATTTGTAAGTATTACATTGACAGAGTAAGTTGTAAGTACTGAAAATATTGTACTGGGAGAGTAAGTTGTAAGAATTATATTGGTAGAGTAAGTTGTAAGTTTTGTACTGGCAGAGTAAGTTGTAAGTATTGAAAATATTGTACTGGGAGAGTAAGTTGTAAGTATTGTAAATATTGTACTGGTAGAATGGGTTGTTAGTATTGTACTAGTAGAGTGAATTGTTAATATTATACTGGCAGAGTAAGTTTTAAGTATTTTAAGTATTGTACTAGGAGAGTAAGCTGTAAGTATTGTAAATATTGTACTGGTAGAATAAGTTGTAGGTATTGTACAGGTAGAGTAAATTGTAAATATTGTACTGGCAGAGTAAGTTGTAAGTATTGTAAATATTGTACTGGTAGAGTGAGTTGTAAATATTGTACTGGCAAAATAAGTGGTAAGTATCGTAAATATTGTACTGGCGGACTGAATTGTTGTAAGTATTTTAAGTATTGTACTGGCAGAATACTTTCCACATCTGGAAGTTTTCTATTCCAGTGAAATCACAGATCTAGCTCCTAATCCTATTTAAAAAAGTAAATCATGAGAGGATTATAGATTTATTTAGTAGATATTTTAACAAAGGATTTGAGAATCTCACACTCTTATTATGGAAAACATGGAGAGATGTAGACTAGACAGTGATGCAGCTTTATGGATTTGGAACTGGATCATTTTATTGATGACCTGGATAAAAGACGAAATGACACTCTGCAGATGATATGAAGTTAAGAGATGTAAGTAACACATTGGATAACAAGAGTCAGAATCCAAAAGGCCCCAACAAAGTTGGAGGACTTGACTGAATGGAGTTAAGATGAAACTAAGTAGGGATAAAGGTAAAGTCTTAGATTTAGAGAAAAAAAATCAACTTTACAAGCACAAGGTTGAGGAAGCATATTTAGACAGCAATTTCCCTGAAAAATATATAGGGGTTTTAGCAGGTTGCAAGCTCACAGTGAGTAAGCATCATGATATGGTAATTAAGAAACAAAAGCTAATGCAGTCTTTTGCTACATTAAGGAAGGCATAACATTCAGGTATAAGGAGATTCTCTATACTCTGTCCTGGCAAGACCACATCTGCATATTTTGTTTATCTCTGGATACCTCAATTTAACAAGAACATTAATTTTAAAAATTTTTACATATATTTAAATTTTAAATTTAATTTTAAATCAATTAATTTTAAAAATGTTACGTATATTTTTATCCTCCAAAGATCACATTAAAACAATTATTTTTAACATTTTAAAAACAGTTTTGAGTTCCAAATTCCATCCCTCCCTGCCCTCCCCCCTCCCTAAGATAGTAAGCAATCAGATGGAAGTTAAACATATGTGATTAAAACAAGGACATTCCTAAGTCCTTGATATGTTTGCTGATAAGACATGTTCAGAAGAGGACAACCAGGATGGGTAAGGGCCTTGAGTCCTTGTCATAAGAGGATTAATTGAAGAGACTAAGGCTGTTTAGCTTGGAGAAGACTCAAGGGGCTGCAATAGCTATGTTCAAGCATTTGAAGCCCCTCCATATAAAAGAAGGATCAGATACGTTTTTTTTCCTCAGAGGACAGAACCAGGAGCAGATGTTGATGTCAAGGAAAACTTCCTAATAATGAGAGTAGTTGAAATGTAGAAGGGACTGCCTCAGGAGGTAGTGGGGATCACCTTCTTTGTAGGTCTTGAAGAAGAGGATAACTACTGGTCAAGTATGTTATGGTGGGAAATCCTTTTGGGTATGGGTGTTGGTGGCTGATGTACTGTACAGCTCTAAAATTCTAGGATTCTATGAAGTTAGAAAGAGAGGAAAGAATTGGGCCAATCATGGTGAATTCACATTAAGCTTAAGGACTGGCAGGACATATAAATGAAGATACCTAATAGGCAACGAAAATAAAGGACTGACATGGAGTGACATATATGAGTGATCAAAAATGAAGTTAGCGAAGCCAGGCAAACAACCATAAAATGATTCAAACTGAATACAGCAAAATTGTAAGACCAAGCTTGTCCCCAAAGAAGAGATATGAGAAGACATCTCCCCCACTTCGTGGAGAGTCATAGGTGTGGAACATGGCATATAATTCCCACCCCCACTCCCCTAAGCATTGATTAACTTTGTGGAATTTATTTTCTTTTAAAATAATTTATTTTACTAAAGATAGCTTTCTGGTGGGTGGAGAAAAGGAAGGGGATGAGAGAGGAAGAGATGTAAGCATTGCAAAAACAAATACTATAAATAAAAAAACTATTTAAAAAGAGAAATATAGGTTTGAACCTCTGGAGAAAAGTTGAGAGTAGGGCTCTAAATTTGGAGTTTGTTTGCCTAGTGATTTTAATTAAAGTACAAGAGATGGATGAAATCACCAAGAAAGAGACGTGAGAAGAGATCTTTGTGGGGGGATGCCTTCATTTAAGGGGCATGCTCTTGGTCATCCTTCCCTAACTTAGAGTTAATCTGTATTTATCTAATTACTTTATTAAACCTATGTAGTTCTAGCTAAAAGGTATAAGTAATTAATGCCCATCGTTCATGCATATCGTGCATATTTTCCTTAATATCTGAACTCGGAATTATATTCATTGTCATATTTCACGCTTCTTCCATTCTCATGGTGCTAAAAAAGTTACTCTTCCCCATTTTCTCCCCAAACGTCACTCAGTCATTTCTCTCTAAAGTCCTGCCTTGATAGCTGCTTACCTTTGCCCCATTGATAAACAAATTTAGTGAGCTGACAGGTACTATTCATCCTTGACTTGACATCCGGTCTTGATGTCTTTTATTTTTGCCAGTAGACACAAGTTTCAATTAAACAAACATTAATTGAGCTTATATTGTATATAATAATTAATCAGATAAATATTTTTTAAGTACCTGCTATGTACCAAGCACTACAATAGACACTGGGGCTACAAAGATAAAATCTAAATAATCCCTGCCTTCAAGGAGATTATATTCTACTAGGGGAGATAAATCTACAAATATAACTATATGCAAAATAAATTCCAGGTAAATAAGAGGATGTCATTAATAGCTGATGGGACCTTCATGTAAAAGGTGGGTATTGAGCAGAGATTTTTAATTATTATTTTTAAAATTTTTTAAATTTATTTTTAGTTTACAACATTCAGTTCCTCCAGCTTTTGAGTTCCAAATTTTCTCCCCTTCCTTCCTCTCCCCCTCGCCAAGAGGACATGCAATCTGATATGTGCTCTACATATACATTCACATTAAACATATTTTTACATTATTCATGTTTCAAAGAATTACAACCAATGAAATGAACCATGAGAAAGAAGAAACAAAATGAAATCAAATGAAAGAGAGAGAGAACAAATAGCATGCTTTGATTTGCATTCAGACTCCATAATTCTTTCTCTGGATATGGATAGCATTTTCTGTTATGAATCTTTTGGGGTTGTCTTCGACTTAGACGTGCTGAGAAGAGTCAAGTCTATCAAAGTTAGTCACCACGGAGTGTGGCTGGAACAATGGACAATGTTCTGGTTCTGCAGAGCAGAGTTCTGAAAGAAAAAGAGTTGCTCAGAGACAGCAGAGATGGGGAATTTCATTTCAGAAATGTGGGACAGCCAGTTCAAAGGTCCAAAGATGGAAAATGTTTTGTCCTGCATGAGGGAAAAACAAGAGGGCCAATCTGACTGGACCATAGAGTTCAATAATGGAGTGAAAAGATATGCCTGGTTGTAAATGGCTTTAAAAGCCAAACACCAGAACTTATATTGACTCCTAGAAGCAATAGAGGATCATTAGAGTTTCTTGAGTAGGGAAGTGATATGGTCAGACTTACATTTTAGGAAAATCATTATGGTAGCTCCATGGGGGATAGTTGGAAGAAGAAAGAGATTTAAGATAAGGGAGGTTATTGCATTTGTCTGAATGAGGGAGATGAGGTGTTCTTCATCAGGATCATGGCCCTGTGATAAGAGAGAAGGGAGAACAAGAGTTCTTCTGGAGGTAGAATTGATATAACTTAGCAACTGACTGGATATGGGTCAGTGAAGGAGTGGAAACAATGAAGGATGACTCTGAAGTTACAAATCAGGGTGGATGGTATTACCTAGCAGAAACCAGGAAATGTGAAAGGGAGGCATAGTGAGTGGAAAAGATTATCTGTTCCGTTTTGGACTGGTTGAGTTTGAGATACAGATAAGTGGGATGCCCATATGGAGATCTCCAACAAACAGCTGATGATGTGAGCTAGAGTTCACGTGGGAGATTAGGGCCAATATATAGATTTGAGCATCATCTGCTTAGAAGGAATACAGCATAAGAGAGAGAGAAGAGAAAAGAAAAGGGGTCAGGTCAGAGCCTTGGAATATGCTTAGTGGCTGGGAAACCCAACTGAAGAGACTGAAGAGGAAGGAAAAGAAGGCGTCTCAAGGGCCTCTGGTGTGCTGGGTACTACTTTACAAATATTATCTCATTTGCTTCTAACAAACACCCCGGGATGTAGCTACTACTATCAGTCCTATTTTAGATTTGAGGAATCTGAGGCAGACAAAAGTTAAGTGACTTTTTCCTCAGGGTCACACTGATAGTGAGTGTCTGAGGATGGATTCAAACCCAGCTCTTTCTGACTCCATGCCCATCTATTGTACCACTTTGTCCCTGGGACCTTCCCTCATCCCCTTAGTTGCTTATACTCTTTCTCATCAAATTATCCTATATTTACATCTCTGTGTATATATTGTATCCTTTCTCCTAGGATGTAAATCCCTTGAAGACAGGAAGGAGGAGAACCAAGAAAGAGCAGGGTCATCTAGCCTAGTCAGTCTCCTTCATTTTACAGATGAGGAAACTGAGGCACAGAAAAGTGAAAATGATTTGCCCCAGGTTGCCCAGGTGGTAAATAGCCAACCCAGGATTCAAACCGAGGTCATTGACTTTAATTTCAGGATCTATCTCTGTCTCTTTATTGCACCACATTGACTCATAATATCAGAAAGAGGGATAGAGGACACGGAGTATGAAGACTTATAAAAGACCCCTGGATTTAGTGGTTCAAATGCATAACGGAGGGCATGATTAACAGTGTAAGGTTATGGAGGAAACGAACTCAAAAGAACAGGTAAAGGAATAAATTTGGCTGAGACCAAAAGAAAGGAAGAAAAAAGATGGATAAGGGCATTGGAAGGTTTAGAATAGTGAAAAAAAATTAATATCATAGATCTGGAGTTGGAAGGAAACCCAAGGTCATCTAGTCTAAACCCATCATTTTACAGATGAAGAAACCGAGGCAGGGAGAAGTGATGTAAGATGACTTCGCAAAGGTCAGACACATGACAAGCATCAGCGGTGATGTTTAAACCTGTTTGAACTCTGACTCCAGAACCAATCCAAAGAGGGATCAAGGGGAGCAGGCATGGGTTCGTTGGCAGTTTACTAATGTATCTTTCTTTTTCCTGGTAGGATGCTCAATGGAACGACATTGACCACATGGAAGGATCTCGGGATTTCACAGTTGACCCACACCATTTTGGCACACTCCCCCAGCTAGTGATGGACCTTCACAAGCATGGGCAATACTACGTCCTAATTTTGGTAAGGTGACTTCTGACCATCTATGAAGGGTCAGGGTGGCTCCCTCTGTAGGGAGCTCAGGGAGCCTGAGTCAGGAGAGAAGGTCATACTGCTCCCGCCTTGTGAGAAAAGTAACATAAGGCTATTGGCACTAAGGAAAAAAGCCTGTTTACATCTACTCCTGGATGAAGCCATGGAAGTCAGTCCCCTAACTGAACTCGAGGAGATCATCGGATCATAGACATAGCTAGAAGTGCTTGGCACAGAGTAGGTGATTAATGAATATTTTCCAACTTTTTTGTTCCAAGAACACATTAAAAAAAGTGTTATGAAATCTGAGGGTAATTTATTATATTACTCATAATCTCTTAGATTTATTCATAAAGTGCTTACAATAAATAGAGCAATAACTTTTGCCTTCAAAAGCTCCAAATTAAAATTGCTATTATATAACTAGAAAATAAAACTTTATTCCACCTTTGATCATGGTAACTTATAAAATTATAAAACTAATTATAAAATAATTATAGATATTTTAGTATAACATTTTGAAAAAATTGAAAGACATAATCAAGTAAGATCTTATAATGCTTACTATTACCTGTAAGACTTTATTAAACGTCTTTATTTTGTAAACTTTGCTGAATGTAAGGAACATTTTAACGAAATAAGTTATAACTTGTAAATTTAATTTTGATGTTGGACTTTTTTATTTGAACAAAGGTTTGCAGTACTTGACTCAAAACCAGGCAAACATATTCTTAAATCTGGGTCCACATTGAGTTCATTTATTTTGATTTAGAACTAAAATAAAATGAAAATGCTTGCTCACATATATATGTGGTAGGAGAATCATACAAACACTGGATAAGAGATGGAAATTCATTTTAAAGTTTTAGTCACTTAAAGAACTGATTAAAAATATGTAGCCATCTATGAATATTTATTTTTCTTCTGGCTAATGACAAGTGCTATATTAAAATGTGCCTAAGGTTCAATTGCATAAATTGCTTCATTTTTAAGCAATGTTTATATATAAACTGGCTGTTGTAAGGAAAGAATCTCTTCAGACATGACTTTCATCTTTTTTTTTTTTACTACTGGCAAACCAGCTATACTCTCACAGATTCTCTGTCAGATGACTGACCAGTGTTGTTAACCAGTTCATTTGAAAATTCACCAGATAGAAGAACAGTAAAATAGTGGATAATAATTTTAATTTGGAAAATAACCTTAATATTGCAGTGAAATATAAGGTTTGTTTCTGCAGAATATTTGTGATGGTCCATGATGTTTTCAAAATGGCTTATAATGTGTATGTCCAGTGCTCATGTCTTTGAAACAGTCTGAGAGTTTCACTTCAGTGCAGATGTTCATAATATAGTAATCACATGTTTACACAGACGATGAGGTAACAGAAGGGTATGAGGGAGCTGCTCTGGTACACTTCATAGAAGGTAGAGAAGGGTGTGCACAAGCATATGACCCTCTGTTGAGAATCAGTTTGCACTCAAATGTCAAATCCTTGTGATGGTTTGGAAACAATTTGATGACATGTTGAGAAACTGCAAGAATTTGTTGACCCTAGTCAGTAGTTGTCTAAGTTAGAGTTTGATGTACCCATTGTATGAATACCAAAATAATTGTGCCCATAATAAGGATGGATTCATATCACTGCAGAAACAAATTTATAATGTTTCACACATGCATGTTTGTTGGCACAGAGGAAAAATATATTTTTAACAAAATTGGACAATTATTTACTGCTTAAGAAACAATTAAAGAATTTTTAGCACAAACATCTTAGACCATTCCAATGAATCCATGAACCTAAATGGGAACCACTATACTACTTGACTAGTTGGATAAAACGATCTCAGAGACCATTTCATTCAAAACTCTCATTTTACAGATGAGGAAAACTGAGACCCAGGGAGGATAAATGACTTATCCAAGGCCATGCAAGTAGTGTTATAGGTATGACTGGTAATCAGATCTCCTGATTCCAGAATGAGTTCTCTTTGTATTGTACTATGATACCTCCCAATAGCAACTATGGCTATCTTAATGCCACATGGAAATTTCTTTTGTGAAGGAAAGCTTTAATTGACCTTCAGAGAACTCAGTCACCCACAAGTAGAAATAATTACCCTCCCCCCTCTTTCATGACACAAATATAAGTATCATTGGACTTGGCTTCATGGGATCATAGACTCAAGAGGCTTTGTCCCTAATTAGCTATGTGATCTTGGGAAAATTCACTTAACTTCTCTGTAAATGAAAATAGCACAGACATGTCAAAGGTCTTTTCTGTCTCTTGAATTCCATGGCTCTTTGCTTGTCTAATTTGAAATCTTTCAATTATAAATAAAAAAAATCCCCTTAAGACAGAGTCACTCTTTGGATTTGAATCTCTAGGACATAACCAGTTTCTTTTTATGGGTTTGCCCAAGGGAAGTACAGCACATTCCTTGCTTTTCCATTTCCCCTGTGATCACATCCTCTCAAAGCTCCACCCTTGAGGCTAGTTTGGGTGGTTTAGGGATTTCCCCAGCATACTACTTTCCAAAAAGAAAACACTCAATATTCCTCTTGCACAACTAGAGTTCCAGCCAAGCTTTAAATGGCTCATGTAACAGGAAGCAAGCACCAAACAAGGAGCCACGAGCTGGTCAAGCACTCTGCTCTCATGCCCCAGGGTTAACAGGATTCCTGGACTAGGGACTTATTTAAAGTAGGCCATAAAAATTCTCTTCTGTTTCAATCCCTTTGGGCAACTAAGGACTTTTCCTATTGCTCTACAGCATCACCCTCCAACATGAAGCTTGTGGGAGGGAGTGCCTTAAAGATATCTTCACAGACACTTAGGTAATTGTTTTCTGCTTTCTAAAAAAAACCTTTTTTTAAAAAATTTTTAATTTTCCAACTGACTCCGTATCTATTCCCAGAGAGCCATTCCTTTATTTTTTTACTTTTTTGAGTTTTATTAATTTATTTGTTTTCAATTTTCTACAATCACTTCCATAAGTCTTAGATTTTTTCCTCCTCCTTCCCACCTCCCTCCCTGAGACTGCATGCATTCTTATATGTTTTCTATACATACATTCTTATTAAGCACATTTTCACACGAGTCATTGTTGCACAGAGGATTTAAAAGGAATGAGGGAAATCATGAAGAAAAACCAAAACAAAACAAAACATAAGAGAAAATAATTTGTGTCATTCTACATTCCAATTCCATAGGTCTTTCTCTGGATTTGGATTGTATTTTGCCTCAGGAGTTCTTTGGGAATGTTTTAGGTTCTTGCATTGCTGTGAAGGGCCAATTCTACCAGAAAAATTCCTCGCACACTGTGGATGTTACTATGTACCAAGGTTCTCCTGGTTTTGCTCCTTTCACTCAGCATCAGTTCATATAGGTCCTTTCAGGCCTCTCTGAAGTCTTCCTGTTCATCATTTCTTATAGCACAATAGTATTCCATTACATTCATATACCACAACTTGTTCAGCCATTCCCCAATTGATGGGCATCCCCTCAATTTCCAATTCTTGGCCACCACAAAGAGAGCTGCTATAAATAATTTTGTACTTGTGGGACCCTTTCCCATTTTTATGATCTCTTGGGGATAAAATCCATTGGCTAGACTCTTAGGGAATGTGGGAACATTAATGGAGGACCATACCTTTTAAAAAAAAAAAGAAATTAAAAAGGAAAAAGAGTAACAAGAGGATAAAAAATCCAGTAAGGTCAAACAACACATTGGAAAAAAGGCAGATATCATATGTAATGTTCCCCACTTAATTGATTCTTCTTCTAAATCAGGGCAGCTGTGTTCTCAAGGAAGGTCAGTGGACTCCTATAACTTCTAGACTGCTTATAATATTTCTTTTTAGGGTCAAGATTTCTGCCAGATGTTGCCCCAAATGGTAACTGCTACTTCCCAAATGTGTTTTCAGGATCCTGCCATCAGCAGCAGTCAGGCTACTGGCACTTATGCACCTTATGATGAAGGTTTGAAAAAAGGGATCTTTATTAACAACACCCATGGACAGACATTGATTGGACAGGTGAGAGAAAACTGCATTGGACAGGTACAGAACACTGATAACGTTCAAGAGATGGGCTAGCCCCAGAATGATGGGAAACGTCTGGCATGATTAGGGAACTAGGTGTTTCCAGTGGAATCACTCTGTAGTCCTTTTCTTTAGACCCACAGGGCATGAAGTGATCACTCTCTTTCATCTCTGTCTTATTTATGTAGAATCCTAGAGTGTGGCTGCAGTGGGAGGGAAGGGCTCAGAGATCTTAAAAAGATTCCAGAAATTGGCTAAAGGTTGGAGATAAAACCTAGCTGCCTGAAATATCAGGATTTCACTATTAACCTTGACTAGTTTGATTCTCTTTCATGAAAAGTAATAAGAACTAATCTAATGTCCATCCTTCTTTTCCTTTCTGCGCCTGGGGTGCTAAGTTAGATGCAGTAAGATGTCCTAAAAGTACCCAAAGCTCTCCAGAACCGAAAGAATATGCCCTACCTAGCTGCCTAGCTAGGGTGCCTAGCTCAAGGGTTTTTCATTTTTTTTGTGTCATGGACCCTTTGGGCAGTCTGATGAAGTCTATGGACCCCTTCTCAGAAGAAAGTTTTTAAATGTGTAAAATAAAATATATAGGCTTGCAAAGGAAACCAATTATATTAGAATGCAGTTATCAAAGTATTTTTAAAAAAACAAGGGCACAGACTCCATCTTAAGTACCCCTGCCCTAGGGTAAGAAGGGAAGTGGGTTAAAGGGTAGAGGTCTGTGGGTGTTTGGGAGAAGATAATTTACTCTTGCTTTCCTGAACTATGTGGTAGGTGTGGCCTGGCCTCACTGCGTTCCCTGATTTCTCCAACCCAGAGACACATCAGTGGTGGCTAGAGAACCTGAATTTATTCCATGCAAGAGTTCCCTTTGATGGACTCTGGATTGTAAGTTTCTTCCCTCTGTAGGGGCCTAATTCATCATAGGGCAGAGATTCTGACCTCTTCTCTACACTGTAAAGACTGTGGTAGGCTATTAATGCTTCATCTCTGTCAAATAACAGTACTTCTGGCAGAAGAAGAGCATATCTCAAAGAATTTTGGAAGATTTTTTACCATTTCTGTTGGCATTTGCTTGTCTAAAAATAAATGATTGAAATCTCCTTATAATAGCCACTCTGTGACTTTGAGTCTCTAGTATATAACCAGTTTTTATAGCTTTATGCCTTATACCTTTTTATACCTTCTTGCCTGCAAACATCTCTATGTCCCTCACTGAGCATCATTATCCCAAAGAAGCCTTAAGAGGGCAGAGTCAAAGGAGAATACTAGAAGATCACTTAGAGAGAGAAACTAGCCATGTAACTAAAGCTGAGTTGCAGGAATATGCCTGGGGGCTGAGCTCTGAGGACAGAGTGTAACATACCATCCCATTTAGGTTCTGCTACCAGAGTTTTCTGGCTAAAACCACCTAATGTTGAAAATGAACATTGAAGTCCTGTGTAAGTAGGCTGGGGTACCCTTTCCCATGAGTCCACAATGCCTATCTCTGTGTCTAGGACATGAATGAACCATCTAACTTCAACGATGGTTCAGTAGATGGTTGTACCTCTGGAGAACTGGATAATCCACCCTACAAACCTGGTAAGGGGGGGAGGGAGGGAGGAGTGTTTTTCCCTCATGAACATCCACTCACAAGCCCATTTCCTCTTCCCTTTTTCAGCCTTTTTCCATTGCACTGCCTTTGGTTGGATGAGAAGTTTCTTGTTTGTGAATAATTTTTATTTTTCTGTTTCTCTGTCAGCGGTGCTGGGAGGCTCTTTATTTGCCAAAACAATCTGTGCCTCTGCAAAGCAAAGTCTGTCCTCCCACTATAACCTTCATAACCTGTATGGGCTGATGGAGGCCAAAGCCACTGCCAGGTGAGACAAACGAATGGCATTCTGGTGATGGATATAGTGGTAGAGCTATTGGCCCTGGGGTGGTCAACTGAAATCTGTTCTTTCATATCATGGATAGTAAATAATATAAGCTGGAAACAATTATCCTGGTGTTAGAGAGAACAGTGGGACCTCTGGAGTTTTGATAGTTTTTTTTTTGTTTTTTGGTGGTAGAGGTAGGGTGTGTTATGCTGGCAATGGAGACTAGGAAGCCATTATTATGAACACTCCCCCCTTTTAATTATCTTACATTTGGGTCTAGCACCATCATTATTCTTATCATCATCAGCATCATTATTACATGATATTGTTCAGCCTGTTATTGGCACTGAGGCGAGGACCCTAAAGAGGAAACTATGGTCTCTGCCCTCCATAAAATCTACAACAGGAAAGATGCTTAGAGACCATCTAGTATTTTAATCTCTTACTGTTTCATGTAACCCTTATTGAATGGATGAATGCAAAATCATTTATTAAACATTTGCTATTTGTTAAGCCCTAGAGATACAAATACGAAAGGGAAATAACCTTTTTTTCTCAAGGCACTTAGAGTTTAATGAGAAGCAACACATAGGAGAATAGTGGTTCCCAACATGAGATAATATTTGCAAAGTGATTTGCTAACCTTAAAGGACTATGTAAATGCTAGCTGTTATTATCATTATTATTAGGGAGGGGTGGTTTGGTCTAGGAAGCCTCATAGATTGGGGGTGAAACACAAGAAGGTCAAATGAAACCCCCTTTCCAGAAGCAATGGTGGTGCTGATTTTGTTTTAGTTCTTTAAGAAGAGGTAGAAAAGGGGAGGGGAGGGTAGAGGGTGACTGGAATGAACAAGTGTGGTCCTATGGAGTTCAGAGCTGAGTGAATTAGTTGCTCCAGGGCATGGTCTCTGGGGAAGTGGTTTGCAAGGTAGAGAGAACATCAGTAGGTTAGGAAACATGTCTTCAGTGCTAATGGCCCTTGGGAGCTTAAAGACCCCTTCATTTAACAAATGAGGAAACTGAGAGGTTAAGTGACTTTCCAGGCTTACCCAGTTGGCAAGTATCTAAGGCAAAATTTGAACCCAGGGCTCTCTGATTCTAAGTCTAGTGCCCTATCCATTACTCTTATATTTTTCTTTTTATTTCAAACCCTGAACTATATATTTGGAAGATTTCTCCTATTGACCAGAGCATTATTTCTCCACTTGTAGGTACCCACAGCTCAAGTCCCTAAGGGACTTACAGTGATCCTACAACACTACCCTTTTTCCGCTAGGCCAGGGGTGGGGAACCTGTGGCCTCAAGGTCACATTTGGCCTTTTATGTCCTCAGGTACAGCCTTTTGACTGAGTTCAAGTTTTACAGAGCAAATCCTTTTGTTAAGGGAATTTGTCCTCTAAAGTTTGGATTCAGTGAGAGGGCCTCATTTGAGGACCTAGAAGACCACATGTGGCCTTGAGGCTGCAGGTTCTCCACCCTTGTCCTGAACAATTTTCACCTTCTCTTGAGACATCCCAAGGTCGCTTACAGCAGAGATTAGAGTTATACTGTAGACAGACTCCCTCTGTGATGGAGCATCTCCTAACCATTATTCACATGCCTGTCCTCGCCAGCAGTGTTGCCATCTGTTAAGGAGTGTTCCGGGCCCAGAGACTCCATCCCTACCTTCCACATAGTCTTCCCCATATACCTATGACAGTTATTTTCTGATCTAACCAATGCAGGCTAGCTCTTTTAAAAAAAAATGAATTTGTTTTCAGTTTTCAACAATCACTTCCATTAAGTTTTAAATTTTCTCCCCCTCTCTCCCCTAGATGTCATGCAGTTTCATATGGGTTCTACACATGTATTCTTATTAAACACATTTTCACATTAGTCATGTCACGTAGAAGAATTAAAATGAATGGGAGAAACCATGAGAAAAATCAAAACAAAGCAAAACATAACAACAGAGAAAATAGTCTGCTTTGCTCTGCGTTCTGACTCCACAGTTCTTTCTCTGGATGTGGATGGCATTTTGCATCATGCGTCCTTTGGAAATGTTTTAGATCCTTGCATTGTTATGAATGGCTAAGTTTATCAGACATAGTCCAGGCTAACTCTTTTGATAAAATCTATCACTATTCTTGCTATAGTGATATAGCAAGTGATAGAAGTGATATAAGTACACAGGCTACTTCCACATAATCATCTCATTTTTTGTGTTTATCCAAGTACCACTTCTTTAAGAAAAAAGGTCTATATACCTTGGGAGGAAAGGAGGGTTCACAGGGAACAAAACTACAGTGTCTTCCTAAAAGACTACATTATTCCTTAAAATTCTTTTTATAATTCTTTCCCAATCCTGTACACCCATCTTAATGCTAGTACCTTCTCCAGATATATATCTTGCTCATACATAATTGTTTACACGTTGTCTTTCCCATTAAATTGTGAGCTTCTAGAGGTCATGGTCTGATTTTTCCTTTCTTTCTATTTGCTGCATATAGCACCCTGCCTAGCACAGTGTAGTTGCATGTTGAATTGACTCATCTTTGTGACTGAGGGACTGAACAGTGTGGCAACGTTTAGGTTAAGTAACAGGTTGATCCCTCCTGTTACTTCCCATTCCCTGAAATTTCTGAATACATTGGCTTGTGGACTGGCTTTTTCTTGTCTTCCAGTGCCTTGATTGCTATCCGTGGGAAGCGCCCATTTGTCATTTCCCGATCCACCTTTCCCAGTCAGGGTCGCTATTCTGGGCACTGGCTGGGGGACAACAGGAGTGAGTGGAAGGACATGTACTGGTCAATCCCAGGTAAGACTCAATCAAAAGTCTATCCAGCCATCTCCAGATCCCTTGAACTTCAAGGCTTTTCCAGGCCTGACACTCTATGTTCTACAAAACATTCCCCCGAATGGCTAAAAGTACCATGTCCAATTCTCATTATAGCAGGAAGGAGTTTCTAGGTCTGTGGGCTGCTCTTGGAAATCACCTTGATTTTCTCCTTTCTGTACAATCCAAGCAGCTGTTTCTTTGTGACTAATACATGTCAAGGGCTTCTCATTCATTTTTACTTGTAGCTCCTGAGAAAAAGGGAAACTAGCTTTATGTCCTCTTTTACTGAAGAGGGAAATGAGACCCGTAAAGGAGCAGTGATTTACTCTGAGTCATATAGTAAGCAAGAGATGGGATTCAAACCTAGTGTTTTCTGAGTCCCAAACAATGAAAGTCCTTTTTTTCCTCTAGACACTCAAGTCTTATACAAATACTAATTGTGTTTTCATTAGTCTTGACCTTGGATTATCTCATTCTTTCCATTCCCAGGTCTGTTAAACTTCAATCTCTTTGGAATCCCCTTGGTGGGTGCCGATATCTGTGGGTTTTCAGGGACTACAACTGAGGAATTATGTACTCGATGGATGCAGCTTGGAGCCTTTTATCCTTTTGCCCGAAACCACAATACCAAAGATGTGAAGGTAACTCTGGGAAAAGTTTAGGATTGACAAATAGCATTTCAAAGGGAATGCCTGAATGGCTCTTTCTAATACTTCACGCCCTCTCAGTCGATCAACAATAAAAAGGTATTTATTGAGCCACTACTAATCAATCAGCAAGCATTTATTAAGTGTTCTCTATGTGCTAGGTATTGAGTATTTGAAGATAAAAACCAAAAATAGCCCCTGCCCTCAAAGAACTTATAGTCTATCCAAGGAAGACAATAGGTGTATACTTAGCTGTAGACAACATATAAACAAAATAGGCATGGTATTATTTTTTAGGGGAAACAGGTACACATAAGATATAATTAAAATAGATACAAGGGGAGTTCCTGGAGGCATCAAAAAAGATTTAATGTAGAAGGATGCTCTTGAACAGAGTTTTTAAGTAAATTGAAGGAAAGAAGGAATTCTAAGAAGAGGTGAAAAGAGAGTGAGAGAGAGAGTATAAGAGTATATTCCTGGCATGGAGGACAGCCCATGGAATGGACAGGAGATTCAATGTCATGTTTGGGAAAGAGCAAGAAGCCCATTTTCACAAGTCAGTAGAGTGTAGGAAGAAATGTGGGGATTAACATGACAAAATTGGAAAAGTAGATTGGAGCCAGATTATGAAGGATTTCAAAAGACAAATAGTGGAGATTATGCTTGATGCCAGAAGCAATAGGAAGCCACAGGAATTTATTGAGTAAGGCAGTGGCATAGTGAGACATACATTTTAAGGGAAATCACGGGCAGCTGTGAAGAGGTTGGACTGGAGAGGAGAGAGACTTGAGGCAAGGCATCTAATTGGAAGGCTTGCAGTAGTACCTGAAAGGTGAAGAGAGCCTGAACTATAGTGTGAGTAGAAAGGGAGTGATATGAGAGATATTGTAGAAGTAGAAAGGACAAGATTTGGTGTGACATTTAAAAAAATTGAGAGACACAGCTTCTGGGCAATTTAATCATTTTATTAATAATGCCAGCATGTTTACTAATAAAAGGATGGTCATTTGGCCATCTTTCTTAGACCAAAAATCCCTCATGGTGGTGGACTCACATTTTATATGCCATCAGAAGACTATTCCTGGAAGTGGCAGTCAACTCTGATTAGTTAACAATTAGTGAGATATGAATGTTACAGGAGAGACTGGATATATTACAATGAGAGCCTTGGGGTACATGATTTGGATCACCCAAATCTTGATTGAAGAGACTTATAAATTTCCTTATCACCTGTCTGACAAAAGGGGAGAATTCAAATTTCCCAAACTTGTCTGAGCAGACACAATGAGCAGAAATGTACCCATTAGCCTTAATTTAGAAGTTCTTTTACTGTCTGATTAGATCTTAGCCATCTTGACTAGGTAAGTCTTGGAGAGAGATTTCCCACACTGGTTGATTTCTAGATGAAGAAGTAGAAAAGGAGAAACATCTTGGTTCTGATTGAATAATTACTTATTAATACAAGAGAGAAATAGTCATTTCTCACATTGATAACTTGTTGGATATGTATGGGAGTGAGAACGAAGAATTGAGGAAAACACCCAAGAGGGCAAACGTAAGTGACCAGAAGGATGGTGGCACCTTTGATGGAAATGAGAATTTGAAAGAAGAGATGGGTTTGGTGGGGAAAGATAATAAGCTCAAATCTGAATATGTTAAGTTTGAAATGTCTATGTGACATCTGGTTTGAAACCTCTAGTAGGTAGATGTTGACATAAGCCCGGACTTGAGGAGGGTGAATAAGGCTAGAAATATAGCCCTGGAAGTCATTAGAATAAAGATGATACTTAAACCTATGAGAGCACCAAGAAAGAGCATATCAGGAGAAAAGGGCCCAGGACAAGAGCCTTAGAGTAAACTCATTTAGGGGGTTTGTGGTGGATCATAAACCAACAATGGAGGCTAAGAAAGAGCAGTTAGATAAGTAAACTAAGAGATGAAAAGCCAGAGAGGAAAGAGCATCCAGGAGAAGTGTGTGGTCAACGATGTCCAGTGTCAAATCCTGCAGAGAGGTCAAGAAAGATAAGCATTGGGAAAAGACAAGCATATTTGGCAATTAAGAGCTCATTGCTCTTTTGATTGATGAAGTCATAAAGCAGATTGTCAAAGAGAGAGGAGAGGAAATAAACATAGACCAAAACAAAAGAAAGGAAATAAATATTTATTAAGCACCTACTAGGTGCCAGGCATTATGCTCTGCACTTTACAAATATCATCTCAAGATCCTCACAAGAACAGTGGGAGGAGATAAGTGCTATCATTCTCATTTTACAGGTGAGGAAACTAAGGCAGACTGAGATTAAGTCACTTGCTCAGTCACACAGCTAATACTTATTTAAGGCTGGATTTGAACTCAGATCTTCCTGACTCCAGGCCCAGCTCTCTATCCACCGTACTGCCTAGCTACCTCTAAGCAAAATGATAACAAAAAAGCCAGGGAGATTGAACTAGAACTGGACCTCAGTTTTTTTTTTTCCTGAATTTTTGAACCCCTTGACCTTGACTGAGGTGAAAGTTCCTCCTTCTCCCACATCTTCTGGTTTCTGTTCTCATTACAGAATCCGATGGGGATGAGTGTGACACACCCTGAGCAGCCATTGTGTGTCCAGTCTTATGGGAGGCACCTTAGAGCTAGAAACAAAAGGGATGGAAGGCACAGAAGCACTGGACATAAACATATCAAAAAGGCTCAAGAAGGAAGTAATGCTTCGAGTACCAGGGCTAGTATGATCAGTCGGGAGAGGGGGTACAATTTCAAGGTTTCCACCCCCAAATAATACCAGCTTGCAGGAGCACGGAAACTCTACCACTGCTGATTCATTCCTTTCCCTTGGGGCTTTGTTCTCTGTTAAAATGGAAACTCTCCTGGAAAAAGTGATACATTTAGTCTTATTACTCATTCCATAGTAAGTTTTTGTATCCCTTCTTTAATTCATTTCTGCTTTGTTGTGGGATGAGGATGAGTGAGCAAAGGATATGATACCTTGAAAGGTACTGGGAGTGGTTTTGTGGGCACTAACTTTGACTCTAAAATTGTGGCTAGCTTTGACCCTGTTGAATATATCGGCACATAGGGGAAGTTACATGCAGGAAGGTTTATAGTTGTATAGGACTGTATAGGTGGATTTCCTGGAGGAGGGGAGTTTTGAGCTGGATTTTGAATAGATAGCATGGAGTACTGAATGAAACAGGCAGGCAGGAAGAGCTGGTTTCAAAACCTCCCTCCTTTTCTGGAAGATGAGAATTTAGACTTAATGGCCTCGAAGGTCCTTTCTCACTTGAATTTGCTCCCATGGTTTTATGGCATGCCTAGTCCTATCCAAGTATACTGAAAGTCAAGGGTAGGTCTCTGTTGGCTGATAGCTTTTGCCCCATCTGATGCCTACACATAGCTACTGATACCACCAGAGAGCACCTCACTCTACCATATGACTTGATGGGGAGGAGTGAGGGTAGGAGAATGTCAGGTATAAGGGAAGAAAAGTTTTTGAATCGTGTTAATTCTCTTGATTGAGGGCAGAACTGCCCCTGTATCTGTTGGTGTCTTTGCCTCTTGTTGTATCATCCAGAGCATGTGTGACCTTCCCTGAGTGTCCATTGTGGGCCCTGTGAGGTAGAGAAGTAGAGAATACCCACTTCATTTGTGGGGTGTGGCAAGTGGATTGGCTTGAGCAGAGCAGAGAGTTGATGTCACAGATCAATGAAAGAAGGAAGGAATGGTTGGATTGAAACCCAAAAGTTTAACTGTGTACTTCTAGGTGGGTCCAGTCCTGCTAAACTGGCTTTCTACCTCTCTGCTTTTATTTCTTCAGGCCCAGGATCCAGCTGTATTCAGCCCACCGACTCGAGCAGCAATGAAGGAAGCACTTATGACCCGATATGCACTGCTGCCATACCTCTATACCCTCTTTCACCATGCCCACCGCAGGGGAGATACTGTGGCCAGACCCCTTTTCTTTGAGTGAGGATAGGGCCAAGATGTGCAGAGACAATGTGCTGGTGGCTTATGGTCTCTGGGGACTTTCAGGGGACTTAAGTGGGTTAGAGTTGGGGTGTGTGGGAGGGATGCAATTGTTCTTCACAGATAATGGGAGTATACATAGTAAGTATGTATGTGTAATATATACACATATATGTACACATATATGTATGTATACATATTTGTGTGTACATAGAAATATTTATATAAATATTATATGTTCATATGAATAAATAATATGATATGTGGGTACATGACTTTTCCTTCAGATTTCCAGAAGACACAAATACCTACGCGCTGGATCGGCAGTTCTTATGGGGACGAAATCTCTTGGTGACTCCTGTACTGGAGCCAGGTGTAGATACAGTGACTGGCTACTTTCCCAGTGGGCTGTGGTATGACTATTATACAGTAAGTAGCAGAGTTAGATGGTCATGGCTGAAATGGAAAGGCTTGGGGATGGGGATTTAAATCTTTGGCCATGGGCTGGATTGCTGGCCAGGCTGGTGTACAAATAGAACTTCTTCCATAGACTCAGGGCCCAGGGTACTCAGAGGCCTCATCCTCAGACATCCATCAGGAGGGACAGAAGACTTATGAATAAGAGGACAAAATGAAAGTTTAGTATCCTTCTTTCCTTAATAGTCTCACTTGCAGTAGAGACGGCCTGAAACCAACATGGTGGAGTATCATGCAAATGTTTCATAATTGTCACAAAATGTCAGATGGACTCACATACAGTGATGTTTCCTGTCACTTTATAGTCTAGGTGAGTTTATGAAGCCATCTGTTTCACAGATCACATACAGGAAACACTGGAGTTTTGGGACTCCAGCCTCTAACAGGTACACTCTTCATCTGCCTGTCTGGGGTTAATAATCCCCTTTATTTTAGTCTAGTCTTCTCAAGTGGTTGTTGGGAGAACCAGCTCCTACAGCATTCCCTAATCACCCTTTTCTCAAGGGCTGGTGAGAAGGGGTACAGCTACCCCTACACCTCAGCGAGGTCAATTGAGACAGCCATAGCTTGTGCACTCCCCTAATTTCCCTCAAGCCTCAATGGGTGCCAGTTGAGGCACACACAGATTCCCCTATGGGCTCCCCCTGATTTTCCCCACTCACTGACCAGTACCCACCTGCTTTGTAGGGCAACAGACAAAAAAGGCAACTTGCCAACGTTAAACTCACAAGTTAACTTTAGCAATATTCTTATTCTGCATAAGCATTGTAAATATCACATTATGTCACCCCTTATCTCACGGCACAGCCTCATTAGGATTATCTATCACTACGATTCTGGGACACTCTCTAGAATCCTTGGGACTATTCTAGGAGTTATTATCTAACACCTGAAAACTAGACATTCCCGTGGCCACAGATCCTGGGAAACTAAATTCTAAAAGGATAACAAAATCCTCCTTACATACACCATCCTTGTTGAGACTGATTATTTCCTCCTAAGATTCTATGCCTTACGTTTGTTATTCATTTGCCTTCCACTTCAGTACCTACAATTAGTGTGTATCTTGGGCTGTAACAATGTGATAAGTTGCCTAGACTTTTTTCAGGCAAGGAAAACTGAGATAGTAGAGTTAAAGGAATGACACAGTAGCTTGTGTGTTTTTTTTTTAATAAAGTGTATTTCCTATAAAAACAGATGCTTAGTTTTTCACTGATTACTAATATTTACATAATTTTAAAAGGATATTTAATATAGCAAGACATAAGCACACATAAATAGTTTGCTATGGTGTGGTACTTTGCTAAACTTCAATTGTTTCATGTTGGTATTTCTTATTTTGCCTTTATTAATATTAGTAATAACTAACATTTATATGGAGCCTTAAGGTTTACAAGTGCTTTGTATGGATTATCTCACTTGATCTCATAACAATACTGTGAGATAGGTGCTGTTATGGTCTCCATTTTATAGATTTGGAAACTGAGGGTGAAAGAGTTTAAATGACTTAGTCAGGGTCACACAGCTTCAGGAGATGTCTGAGATAGGATTCAAACTCAAGTCTTCCTATATGCAAGTACAGCGCTCCATCCCTGCACTACCTAGCTCTCTTTTTAAAAAGGGTCCTTTGCTCACTTACATGTTGATTACTGAACAACTTCACAATGGTGAATTAAGGGGCTATCATGTAGGACACTATTCTAGGCCATGGGGGAGAGAAAGAAAGATTAAATAAGACATAGTCCCTGCCCACAATATGGTAGGGAGACACAGTGCATATGCAAATAACTGTGTTGCAAAATAATACATGATGAAGTACAGGAGAAAGATGCAAACCAAGTACAATTCTTAGGTCCTGGGAAGGAAGGGGGATTATTACACATGGAAACGATCAGGGAGGAAATAACATTGGATCTGTTACTTAAAAGACAGGTAGGCTTTCAGTAGAGGGAGTCAACTGGAAATAGGGAGGAGAGATATTCCAAGCATAGGTAATGATGGGAGCAAAAGCACAGAGATGGGCTAATGCTGGCTATGAATGGGAGATGGCTAGTAGTACACTTTAACTAGGGTATAACTCAAACGGAGGGAAGTCATGAAATAAGACTGGAAAGATAGAGTGGCAAAGGGCCTGATGAAAAGCCTTGACTTCCAGGCTAAGGAATTTCTATTTTTACTTGGTAGGCAATAGGGAACCACTGAAGTATATGGAGCACAGGAGTAATATAATTGTGTCTATGACTAAAATAAGATTAATCTGGCAGCTGTTTGAGGAATGAGTTGGATGGAGGAGAATGCAGAACCAAAACAGAACGGTTTCTAAACAGTTATAAAGTGGTTTCCTCATATAACCACATATCCAGATTCCGCTTTCCAAATATGTATTTGTGGTCACAAATGAGAGACAGACAGATCAACAGAAATAAGGGGGGGGGGGGAGAGAGAAAGAAAGAAAGAAAGACACACACACACACACACACACACACACACAGAAAATAATCCTGTGAGAGGTATCTTTTGAAAAAAACCTATTTCTTGTAATACTTCAAGGAGCTATTTCTGTCTCTGTCCACTCAGGGCTCCTCTCTGCAAAGCCAGGGAGAAAAAGTGAAGTTGGCAGCTCCCCTTAACCATGTAAATGTACACATCCGTGAAGGTGCTGTTCTCCCCACGCAGGTAGGATTCTGGTACCTTGGAGAAATCCTAATATTCTCTTCTCTGCTTCCCTACCCCCATCCCTCGAGAGTTGTTGGGCACCTGTGGGATAAGGAGCTCCCTCATCATCAATCCTAGTGTTCACAGGAACACAACAGTTCATTGTGTCTATTTTCTTGCTTTGACCTGCCTTGGGCAGATGAAAGTAACTATTCCATTTAAAAATCTTGAGAAGGAAGTTCCATGACTCCCATTGGTAATTTTAATATCTCTTGCAGTTAAGAAATTCTTCCTTATTGCTAGCTTGTATCATTTGTGCTTTAAATACATTTCCTCTCCTAGTCTGTACTCAGTAGAGATGAAAATACCTGACCCATTTCTTTGATAAGAGCTCTACGTTAATTTTCAGACTCATCAATCTTTTCCTTTAATACACAAATCCCTTAATCTTACAGGTATTAACTTTTCTGTGATCTTCTATATCAGAGTTGGAGAATTTTATACCTAATGAAAGAAACTTACAGGTTATCCAATCCAGAGGTCAAACACTTGGGCCACAACACCTCCAAGAGCTGCCCAAACCAGATGAAAATGTAATTGGAAAATACTTAACAAAATAAACAAAAATTCAATAAAACATAAATAATGTTACATTTTAAAACGAAGTTATATTATCTGTAGAGGTTTCTGTGGACATCTTAGTGGTCTCTGTTTCTCTTTGAATCTGACACACTGATCTAGTCCTCTCTCCTCATTTTATGGATGAGGATCATGAAAGTCACACAGTCAATAGGTGGCAGAGTCATTATTGACAGCCTCCTACATTTGCAGCTCCTGTATGAGCAGTCTTACCTTAATGATCAGCCATTCCCTGAGAACTAGGGGACCCAGCACATGTCCACTAGGTTGATTTTTCTCCCTTTTGTCAATCTCAGAAACCAGACATCAACAGTTGGATGAGCAGTGGAAACCCTATGCTTCTGGTGGCTGCTCTGTCGCAGGAGGGCATGGCCTGGGGGGACCTTTTCTGGGATGATGGGGAGAGCCTGGATACCTTTGAGAGAGGCAACTATTCCTATGTGGTGTTTAACGTCTCACAGGTAGCGTCAAATTAAATCACTTTTAAAGTACCTACTGTATGGCTGGTAGAAGACAGTCTTGCTGAAAGTATTGATTTTCTAGAACAAGAGATAAGTCTATTGTTATGTATAGTTTGGACAATAAAAATTTGGAGAAGCAAAAGGGAAAAGAAAGAAAAGAGGTTTTATCAAGAAGGTGAGACTTGAGTTAACTGATCAATTAATAATAAACATTTATTAAATGCCTATGATGTGCCTGATATTATGAAAATACAAAAAAACAAAGACAAAAATGAGGCTGTTCCTCAAGGAGCTCACATTATATATTGGGAAACAAGGTGTGTGTGTGTGTACAAAATAAATATATATTAAATCTATTTTAAAAATACAAGGTAATTCAGGAGGAAAGAAGGCACCTATACCTGCATGATCAGGGAAGGCCTCATGAAAGTCTTCATGAGGTGGTATTTATGCTCAACTTCTTGAATGAATTATAAGATATGGATTGCAAGAGAGCAGAATAAGGTATATTGGAAAATATCCTGATTAAAATCTCCAAGCAAAGGTTCTAGCCACAGAAGCCAATACCTTTGGACATTCAGGAATCATCATCCCTAGGAGAAGCTATGTCAGTTCAGAACAGGGAAGGGGGTGTAAAACAGAGAAGATCATGCAGAGGCATGAGGGGCAGAGAGAGAGAGTGTGGGCCCTACCCTCAGCTCTCTGGTACAGTTGTTTCATTGTCTAGCCACATCTCATTCACAGAATATTTTCACATCCACGGTCCTTCGCTGCAATTTGGAAGCTATTTACATCACTGTGGAGGGACTAACAGTCTACGGAGTGCAAAAACAGCCTCAGGTGGTCACCGTCAATGGCCAAGAAATCCCCTTCTCCTACCTGGAGAATCAGGTAAGATCTATTTCTTGAGTCATCCCCAATTTCCTTCTCTTATAGTCCTGCAAGTTGTCATCCCTAGCTCCCACTCTCTCTCTAACCCTTGCACCTCTCCCCCCCTCCCTTTTTCCTGCTCTGATCCTGAGCGCACATATTCCCAATTGATCTGGAGGAGCCCTTCTGCTTCTTGACCACTTAACTAACTCTTTCTGGGTTACAACTGCTACATGATCTGGAGTTTCTTCTCCCCTGCTTTCTTTTTTCCCCTTCAAGATGATCAGTTATCCTGTTTAGGGAATTGGGCCATATTTCTGGTCTTAAAACTTATTGCTGCAAAGAGCATTGATTCACTCATTCAATATGCATTTATTATCTACTTTGTGCAAAGTGCTGGGGATTCAGATGCAAAAATTGTATCCTGTATAGATCATATTATACACACACACACATTTATGTGTGTATATAGTTGTTTTCATTAGATTGTAAGCTCTTTGGAGTGAAGGACTGTTTATGCCTTTGTCTGCCTTCCACTTAGCACAGTTCTGGCACATATTATATCACTTAATAAATATTTCTTGACTTGATATGAAAATGAAATAGCCACTGCCTTCAGGAGACAGCACATAGCAGAAGAAATAACATTTATACATGTAATACAAAATATGTGCAAAGTAAATGTTTTTGATGTTTTCTCTGGCTGTTCTCCATCCCTGGGATGCTCTCCCTCCTCTGTTCTCACCACTGACCTTTCTGGTTTCCTATAAATCCCAACTACCTATCTTCTATAGGAAGCTTTTCCTAACACCCCCTTAACTCCAGTGCTTTCCTCTATTAATTATTTCCTATTTATCCTATACCTAACTTGCTCTGTAAATATTTGTATGTTGTCTCCCCCATCAGATTGTGAACTCCTTGTGGGCAAGGACTGTCTTTTGCCTCTTTTTGTATCCCTAGCACTTAGCACGATGCCTGGTGCATTATAGTTGCTGAATAAATATTTATTTACTTATTTTTATTAATTGATTTTATTTATTTTCAGTGTTCTACAATAACTACCATATAACTTAGATTATCATTTTCCCTTCCTCCCCACCCCAAGACGGCATGCACTTTTGTATAGGTTCTACACGTACATTCCTATTAAATACATTTTCACTATAGTCATGCTGTGCTGAAGAATTAAATTGAGTGGGAGAAATCATCTAAGAAACCAAAACTCAACACACACACACACACACACACACACACACACACACACACAAATACAAATGATCTGCTACATTCTACCATTGAATTCCATAGTTCTTTCAAGTCCTTGCATTGCAATGAAGTTCCAAGTCTACCAGAAAAAATTCTTGCACACTGTGCTCATTGCCATGCGCATAGTTCTCCTGGTTCTGCTCCTTTCACTCAGCATCAGATCACATAAGTCTTGCCAGGCCTCCCTGAAGTTTTCTTGTTCATCATTTCTTATAGCACAATAGTATTCCATTACATTCATATACCATAATTCATTCAGCCATTCCCCAATTGATGGGCATCCCCTTGATTTCCAGTTTTTGGCCATCACAAAGAGTGCTGCTATAAATATTTTTGTACATATAGGACCCTTTCCCATTTTTATGATCTCTTGGAGATATAATCCTAGAAGCACTATTGCTGGGTCAAAGGGTATGCACATTTTTGTAGCCCTTTGGGCATAGTTCCAGATTGCTCTCCAGAATGGTTGGATCAGCTCACAGCTCCAACAACAGTGTATTAGTGTTCCAACTCTTCCACATCCTCTCCAACATTTATCATTTTCCTGTTCTGTCATGTTTGCCAATCTAATAGGTGTGATGTGGTACCTCAGAGTTGTTTTGATTTGCATCTCTCTAATCAAAAGTGATTTAGAGCATTTTTTCATATGACTATAGATGTCTTTAATTTCTTCCTCTGAAAATTGCCTGTTCATATCCTTTGACCATTTATCAGTTGGGGAATGACTTGTATTTTTGTACATTTCACTCAGTTCTCTATATATTCTAGAAATGAGGCCTTTATCACCAACAATACATGTTTATTGATCGATAGAAGGTAGCCAAGTGCTCCATTCCTGGGTGCCTTTTGATATGCTGTGTCCTCCACAGATCCCCTAGTTGTTGGGTAGCTGATATTACCCAGCAAGAGCAAGGAGAACCATAGCTTACTGTTGCTGAAACCAGTGTTGTATCAGTCATGCCTGGCCTAGGACCAGGGGATGGTCAAAAAGGGAGACTTAATAGGAAATGTGACTCACTGAAATGCATTCTTCTATTCACAGGTTCTCAGAATGAGTGGCCTTAATTTGAACCTCAGCCGGTCCTTCTCTATCAAATGGATTTGAGATCCCAGAACTTTGCGCCTAGGACTGGGGAAGACTGCCAATCTTGCTTACTATGTTCCAAAGTGCAAATGTATGCATGTATGTGTGTGTTTGTATGTATAACAAAAGAGCCTAACATGGAGATGCATGGTGTCTTCCATGCATCATATCATGCAGCTGCTGGAGGGTCTCCCTGTCTGAAGGAGCTCAGGAATAATCCTCCCTTTCCAAACCAGACAGCAGACACTGCAACTGTCCTAACAACCGTTAAAGGCTTTCAATTCCCCAAGACCCCTCCTTTCCTCATGGCCCAGAACTGTGATTATGTCAGATCACACACTTGGGATGGGTTCCCTATAGGACCCCAGCCAGGGTTTTCCATTTCAAAACTTGTCTGCACTTTATCCAGAGGCATAGGTCCCTCCCTGCAAGCAGGTATGGAGTATATGCTTTTCATTTGACCTCAGAAATACTGTCCTTTTTTGCTGCTGAGATTTGATGGAAAGATGGTATTTCATGGGGGGAAAAAAATGACCCTAGTGATTCTTGACTAGATTCCACTGACACCTAACAGTGCCTGTATATATCCCCTACAGAAGATGCCCCTTCCTCTTGACAGCCCTTAGAGGCTGGGTGGGCTTGTCATTGTCCTTGCAGGGGAGGTTTATCATTATCGAACTGTGCAACCTTGAAAAGGTTGGGGAACACAGAGAGAGGCATGTAGATCTGGGGTCAGGAATTCTCATGTGGTCTGAATCATATTGTAAATATACTTGTGTAATTCTTTGATTGTTAATTGTAAAAAATTATTAAATAAAGTCCATGAAGGAATATTCATGGCTCAGGCACTTGTTGTCTCTTTTCTTTGGCTTCATGTGCCCTCCATTGGTTATGGGGCTTGTAGTTATAATAAACAACTCTTGGAGACTCTGTAACTGATAAAGTCCCTTCCACCAGCTTTAATTCTCAGATCCTAGGATGTGTCTTCTAGAGCCTTAGAGTAGAGGCTTTTCTTGTCTTGTCCTTTCCATCAGGACACCAACCTGAGGACCTCTTTGAAAAGAAAGCCAAGGCGATAGCATTCAGAGCAGGAAGGGACTTTAGAAATTATCTTGATCAAGGTGGTTGTGTTTTTTTAACAAATTTTTTTTTTAATTTCTGAATTTTCTCCACCCTTCCTATCCTTCTCCACCCACTGTGAAGTCAAGAAATGTGGTATCAGTTATATATGTGAAATCACGCAAAATATATTTCCATATGAGTTATGTGGCAAAAAAAGCAAGAAAAAATTAAAAAGTGAACAAAAATATCCTTTAATCTGCATTCACACTCCACCAAATCTTTCTTTGAAAGTGGATAGCATTTTTCATCATGGGTCCTTTGAAATTGTCTTAGATTATTATATTTCTGAGAATAGCTAAGTCATTCACAGTTGATCATTGCACATTATTGCTTTTACAGTGTTCTGGTTCTGCTTGAACTTTACTTTGAGTATGAGTTCATATAAGTCTTCCCAGGTTTTTCTGAAACCATTCTGCCTGTCATTTTTTTATAGCATAATAGTATTCCATCACAATCATATACCACAATTTGTTCAGTCATTCCCCAGTTGATGGACATCTCCTCAATTTTCAATTCTTTGCCACCACAAAAAGAGCTGCTATATTTTTGTACATGTAGACCTTTTTCCTTTCCTTTTAAAAAAAATTTCTTTGGGATACACACCCAGTAGTTAACCCGGGGGTTCTTAGTCTGGGGTCCACAAATAGATGCCATAGACATGCATGAGTTCAAGGGGTCCATGAACTTGGATGGGAGAAAATATTATATCTTTATTTTCAGTAACCTTTAAATGAAAAAAATCACATTCCTTTCAATTCATTAAAAGCATTGTTCTGAGAAGGGGTCCCTCCAGAAGCTTCCCCAGACTGCCAAAGGGGTTCACAGCACAGAGGAGATTCAGTCTTTCTGTCACCCAGGGGTGGGGAAACTGTGCCCTTCTAGGGTCTTAGATGGGATGTTTTGATTGAATCCAAGTTTTACAGAACAAATTCTTTTATGAAGGGGATTTGTTCTATGAAGTTTGGTTTCATTCAAAGGGCTGTACTTAAGGACGTAGTGTTGCCTTGAGGCTGCAGGTTCCCCTCCCCTGTTCTACCCCAATCTTCTGCGTTTTATAGAGGGTGCAATTGAGACTCGGAGTACTGAAATCAATGACTTAAGACCATGTAGCTAGTGTAGGTTGTTCAGTCATTTCAATTATGTCTCACTTTTCACAACTCCATTTGGGATTTTCTTGGCAAAGATACTGGAGCAGTTTGTCATTTCCTTCTGCAGCTCATCTTACAGGTGAAGAAACTGAGGCAATCAGAGGTTAAGTAACTTGCCCAGGGTCACACAGCTAGTAAATGTCTGAGGCTGGATTTGAACTCAGGTCTTCCTCTGGCTACTGTACCACCTAGCTGCCAATATTCTATCCCAGCTTCTCTGATTTCTGAAACAATCAAATAACTGGTATTCTAATCACTATACTCTTTTATTTGGAATTAGTCTAGGTATGTACTTTGTGTGTCCTTTTGAAATGGAAATCCTCTCCACTCATACCCCCAACTCAGGGCAGTGTCCAAACCCAGTGATAATCACAGTAGACATTTATATAGTGCTTAAAGGTCTGACAAAGTCTTTATACACAAAGTTTCACTTAACCCTCACAACAACCCTGGGAGGTAGGTGATAGATCCCCATTTTATAGATGAGGAAATGGAGGTTCAGAAAAGTTAAATGGTTTACCAGGCTGGTAAGCATTGGAAGTCTTTGTGATGACCAGTTCCCTGCTTCACCAGGCTGACTCTCCCCACCCAGTCACTTTACTGACTATCACTTGCGTGGCTAATGTGCAGCTGCCACCTCCCCGGGAAGGCCCTTGCTCCTGAGCTGTTCCCCAATTTCTCTTGTCCTGTGATGACTTTACTCCCTTCTGCCACTGCAGTACTCTGTGTTCACGTCTGCTCATCTGTGTAATGCAGAGGGAATGCTGAAAAACGAACGGTTCCCAGTGTATATGAAACCATGATTTGAGGTACTCAGCTTAGCTCAGGGTATAATTAAGTCACCAATGCTGAAGGAGAAAGAACATTGAGTCATAACATTTTTTGATAAGGGAGAAAACTAAGACAGACTTGAGTTGCCCAAGGTCACACAAGGAGCAAGGGGGTCAAGCTTGGCTGATAAGTGGTAAGTAATCCCAGGAATGTTGTTGTCCCTCCCTACTCCATTTCATAGTTCCTCCTTTTGAAACTCATTTCAATTTAATAATATTTATTAAATACCTGCTTTGTGCAAAGCACAATGTTGTTATGGATAGAAGGATGAAAAATTGCAATGTTCTACCAGTGTTCAGTCAGTCAAACATTTATTAAGTGCCTACTATATACCAGGCATTGTGCTAACTGATGGGGATACAAAGGTGAAAGACAGTCTCTGCTCTCAGAGTTCAAAATATGATAGAAGAGATAACATGTATATGACTATGTACAAACATGCTATATAGTTGGTTGGTTGTTGTCCTTTGTCTTCGAAGAGGACCAAAATGACATCACCATGATAAAGTGAAATTTCAGTGCGTTCGACTGTGGCTGATCAGACTAATACAAGCTCAGAATGTTCTACCACAGATTGGGCACGGATAGACCATGTGAATATTTGGGGTGGATATCCCAAATTTGCACATCCTGCATTTGCTTTGTGCTGTCTCAATTCTGCTTTGCTCAAAGAGCACAGCACCTTTTCTGATGTGGGCACAACATACTAAGCGGTCCTATGCCAGCGTCTCCCATGTTGCACAGTCAAATCCAAAGTTCTTGAGAGAGACTTTGAGAGTGTTCTTGTATTGTTTTATCTGGCCACTGTGTGACTGCCTGCCCCATGGAAGTTTGCCATAAAATAGTCTTTTTGGCAAGCATACATTTTGCATTCAAACAACATGGCCAGCCCATCAGAGTTGCGTTCTCTGAAGGAGAGTTAGAATGTTTGGCAGTTTAGTTCGAGTGAGGACTTCAGTGTCTGGTACCTTATCCTTCCAGGTGATCCTCAGAATCTTCCTAAGTTCAAATGGAAGTGATTCAGTTTCCTGGCATGGCGCTGATAGACTGTCCATGTTTCATAAGCATATAACAAGGAGATAAACACAATGGCTCAGTAGATCTTCAGTTTGGTAGTCAGTCTAATATGTCTTCTCTCCCAAATTTTTCTTCAGAGCCTCCCAAACACTGAGCTAACTCTGGCAACACATGCATCAACCTCATTATCAATGTGTACATCCCTGGAAAGTATACCACCAAGGTAAGTGAACTTATCCACAGCTTTCAAAACTTCTCCATTTGTTGTAACCAATGTTTCCACATATGGATGGTGTGGTGGTGGCTGATGGAACACCTGTGTTTTCTTGGTGTTAATTAATAGGCCAAAATTAGCACAAGCAGCAGAGAATTGATCCATACTTTGTTGTATCTTAGTTTCAGAGGAAGCACTGAGTGCACAATCATCTGCAAACAGAAAATCATACACCAACACTCCCTCCACTTTGGTCTTGGCTTGCAACCTTTTCAAACTGAAGAACTTACCATCAGTATGGTAGTTGACCTTGATACTGTGTTCATTCTTATTGAAAGCATTTGTCAACATGGATGAAAACATCATGCTAAAAAGCATGGGAGCAAGCACACAGCCCTGTTTTACTCTACTGGTGACTGGGAAGGCATGAGAGCATTGTCCATTAACCAGAACCTGGGCAAACATGCCATCATGAAACTGATGTACAATATTGATGAACTCCGGACAACCAAATTTTGACATAATTTTCCATAAGCCCTCACAATTAGCAGTGTCAAAGGCCTTGATCAGATCTACAAACATTGTGTACTGACCTCCGTTCTGCTCCTGGCATTTCTCCTGGAGTTGTTGGGCAGCAAACACTATACAGACAGTTCATCGGCCCTTTCTGAAGCCACACTGGCTCTCAGGTATAGAAGCCACACTGGCTTCCAGGTGAAGGGTCAGCCTATTAAGGAGAACTCTAGCAAGAACTTTGCCAGCAATGACTAAGACAGAGATCCTCTTGTGATTGTCGCAGGACTATCTATTCACTTTACTCTTAAAGAGATGGACAATGGAGGTATCCCAACCTTCTCTTGCCATATAACCTGGAAAATTTAAATCAGCTTTTGTATGATCAATGGGCCCCCTACCTTGTAAATCTCAGCTGGAATAGAATCAGCACCAGGTGCTTTGCCACATGAAAGGAGCCTATGGTCCTCGAAACCTCTTCTTCAGTTGGAAGTTCAGCTAAGGAGGGATTGACTTCAACCTGAGGTAAACAGTAAATGACCTCGGCTTTGATTGGTGATGATCTATTGAGAACACAAAGGAAGTGCTCAGCCCATCTCTCTAGGATCATGCCCTTATCACTAATCAATGTGGCTCCATCAGCACTGAGTAGTTGTGATGCACCATAGGTTTTAGGTCCATAAATAGCTTTCAGGGAATCATAAAAGCACTTTGGATTGTCACTATCAGTATAAAACGGAATTTCATCTGCCTTCTTAATGAGCCAGGAATCCTGCATCTCTCTAAGCTTTGCTTGTACTTTGCTTTTGATGGAATTAAATGCTGCCTTCTTAGAGGTGAATGAACTATTCGCTGGTAAACACTTTGGAGTTCTCATTTTTCATTTAGCAGCTTCTGAATTTCCCCATCATTTTCATCAAACCAGTCTTGGTGTTTGCAAGTGTTCTGACTTAGATGAGCAAATGCAGTGTTGTACACCAAATCTCTGAAAGCTGCCCACTCCTTTTCTACTCCACTGTTGCCAACCGTGTGCTAGCTCAACTTTCCCTCCAAGTCAGCAACAAACTATTCACACCCAGAGAAGAGCTCTAATTTGTTGAGATTAACTCTTCTGGTGGTCATTTGGCCTTGGGGGTGGTGCTTTTGATGAATGCGAATATTTAGCTTGGAAAGAATAAGTCTATGATCAGTCCAGCACTCTGCACCACACATTGCCTTTATCACTCTCACATCTTGTCTGTCTCTTCTCCTTACAATCATGTAGTCTATTAGATGCCAATGTTTGCTGTGAGGGTGCATCCATGAAGCTTTATTGCATTTAGGTAAACAGAAGACAGTGTTGATGATAAGAAAGTCACGTGATGCACAACTCTTCAGCAGTAAATGACCACTGCTGTTGCTGTTTCCAACTCCATTCCTCCTTAGGATTCCTTGCCAAGTCTGGTAGTCTGAGCCTACTCTAGCATTAAAGTCACCTAGAATTATAAACTTGTCCTCTTTTGGCACATTAATGATAAAGGGGTTCTAGATCTCCATAAAATTTTTCTTTGACTTCATCAAGGTTCGTCATGGTGGGAGCAGAGGCACTGATGATGGTGGTATGGCGTTTTCCTGTGAATGGCAATCGCCTTGTCATGAGCCTGTCATTCACTCCTTTTGGCAGTCATATCAGCTTGCTTACTAGCTTAGTATTGATTGCAAAACCTATGCCAGCTTCACAGCACTCCCCTTCACTACTCCCACTCCAGAAAAAGGTGCATCCAGGTAGAAGGACGCACGTTTACAAGCTCCGAAACCAAAGCCCATAGAATTAATGTAAAAAGAGACCCCCATAAGTTCTGGGTCAATACAAGGTGTGCAGAAACAGAGTGGAAGAGATTTCCGTTCCAGGAAGCCCTGGAGACCCGTCCCCAGGGTCTGTTGCACCCCAGAAAGTGGACCCCACCCCCAGAGCTGCCCTGGCCGCGGCCCCAGAGAAGCTGATGTGAGCAGGCTTCAGAGACGGAAGCTCTGGCAGCCGGGAAAGTCCCTCCGCCCACAGAAGCTACAGGTCAGTGAGAGAGAAGGCCGGGCTGGAGGACGGGAGCGGAGCATCTCCATGACTCGGGCCCCCTTGGGAGGAAGCGGCGGCAGCAGAGACGGGGGCAGGAAGCGGTGGAGGCAGAGGTGTGGGCGGCGGCTGAGGCAGCAGGGGCCCGGGACTCAGGAATCCCCCAGCAGCAGGCAGGATCTTCATTACGGAAGGTTCCTGCATAAAACCTGAGGGAGCTGAGCCTGGGAGACGGCCCTGCCCCCACCCCACTCTATTACTGAAGGCTTCTGCATAAAGCCCCTGAGGGAACTGAGGCTGGGAGGCGGGCCCCCCACCCCGCCCCCACCTGCTCCATTCCTGAAAGTCTCTACATAAAGCCTCTGAGGGAACTGATCCTGGGAGGCGGCCCTGCCCCCACCCCAGCACCTGAACTAAAGCTCACTGATTGACAGCCGGCAGGAGGAAAGCCCATTTAAATCTCAGAGGCCAAGCACTAGCTGGGCGGGATCCAGGCGGGGGTGGAAAGGAATCTCAGAAGTCAAGTAACTGGCTGGGAAAATGCCTAGAAAAGGGAAGAAAAATAAGACTATAGAGAGTTTTTTCCAACAAATGCAAATGATCCCGACCTTCGGATATGATGATGAGGACGTATCCTTGCCATCAGGGAAAGACGTGGAGGGCGGGGCCTCAGTACCCCAGACACCCCAGGGGGGTGGCGGGTGGGCTCAGGCCCTGGAAGAGCTCAGAAAGGATTTTGAAAAGCAAGTTAGACAGGTGGAGGAAAAACTGGGAAGAGAAATGACAGAGATGCAAGAAAAGTATGAAAAACGGGTCAATACCTTGGTAAAGGAGACCCAAAAAAATGCTGAGGAAATTAACACCTTGAAAAATAGGCTCACTCAATTGGCAAAGGAGGTTCAAAAAGCCAATGAGGAGAAGAATGCTTTCAAAAGCAGAATGAGCCAAATGGAAAAAGAGGCTCAAAAGCTCACTGAATTTAATAGTTCTCTCAAAATTAGAATGGAACACATGGAGGCTAATGACTTTACGAGAAACCAAGAAATCACCAAACAAAACCAAAAGAATGAAAAAATGGAAGAGAATGTGAAATATCTCATGGGAAAAACAACTGACCTGGAAAATAGATCCAGGAGAGACAATTTAAAAATTATGGGACTACCTGAAACTCATGATCAAAAAAAGAGCCTAGACATCATCTTCCATGAAATTATCAAGGAAAACTGCCCTGATATTCTAGAACCAGAGGGCAAAATAAGTATTGAAAGAATCCATCGATCACCACCTGAAAGAGATCCAAAAAGAGAAACTCCTAGGAACATTGTGGCCAAATTCCAGAACTCCCAGCTCAAGGAGAAAATCTTGCAAGCAGCTAGAAAGAAACAATTCCAGGACTGTGGAAATACAATCAGGATAACACAAGATCTAGCAGCTTCTACATTAAGGGATCGAAGGGCGTGGAATAGGATATTCCAGAAGGCAAAGGAACTAGGACTCAAAGCAAGAATCACCTACCCAGCTAAACTGAGTATAATACTTCAAGGAAAAATATGGTCTTTCAATGAAACAGAGGACTTTCAATCATTCTGAATGAAAAGACCAGAGCTGAAAAGAAAATTTGACTTTCAAACACAAGAATGAGAAGAAGCATGAAAAAGGAAACAGCAAAGAGAAGTCTTAAGGGACTTACCAGAAGTGAACTGTTTACATTCATACAGGGAAAGACAATATTTGTAACTCTTAAAACTTTTCAGTATCTGGGTAGTTGGTGGGACCACACATACACATGTACACGCATGCACACACATACACACATGCACACACATACAGAGATAGAGAGCACAGATTGAACTGAATAGGATGGGACCATACCTTAAAAGAAATGAAGGTAAATGGTGAGAGAGAAATGTAGTGGGAGGAAAGAGGGGGAAATGGAAGGGGGTAACTATATGTCATTTAAGAGGCAGGTAGGAGTTTTTCTTAGTGGAGGGAAAAAGAGGAGAGCTGAGAAAAAAAAAAAACCAAAAAAAAACCCAAGAAGTTTACCCTCATCACATTTGACTAAACGAAGGAGTGAAATGCTCACTCATTTTGGTATGAAAAACCTATCTTACAGTATAAGAAAGTGGGGGAGAAGGAGATATTGCAAGGGGGGGATGATGGAAGGGAGGGCAATGGGAGGAGGGAGCAATTTGAAGTCAACACTCTTGGGGAGGGACAGGATCAAAAGACAGAAAAGAAACAATGAGGGGCAGGTTAGGAGGGATGGTAATCCAGTTAGTCTTACACAACAGGACTATCAGGGAGGTCATTTGCAAAACTACACAGATATGGCCTATATTGAATTGCCTGCCATCCCAAAAGGAATGGGTGGGGAGGGAGGGATGGGGAGAATTTGGAACTCAAAGTTTTAGGAACAACTGTTGAGTATTGTTGTTGCAACTAGGAAAGAAGACATACAGTTAATGAGGAATAGAAAGTCATCTGGCCCTACAGGAGAAAAGAGAAGATGGAGACAAGAGAAGGGAGGGATGACAGAAGAGAGGGCAGATTGGAGATAGGGAAAATTAGATTACTTGGGGTATTGGGGTGGGGGGAGGGGAGAAAAGGGGAGAAAATTTGGAACCCAAAAATTTGTGAAAATGGATGTAAAAAATTAAATAAATAAAATTTAAAAAAAAAAAAAAAAGAAAGGTGTGTCCAGCTCCAACTTCAGTAAGTTGATCTTCATTTGCTGTAGGGCTGCTATTTGGATGCTATACCTGTTGAGTTCTCTTACAACAAGAGCAGTTTGTCCTTCAGGTCTACTGGATTTTGTGTTGTCTGTCAGTGTGCCAATGGTTGAGTGGAATCATCTTTGCAGATGTTTTTGTACATTTTTTTGTGTTTCGACCGCATAGTGGGATTCCCTGCCTGCTGTGGTAATCAGACCAGGATTGAGTAAGCAGACAATGTTTAGGGCACCTTTTCTAGCCCCCTTCCTCATACCAGGAGGTGAGCAGTGCGATCCTCAAAAGACTGCTCAGAAACCCAGGGGACTGCCGAGTCCCACTGCTGCTTCCAGTGAGAAACAACCCTATGGCCTGAGCTGCCTGTGTGCAGGGTTGTGACTACAGCTCCCAGTGTATCTGCACCTACTGCTTCATCACTTGCTTGTTGCTACAGGACTTTGAGGTATGATAGTAAAATGGTATGGGTGATGTCTTTTGATTTGTGCATAAATTGGATTTAAATGAAGCAGAGTTGTACAAAGTCATCAGCTCACTCTGTCCTCCAGAGTCATCATAGTCCAGTGGCAGGACAGAATCAAGATGGCTGGTGATGACTCAGGCTTCAGTGGACGACCTTGGCATCTTTGGTGTCTAACCAAGCTCTAAGCCTTCCACATCGCCTGCTTCATCTGCCTTGATGGATGTTGGAACAAATTGTTCTCATCTGCCCATTCCACCAGAGAAAGTCTTCACATGCTTGAGGTAGACACCCCCTAATGCACCAATGGATTTGAGAACCCTTAATTACCCTCAATCCTGTTTGACTAGTAGGCTGAAACGGTTTACCGGGTTGTGGCCGCTGCACATGTTGCAGCTTCTTGGATCCACAGGTGAGAATTAGGTGGAACAGGTGGACACCGAAGGTGGAAGGAGACCTGAAAAGGGTTTGGCAGCCATCACACAAAAGGCACTAGTCCTCCCTGAATATACCCTACACCCCAACAATATACATATATATTCACATACGTATATATATATATATATATATATATATATATATATATATATATATGTACACACACACACACATACACACACACATATAAACGCATATATGTGTGTATATCTCCATATCCCCTTTTACCTTTCCAGTCTTCTTACTTCTCACTCCCCACCGGGTATTCTGCACTCTAGTTATACTGGCCTGCCGACTGTTTCACATCTCTCACCTCTGGGCATTTTCTCTGGCTCTTCCCCATGCCTGGAACATCCTCCCTCCTCTACTCTGATTATGGACCTTCCTGACTTCCTTTAAGTCCCAACTAAAAACTTTTCTACAGGAAGCCTTGTCCAACCTCTCTGAATTCCAGTGCTCATCCTCTTTTAATTATTTCCTATTTGTCCTGTATAGCTTGTTTTTGTTTATGTGATATCTCCCCTATTAGACTATAAGCTCCTTGAGGGTCAGACTGTTAGTGCTTAGCACAGTACCTGGAATACAGGAGGTACTTAATGTTTAATTGAATGAATGAATATCTGACCACTCCTTCTGAGACTTCTTTGCTATATCTTCATCTAGGTCATGCTGCTAACCATAGGTGTCCCACAGAGCTCTGTCCTGGGCCCTCTTCTCCTCTCTATATGATTCCATTTGGTGATCTCATCAGCTCCCATGGTGTAATTACTATCTCTATGTTGATGACTCTTGAATCTACTTATCCATTCCTAACCTCTCCTCTGACTTCTGGTCCTACATCTTCAACCAATCTTGGATATCTTGAACTAGATGTCCTGTAGACATCGTACACCAGATATACCCCCAAATGAACTCATTATCTTTTCCCCAAAACATTCTAAACTTCCGTATTATTGTCATAGGTACCACCATCCTCTCAGTCACCCAAGGTCAAAATCTAGGTGTTATTCAGTCCCAGTGCAACCCCCAATATCCAAAGTATTCATAAGCCAAAAGAAGGGGCATAATTTGCTAAATGACTAAAACACTAAGACTAAGAATATAATTATTGCATAGGAAAGGTCAAAGAAGCATGAAAGATCTAAAGAAGGAAAGATCATTTATAGATACAAGGGGATAAGCAAAGGCCTCAGAGAGGAGGCATTTGAAATGAACATTAAAAGGAAGGCTGGCAGAATGGTTAGTGGTTTCGTTTGTCTGTAACACAGATCACATTACGGAGAGTTGTATTAAGAAAGGACAGAAAATGAATAAGATTTTGGAAGACCTTGAATGATAGGCTAAGGCATTTACATTTCATTCTAGAAGCAAAAGGGAGTCATTGAAGGTAAAGTTGAGCAGTGGATTTAGATATTAGAATGTATTTAGATTAGAATTTTTATTATATATTTATATTATATATGCCACATTATATAATGTGTATATTTATAATATAAATTTACATTTATATATTTACTTATAAATATAAATTTACATTAGGATAGAGTTAGACCTTGCAGAATGAATGGCAGACAAGACCAGTGAGGAGACATTATGGGTGGATTATCTCTTCTCCTTCCAAGAACCAATGGCGCTTCCACTTAACCCGGACCTTTCGGGCACTGTTTGCCTGCTTTTTCTGGCGGGGGGGAGGTGACTGATGACTGGTGAGGACACCCCTCCTCACAAGGCAGATGGGCTACTGTTCTGTGTGCCTCCGGGCATGGAGAAGCTTGATCCTCGTGTCAGAGGCAGGATTTGAACCCGGGTCTTCCTGATTCCTGACGGAGGAGAGGGGATCCCCTCAATCCCTCACTGCACGTCCCTCTGCGGGGAGCAGAGGGGAGACAAAGTCTGGCAAGAGAAAATTCCCGGTCGCCCATGTTCACCCCTGATCCTTATCCCTCCCACTGCTGGAGAAGTCACTGCTGGAGCTCTTGAAGGCAGGGGCACAGAGACAGGCAGCCACGGCCGCTTAGGAGCATAGGGTACCGCCCTCCTCCCTCCCCGCCCCCGCCCCGGTCCGGAGCATGCGTGGTAGGGCGCAGACCCCCCTCCTGGGGGAGGGGCTGAGCCGACCAGAGCGAGGCTGCAGTTCCGCCTCCCGGCCGCGCGGCTCCGGGGAGGCGCTGTAGTCACTGCAGGGGCTGCGTTAGGCTCCGCCCCAATCCCATGCTCCTCCGACCTATTTTGGTTCCGGGACGGCGCGGAACTCGCGGTGGGGGGAGAAAGAGAGGAGAGAAGAGAGAGGGAGAGAGAGAGAGAGAGAGAAAGAAAGAGAGACGGAGAGAGCGAGAGGAGGCAGATGAGTTTCCGGATCCGGCGCGGCGGAGGCGGCGGAGGCGGTGGCGGCGGCAAAACTGAGGGTCCGTGTTGTGGGCTGTAGGTGGGTGAGCTGGGTGCATCCGCCGGGACACCCCGCCGCCCGGGCTCGGACCGCGGGCTCCTTTCTGCGGCCCGGAGACGCCACCCTCCCGGGCCCCGCCCGGCTCCCTCCTCCTCGGACGACGCGCCCCCCCTTCCCATAATCCCTTTCGGGGAGGCTCCCCTGACCTCCCCGCCCCCCCCCGACCACCGCTCCTCCCTCCCCGCCCCCTTCCCCTCCGGCCCGAGAGCCTCCGTAGGGGCGTCGGGCCTTCCCCCCGCCGTGGCGGCCTGCGTCCGCTCCGGCCCGCCTGACTCCCCCCCTCTGTCCCACCCGCTCTCTCTGCAGGCGACCCCGCGGCCCCCGGGAACGCCAAGCTGGGCAAGATGAACCGAGCCAAGCCGACCACGGTCCGCAGGCCCAGCGCCGTGGCCAAGCCTTCCGGTGAGCGCCGGCCGCCGCGCCCGAGGCCCCCTCGGTGTCCCCATCCGTGAAATGGGGGTGTCGGCCTCGGGAGCCCCGGGATGACAAGTCTCTCGGGGGCTGTGCCTCGGCTTCCTCATTTATAAAATAAGGGGAACCTCTAACGGGGGGCGTGCCCTTCAGCTTTAGATCTGAGATGCTGTGAGTTGATGAAACTGAAATCTGGAACCCGAGGACCTGGGTTCGAGTCCAGTTCTGTCACTTTACCACCTTGGGTCTCAGTTGTAGGGGCTGGGTTTGGACTCCGAATTCAGCACCTTCCAGCCTCCTATCCACTCAAGAGGCACCTTGTTTTATACAGGATTTCCCAGAGTCTTAGTGCAGTTTTAAAACTTTTAAAGATGAACACTGCCTTAGAACTTTTTGCAGGTGCACTGTCTTATACACAGAGCTTTGACCTCTGAGTCAGAAAAGACTTAGGTTTTGAGTCTCTGCCAGTGATCTTTAGTGGCCCTTCAACCATGGGCACTTCTTCTAACCTTTCTTCCCCTCGATTTCCTCATCTGTAAAATGGAGGGTAATAATACTTCATTGTAAAATGGAGACAGTCATACCCCAGTGTATATAATAGTATATATTTATGTAAGAGGTATCTTGAGGCAGAAGTGAAGTTATGTAAAGCGTTTTGCAAACTTTAAAGCACTACATACGGTTTCTGTTATTGTACACATGCAAGAAAGAGTGATAATATTTGCTGAGATAGATTTCTGGTTTTTTAACTCTGATTAATATAGTGCTCATAGTAAACTAGAATTCATTTAAAAGCCAAAGACAATTCTTAGAAAATGAGCCTCCAAAAGAAATCGCCCAAACCCATTGATGCGCTCATATCTTTTGTGCCATGAAGCCTTGATCTCAAATTGCAGTTTAAGGAGAAATGGTATAACTTTTACCAGAAATGCAGGTTAATTTATAAGAGAGGCAAGATATAGTGGAAAGAACACTGGATAGTGGGTTAGGAGACATGGATTCTACTTCCAGCTCATTACCTGTATGACCTAATGGATAAATTACTTCACCTCTTGGCCTTAGTATAAGATTAGATTCAGGGGCAGGAAACCTTGACTTTGAGGCCCCATGTGGCCTTCTAGGTCCTTGGGGTTTGATCTTTTGACTGAGTCCAAGTTTTACAGAACAAATCCTTTTATTAAGGGGATTTATTCTGTGAAGTTTGTATTTAATCAAAGGGTCCCACTTGACCTAGAGGGCCACAAGTGGCTTCAAGGCTGAAGGTGCCCCCCCTCTGGATTAGATGATCTCTAAGGGGACCCTTCCATTTTGGAATTCTGTGATTTCTCTCTTTTTATCTCTGCCGTAGGGCACCCTCCACCAGGGGATTTCATTGCGTTGGGCTCAAAGGGCCAAGCCAATGAGTCAAAAGCAACAGTAGCATTGCTGAAGCCAGCTCCCTCAGGTTTACCTTCTGAACGGAAGCGAGATGCTGCATCTGCATTATCTGGAGCCTCAGCCCTGACTGGCCTCACAAAACGTCCCAAGCTGTCCTCTACTCCTCCACTCAGTGCCTTGGGGCGCCTGGCTGAGGCGGCTGTGGCAGAAAAACGAGCCATTTCCCCCTCCATCAAGGAACCATCTGTGGTACCAATTGAAGGTAAAGTAATTTTCTGTCAACTATTCCATGTAACAAGTGTTACGGGTAATCAGTTCAGCAAGTACTTAACTGAGTAAGTAGCTTGGTGCTTTGGAAAGAGCATTGGACTTGAAGTCAGAAGAGACCTGGATTATGAAATGGGGAGGATAATGCTTTTTTACAGGGTTTAAATCAGTGAACATATGTAAAGTACTTTGTAAACCTATATAAATGTTGGTTAAGTCTACAAAAACTCAGATGATATGTGCAAAGCACTATATTAGGGATACTGAGATAAAAACAAGCAACAGCCCTTGCCCTTGAGGCCCTTTTTTATAATAGGGGATACTGCATATAAACAGATAAGTAAATATGAGGTAATTTGAAGAAGACAGAGCACCAACAAGTGGGGAGATCAAGAAAGACTTTTATTAAGAAGGAGGTGACATCTGAGTTGAACTTTGAAAGGAAGCTAAGGATTCTTAGAACTGGTGGTGGTCAAGGAGTGTATTCCAGTTGGAGAAAGGGGGTGCGCTCAATAGGCATAAGTGCAGGGGATGGCAAGCTGAATTCTGGAAGTGGATAGTGTAGAAAATTCTGGAAAGGTAAACTGGAAACATTGTGAGGCCCTTGGGAAAGTTGTTTAACTTTTGTAAGCCTAAGTTTTCTTCTCTATAAAATAAGGGGATTGGAGGCTGCGGGGAAGAAGTCAGTGGAGAAGGGGAGGTCAGACGTGAGAGACAGCAGAGGACCAGACAGTAGTCCTGAGGAATAGGAACTAGACTCGAGCGCAGGGGGAAGGTCGACCGTGGCGGATAGGAAGACCGCTTCATCCTCCAAGCCCGGAGGGAAGGAGAAATGAATGAGTGAGGACTTGGGGCCCTAGGAGTCCTTCCTCCTGCTTCACTGAGAAAGTCGCAGCCTCTCAGGACTCTTCCACACTTTTAAAACTTGAGAGAAGGAGTGGTAGAAGGGGTTGGGATTTTGAAGAAACTGTTTGGAATAGCCATTGCTAGGTCTCTCGTGGGGTAAAGGGAAAGAAAGGGACTATATGCATCAGTGAGGACGTGCAAAGGTTACGAAGCAGACGACTCCAGTCAGCAGTGTTTGCTTCCTTTATCCAGCTTCCTCTCTTGGTAGCTTTTAAGTGAAGGGAGCGTTGGCTTCTGAGTCAGTAGACCTGACTCCTGCCCTGGGACCCTCTTCATTACGGTGTGACTTTGGGTCACTCTTTTATTCCCATTGACCCTCACTTTCATAACATGTTTCTTCATCTTACAAGGTTTTTACAGGAGGGGCAAGTGATACTACGTATGTATGAGAAAGTTTTGTAATATTTACGGTGCTTTAAAAATATTTGGCATTAATTTAACAAATGTTTATCAAGCATTTGCTGTGAGCAAGTCACTGGGGGTACAGAGACAGGAATGAAACAGTTCCTGTCCTCACGGAACTCACCTTTTACTCTGTGAATACAATATACACAAACAGGACAAATACTCATATTTGTACCAAAACAGGTAAGGAGAAGTATAGTAAACTGAGCAGGGGAGAGAATGCTAGCAACTGCAGGGATCAGGGAAGGCTCCATGGAAGAGGTGGCACATATGACTTGAGCCTTGAATCTCTTCAAGACTAGGATTCTGAAGAGAGAAATAGTTCAGTATTGGATTTAGGGAATGTCTGTAATCCAGTTTGGCTAGGACATAATATGTGCATGAGAATACTGTGGAATAAATGGAAGCTGGCTCATGAAGGGCTTTAAATGCCCTGTTGATCAAATGATACATAATAGCAAATGAGGTGATTGATGGGCAAGTTAAAAACACTATATAGGTGTGATAGGTTGTTGTTGGTTAGCTTTGTATCTGTCCTCTCTGCTTTAAGCAACTCTCATAAATACCAACCTTCTTTATATTGCAGAATAGCGAGCACCTAAAATGAGACAATGTACAAATATGTGAAAGTACTTTTAAAAGGATAAAATACTGAACGATTCTCTGTTCTTGTTTGGAAAGTCATGTGGATGTTCACTGAGATGCTATGAATACGGAATTTTGAGTTTGAATCACTCAGGAGATACTAGTAGCCGAAGAAATCAGCGCTGTATCTGTTTTTGGTTTCTCAGTTGGACTTAGCACTTGGTTGTTCTTGACAGTTCTGCCCACAGTCCTGCTGGATGAGATTGAAGCTTCAGAGTCAGAGGGGAATGATGACAGAATTGAGGGAGTCCTGTGTGGAGCCGTGAAGCAACTTAAAATGACCCGGGCCAAACCAGACACCACACTGTACTTGAGCCTCATGTACTTGGCGAAAATCAAGCCCAACATATTTGCCACAGAGGGAGTTATTGAGGTAAGAGATGTGTGGTAAACCGTTTAATGGAGCTTAATGAGAACTGTAGTCCTCACTTCTATCCCCTTAAGATCCCTCTTTTATATATATGGTCTTTGATTGTAGTCACCTTGATTCATAATGGTAAGGACAGGATATATGAGAATTTCCCACCTTGGCTCTTAGCTCTTACTCTCCTCTGTTATGGTGTGATGAAGTTAGATCTCTGGGTGATCTCTTCCAGGCATTATGCAGCCTTCTTCGCCGGGATGCCTCCATTAACTTCAAAGCCAAAGGAAACAGCCTGGTTTCTGTGTTAGCTTGTAACCTGCTTATGGCTGCATATGAGGAGGACGAGAACTGGCCTGAGATCTTTGTTAAGGTAAGCCCTTCAAGAAACTTGAAGCTGTTATTTAGGGTGATGAAGAGAGTGTGCAAAATGAAAGAAGATGGGCATATTGGGTACTCCACGAGGGATAACAGGCTGAATGAACATGTTTAAAAAGGCCTGCTGTTCTGTTTGTCATTAGGTCTGTCATTATTTCTTTGATTTACTCAGTATTTGTTGAACATTTATAAAGCTCAGAACCTTGGGAAATAAATGAAGTATATGACATTCCATCCTTACAGAGCTTATGTTCTGTTTATCTGCTCTTGGTGCTTCAACTATCATTTCTGTACAGAGCTCTGCGTCTAGCCCTGAACTCTCTTCTAAGCTTGTGACTTGTATTTCCAGTTACCTGTAGGATATCTCTACTTTGATCAGAGGATCACAGATTTAGAGTCATAAGGGACCTGGAGAGCCATCCAGTCCAATTTCTTCATTTGATAGATCAAGGTTTGAGGCTCAGAGAGATTAAGAGACCTGCAACATGGTCATACAGCTAGTGTCAGAGGCAGTACTTGAACCTAGGTCTTCTTAACTCCAGGACTACCACTTTAATCATTATAGCATATTGATGTTCAGTAGCGTCTCACACTCACTGGGTCCAAAACCAAATTTACCATCTTTCTTCCTAGTCAAGTCCTCTTGATTTCCATATCTCTCTCAGTGGACCCAGAATTCACCCATTTTCACACATTTGAATCTTTGGCCTTGACTTTGTTTCAGATGCTTACTAGTTGTGTGACCTGGGCAAATCACTTAACCTCTGATTACCTCAGTTTCCTCAACTGTAAAATGGGGATAATAACAGGGTTATTGTGAGGATCAATTGAGATATTTGTATGATGCTTAGCATAGTGTCTTGCCACATAGCAGGCGCCTATATAAATGTTTCTTTTCTGCTTCCTTCCTCTTCATACCTGTGAGTAGATGCAGCTAGCTGGGTAACTCAACTCCTCCTCTCCTGTCAGCCTCACCCTGCCCTTCCTTCTCTTCAAAGGAAGGTAAATTTGGATGGCCAAAACCTGCCCGGTTGACTTGGGTTTTACTGGCTCCTTCCCTTCCCTGTCCTATCCTAAGTGAGTACCTGCAAATACCTTGGCCCAAAGGGCCCAAGGTTTCCCAGTGCATCCTGGGTCATCTCCAGTCATCCTGATGAATATCTGGTCACTGAATTCAGATGGCTCTGGAGGAGAAGTGAGGCTGGTGACCTGCACAGCCCTCCCTCACGACAAAGTCAAGTGCAAGTCATGTCATCATTTCTCTGATGGCGTGGTCTTCTCGGTGATGAAGGATGAACACAGTCTTCATACTTCTCTCATCTTTCATATTCAGTCCTTCTGTTTTATTCTGAACACTGCCACTGCCGTAGACCTGGACCTCATTACTCTCTGCTTCAGCTACTACAAAAACCTTCTAACTTGTTTTTCTACTTCCTAGTCCCTCCTTATTTCAGTCTGTCATTCACACCACTTCCAGATTAAATCTTCCTTATGCACAGACCTAATCCTTTCTGCTAAACAATCCATCAGTGATTTCATGTTGCCAGTTGAATTTCCTTAGTCTGTCATTCAAGGCCCTTCACATCCTCATTATATAGAGAGTTTGAAAAGAGCTTGGAGACTTTTGTTCACATGGTATCTGAAAATTAATGAATCCCCTTTCTAAACTGATAGGTGGTCATCTGCCTCTACTTGAAGATCTGCAGTAAAAGGGACCCCCACTTTTTTCTAAGATAACCTCTTCTACTTTCAGAAAGCTCTAAAAGTTAGCTTCTCCCTCTCTCCTTCCAGGCTTCTTTTCCATTGGCCCCTTACACATCCACCATACTCTGGATAAACCGAATTTCTAGTCTTGTACATATTTAACCTTTTTTCACTTCCTTGCATTTACCGATGTTATTCCCTATGCTTAGAATCTCTATTTCATCTTAAATGCCACTTCGTTTTAGGAAACCAGGCTTCATTCCTCTCTAGTTAGTAGTGATTGAACCTCACACAGCACTTGTAGTTTCTATTACATTGGAGCTGAAAGAGAGTTCAGTGGTCCTCTAAATCAACTTCCTTATTTACTATCTTACAGATGAGGAAACTGAGCCAGAGAGATTATGTGTCTTACCTCAGGTTCCACAGCTGTTAAGTGTTAGATGTAGGACTTGAACTCTGATTTTCTGGCTTCACAGTCTGCAGTCTTCCATTGTACCATACTGCTGCACTGCTCTTAAACTATTCTTACAGTTGCTGCATTTTAGTTCCTGTACAGTGTCATTTGTATGCCTATTGCACATTTGAATCAGATCCTCCTGTTAGATTGTGAATTCGATGAATGAGAATAGGGATTATTTCTTCTCCCTGCCCTTCCCTCCCCTCCCCCTTTTCCTCAGCATCTAGCATGAGCTTACATGGGGGATTGAAGGTTCACTTCTGAAACAAAAGAGAAATTCAGGAGAATACTTAATAATGTGGGGCAAACCGTAAGTGTTCTCTCTTCCTCTTCTTCTGATTATCATTTTCTTCTGATCTTGCCATTTTGTCCAGGTTTACATTGAAGATTCCCTAGGAGAGCGGATCTGGGTGGACAGCCCTCACTGCAAAACATTTGTTGACAATATCCAGACAGCATTTAACACCAAGATGCCTCCTAAAAGCATGTTGTTACAAGGAGAGATGGGGCGAAGTGGAGGAGACCTCAGTGCTGGTAAGATGCCGGAAGAGATGGAATTTGCAAAGAGGATGAAAGTTAGTGGTTATGTAGTGGGGAACTTGGCTTGTCCGTTCTCAGTCCTTTAAGGTTCAGCTCAGGTATTGCTTTCTCTATGAATCCTTCCTTCCCTGATTTACTCCTCTCCATCTCATTTCCTTACTCATTGCTTAGTTTTTTATATAGGACTTTTTCTGGAACCCTTATCCCAGGTAATGTACTTTTTTTTAAAGTATATATTTTTCCAATTAATGTAAAAGTTTTTAACATTTGTTTTTTAAAATTTTGAGTTCTAAATTTTTTTCTCTCCCTCTTTCATTGAGAAGGCAAGCAATTTGACATAAGTTATACATGTACAGTCATGTAAAACATATTTCCATGTTATTCATGTTGTGAAAGAAAATGCAGATAGAAAAGAAAACCAAGAAAAGTAAAGTAAAAAAAATAAGGTAGCATACTTTTTTGTGCACATGTAGCCTCCTTTCATGCTTCCCTCCAATAGAAGGTATATTCTTCAGGGGCAAGGCCTGAGTCACTAGCTTTAAGTCCCCAGCACCTCATATCCAGATATATGCTTGACGCACAGTAAGTAATTAATAAAGCTTGAATTGAAGAAAGGGGCCACAAACTTCTTTCTGTGGAAGGTATCACATGAGCTAGGTGTGAGGGTGCTTCAGAATCAAAGATGAAGAGGGTTCATATCACTGAAATCTCTCTCTCTCTAGGGAACAGTCCTCATCCTTCCCTTACGGAGGAAGAAGACAGTCAGACTGAACTGCTAATTGCAGAGGAGAAGCTGAGTCCAGAGCAAGAGGGACAGCTCATGCCCAGGTATGTGGACTATTGATCATGACTGCTGTAAGTGAATCTGGGATACAGAGAGGAAAATGGTCCAGAACAGGAGAGGGCTTAGCCACTGCTTCTGAGGACACAAATCATTTTTTCCCATTTAGTCAAGGTGCTGTCTGCTCTTAGTTTAGCTTCAAGAGGCTGTGAATCAGAGGCTTTTCCTCACTTGCTGGGAAGACAAGAGCCAGACTTGAGTTGACTTAGTCTTGTCTTCTCTCCTTTTCCTCAGGTATGAGGACCTTGCTGAGAGTGTGGAAGAGTATGTCCTTGACATGCTTCGGGACCAGTTGAACCGTCGACAGCCTATGGACAATGTCTCCCGGAATCTCTTGCGGCTCCTAACTGCAACCTGTGGCTATAAGGAAGTGCGGCTGATGGCTGTGCAGAGGCTGGAGATGTGGCTCCAGAACCCTAAGGTAAGCAGCTTCACTGGAGCAATTAAAGGAATTTCCATTGGAGTCCACCATGGTCTTTGTGTACATGAATATCTGTATATCTGGACCCGGAAGGGTGATTGTATCCTTCAGCGTTTTCACTCATCTCTCATTCCTGCAGTTGACCAGGCCAGCCCAGGATCTGTTGATGTCTGTCTGCATGAACTGTGGCACTCATGGTTCAGAGGACATGGAGGTTATTTCCAGCCTCATTAAAATCCGGCTCAAGCCCAAAGTTCTCCTCAACCACTACATGCTCTGTGTCAGGTAAGAACCTTGAAAAAGAGAATATAAGGATATAGGGAGAATATAGGGCAAGAAAAGTTTTGTCGCAGTACGTGTTCCTAGTAATCATTCACTCTGGTCTTTGGCATTGTTTCCAGGGAACTGCTAAATGCCCACAGGGATAATCTGGGCACTACAGTCAAGTTTGTGATTTTCAATGAACTCTCAAATGCAAGAAACCCAAACAACATGCAGATTCTATACACTGTGCTACAACATAGCTCAGAACTGGCCCCAAAGGTACTCTTGGATAGCTTTCCTTCACAGTTGATTCTAGGCCATTTTCATTTCTGGGGCAGAAAGTAGCAGGCTGGAAGAGATCCAGCCTCTAATTAAGAGTAGAATTTTTAAAATGATTGATAGATTGGCAAAGTGTCAATAATTGAATATATCAGCATCTCATGCTCGATTATTTATTTCTAGAGCCCTGACATTTGGTTTTTTGTGTTATGACGTCTTTGATGGATAGTCTTTGTAAATATGGTAATACTTGATAGTAATTATTTGGTTCCATGGGGTTTTTTTCTCCTGAGAATTACTTAGGCCTTGGAAAAAGAACTGATGAATATTAATGTTAGCTTAACACAGAGCATTAAAGTAAAGCACTAGTTTTGTGCAAGGCATAGTAGTAGATATCATATCAGTTCTTATATCTGACCTTATGTTATCTTTGACAGATAGTGCAGTTTTTCAAGGAAAGGGTTTAGACCATTTGGAAATTTCCTACTCTTGACTGTCATAGATTTAATGCTTGACTTTTAAAGATATTGGATTATGTATGATCTTAACAGAACCTTGTCTTTACTTTCTTTGTGGATCACTTTGGCGATAGTTTCTAGCAATGGTGTTCCAGGACCTGTTGACTAATAAAGATGATTACCTGAGGGCTTCCCGGGCCCTACTTCGAGAGATAATCAAGCAGACCAAGCATGAGATTAATTTCCAGGCCTTTTGCCTTGGGCTCATGCAAGAACGCAAGGAACCACAATATCTAGAAATGGAATTCAAGGTACTCATATCTTTTCTTGGTACCTTCTGTGTTTGGCTGCTGCATTTCACATAATTCTGATTTTTTTGGTCAGCTTTTTGGTGAGATTTGAATGAAGAGCAACCTTCTCATTTTTCTTATGTCACTGGAATTTTTATGTGACTGTCTTTTATTTGGTTCATACAACACTTTTTTCTCCTCTTTTTTTAATATATACCTGATACTTGGCCTTTCTGTACTAATTATATCAGCCTTCTCTTGCTTAATTTGGGAATATCACTCTTTATTACCTTCTATCTCCTCTAGTTGTAGATGAATTCCTTGATTATTTCTTGCCCTTTCATCTTTTCATTATTTTTACTTTCCAGTACTTTTTTCTACATATTTGACTTTCCCATTGTCCTTTCTCGTTGTATATTGAATGATTTGGCAGAAAGTATGCCTGATATGAGGCTCTCCTGACTTGAAGTTGTATTAAATTTTGGTTTTAGGAGCGCTTTGTGATCCACATAACCGACCTGCTGGCTGTATCTATGATGTTGGGCATAACGGCCCAAGTGAAGGAGGCTGGGATTGCATGGGATAAAGGAGAAAAGAAGAGTAAGTCCTAGTGAGCTGACTTCTTTTGGAGACAAGTCAGGAGAGAATAAAAGATGGTAGGAAAGTTTTTCAAGAATGGCATTGACCAGAGACCTAAGGTGTCATTCAGAGCCTCTTAGCACCTAAGGGGATCTATGATTGATTGTGCTTCAGACAGAGTCGAAACGCAGTTGAACCTGTTTGCAAATAAGAGTGTTAAAGACAGCAAGAAAGAAGACTTCTTTTTCTATTTCTACCAGTATAATTAGAATGTTAACATAAGCATTTCAGCTATGGATTCGGGGGCTGGCTGCTTAAGGGAGACTTCTCTTAACTTCTTTTACTGCTCCTGTTTTGGTCATTGCGGTTTTTGTGAGTACTTCAGCAGAGTTTAGGAGGTGAATGGGAAGGGGGTGCGTGGCATCTCAATCTTTTTGGCTAATACCTCTATTCTCATAGAAGCTTTAAGGAGAAGTATCTTATTTGATTATTCGTCATTTTCAGTTGTTTAAAACTTGTTGCTATTACCTTGATCATTAGATTATAGGACTTGAATTTGAAGAGAATTTGAATTTGAAGACACCTTGTCCAGAGGTGTCCGGACTTCTTGCCCTTAAATGACATAGATAAGGTTAATTGGTATTTTTTTAAATTATTATGCTGCCCGCAGATCTTTTACCATTAGAGTTTGACACACTGATCTTAGTCTAGCTCTTACATTTTCATGGATGAACAAATGTAGGCCCAGCAATAGTGGTCTTCCATCGTTTTAGTATAGGGATAGAGAGAGGTATTGAAAGCTTAGGAAGAGCAGTCTGCTCTATTTTTAATATAGAGATAAATGTCATTGATTTAGAGACTTCTGCTGAGGAAATTCCCTCTACTTGTGTAGGTCAGTACCTCATTGTATAGTTATAGAGATAAGTTTCTTAGTGTACTGTAGCAAAGTTAAATGAATTGTGGTTAGTATGTGTCAAAACAGGACTTTAGGTGGCCTTGGCTCTGAGTCTCACTGCCTGTTCACTGCGCTTTGTCTTAATACAGTGAATGTTAATAGAGCAAAGGGCTTACCTTGTATCTTTATTGCATTCAGAGCTTACTTGGACACATGTCCACAGTAGTTCATGTTTAATAACTAGGCTTCATGCAACTTCACCCGCTTGTATTTGTACTTAACATTTTTTGCCTTTCCTGATTTCCCTGCTGGATAAGTTATATGGTTAAGATTTTCCTCAGTCAGACCTCGTATAGCACATGAGGTTACATATTACGTTGTTCTAGATTTGCGTGTGTGCCCTACCAGACTCCCTACTGGACAGTAAGGTCCATGAAGGTACAAGCTTTTTCATCTAAGCTTCAGCTATCCCCTAGGCCCTAGCAAAGTGCTGTGCTCACCGTGGTTACTTAATGAATGTTTGCAGAGTTAAATTAAAAAGCTGCACACTGTTCTCTCCTTTTTTAAGCTACCACAGAGTTGCATCTGATTATTTGCTTGTCTTTTTCAGATCTAGAAGTGCTGCGATCATTCCAGAACCAGATAGCTGCAATTCAGCGTGATGCTGTCTGGTGGCTCCACACTGTTGTCCCTTCTATCAGCAAACTGGCTCCCAAAGACTACGTACATTGGTATGAGTCTTGATGGTCTTCTGTTAAAACTGCCTTCAGAAAACAAAAACAACCCTCTTCCCCAAATATTCTTTCTGTGGATTGTGTCAGTTTGTGCCATATGGTGGGACTGCTTGTCTTTAGGAGCTGCTAGTGATAATAAGGTTAAATGATCCCATTATCCTAAATGACAGCTACTTCTGTCTCTGGGAGGCTCACGTGACTCTTTCTTTTCCCAGTTTTAGGAGGGAGTGTTCTGTGTCTTGTTTGGAGTTATATTTTTATGAGACTAACACATCAGAGGAAGCTTAGATAACATTTACTTGTCAGTAGTCCTCCTTGTGTGGTTGGCACTGTTATGAAAAGCTCCAGAGCATCTTTCTAGTCTGAGGAGAGTCTTGTTAAAAGCTTCCTGGTAAGCTGAGAAGTCTCCTGAAATCCCTAGAATAGAGTTCTTCGTTCCATTTGGGGATCTGTGATTTAATTGGAATAAAGACTCCTGGTGCTGAAACTGATCCTGGAGCAGCTGGTGGCTCAGTGGATAGATCACTGGACCTGTAGTCAGAGTTCAAATCTTGCTTTAGACACTTACAGTGAGAAGTGGGACAATTCATGGGACCTCTTTTAGCCTCAATTTCCTCATCTGTAAAACAGATAATAATTGCATTTAACTCCCAGGGTTGTTGTGAGGATCAAATGAGATAACATATGTCCATCTTAAAGTGCTATATAAAAGTTAACCAGTACCATCAGTGCAGATCAGCAACTGCTCTACAATTTATAGTTCTGGAGAACTGCTTGAGATACAGAGGGTAAGTGACTTGTCCAGAGCCACATAGCCGGGATGTGTCAGAAGTGGGTCTTGGGCCTAGGACTTCTGACTCCTTCACCAGCTCCCTAGCAGTGCCTTGTTGATAGAGCTCTCAGACTTTGGCAATGGCCTGTGACAGTAGCTTCTTATATGTTGAATTCCTTTATTTCCTCCGCTATGTAGCCTCCACAAAGTGCTCTTTACAGAACAGCCAGAGACCTACTACAAATGGGATAATTGGCCCCCAGAAAGTGACCGCAAGTATGTCTATTTCATTCTCTTTAGCTTAGGACACCCTGTGGGTAGCTGTGGAATGTGGATTTCACTAGAGCAGTTGTTAGAACTTAGTAGTTGTTTCTAAGTACACTTCCTGGTTCACTTATATTAGGTCTTTAAAGATTTTTTATCAGTTACCAAGCATTTATTTTTTCTCCTGCCACACCCTCTATCCTCGCCCCTTGGGAAAAAAAAAACACAATCCTATAACCCTCACGATAAATATGCTTAGGCAAACAAATTCCCATAGTGGCCCGATTCAAAAATGTATGCCTTATGAAGATGGGTTCCTAGGGTTTGGGAGGAATTCCCCAAATGGGGATTATTGGTGTCCCTCTAGCCTTAGGCAGTGGTTGTCACGGGTTTTAAAATTAAACTGGAACAGCAGTGACATCTCCCTTCTCCAATTCCAGTTTCTTTCTCCGCCTCTGTTCAGAGGTTCCCATCTTGGAGGATACATTGATGCGTATCCTAGTGATTGGGCTGTCCAGAGAGCTCCCTCTGGGCCCTGCTGATGCCATGGAGCTTGCTGACCACTTGGTGAAGCGAGCTGCTGCAGTGCAAGCAGATGGTAAGTTTGGGGTTCTCATCAGGCTGCTGCTTGACTTCTCAACAAAACTGACTCTCTGCTTTGATACTTACCTTTTTCATCCTGAAGTTTTATTTGTTATTCTAGACATTGGTCTCCCCCATAATAATTATGTGATTTTTTCACTTGCCTTATGTGAGAAAGGTCAGGCAAATGACCAAGCCTCTTATCAAGCCCTACTTATTTGCAAGGAAGCTTTCACCCTGGGGGTGTTATTCAGTTACCGGCCCCCAGCAAATCCCTATCTTAGGCTGTAGGCAAGCAGGCATAGGATTTCAGAGGTACTAATGTCTATTACATACATTTAAAGGGGGTACTCTTTTCTCCTTAGATGTGGAAGTCCTAAGGGTAGAGAGGATCCAGCTGATTGATGCTGTTTTGAATCTATGCACCTACCATCATCCAGAGAACATCCAGTTACCTCCTGGGTAAGATCAGAGGTCAGCCTCCAAGCTGGCTGTTTTCTAGGTAGAATATATCTCTCTCTGTATCTGGTGTGTATCTGGTAAGAGGGACTTGCTCTCTGAGGGCTACTTGCTTCTTGAAGAAAATGGAACATAAAGATTAGATGGTTAGTGATATCCTTCGCAGAAGTAGCAGAACTTTTGTGTCACTCTGTATTTGTCTTGTATGTATGTTGTATTTACTTCTTAGTGTACAAATTTCTTTTTTGGAAACATACCCAGCTTTGAAGTGCAAGAGCTATTTCATTTTTGTCTTTCTGTCCTCAGCACCGAGCAGCAGCATATAGTAAGTGCTTCATAAGTGCTGCTTTTTATCCAACTAACGGGTTGGGGTCTAGAGTCTTTAATTTTATTCTGTTGTGTGATTTTAGGCAACTCAGTCTCTGTGCTTCAGTCTTCATATGTATTAAATGAGGATGATCCTTTTAGACTCTTCTTCAAAGGAAACATATCTGTGGAGATAGTCTGATTTTATTCAATAATTGAAATGGACAGTTTTGTATTTGTGTGTTCCACAATAAAGAATAATTTTGCCCAAATCTGTATTCTACAAAAATTTAGCAAAATATGACTAAAATTCTGTTTATAGATTTCATTGGGCTTATGGATCTTCTGAAATTTGTAGTGAATTTTGATGAAATTGGGTAGAAAGGTAAAGGGTAAATTTTTAGATTGAGTGAAGCCAACAATTCATAGCACTGGTCTATGTGAATGAATCCATTTTACAAGTAATGAATTTGAGGTACGAAAATAAAGCATTCTTTGTAACAATTCCTGAATGTTGTTCATTTGTTTTCAGTTGTGCCTGACTCTTCATGACCCCATTTGGGGTTTTCTTGGCAAAGATACTTGGAGTAGTTTCTTTTTCCAGCTTATTTTACAGATGAGGAAACTGAGGCAAACAGAGTGACAAAGTGACTTGCCCAGGGTCACAGCTAGTAAGTTTCTGAAGCTAGATTTGAGCTTAGGATGTTGAGTCTTCCAGACTCCAGGCCCAGTGCTTTACCCACTGTGCCACCTAGTTGTCCATTTCTGAATGATGTCATTCTAAAATCACTTACTGATTCAGAGTCTAATATCAGGCCCTAAGGACATTGATGGTTTTCTATTCAAGGTGACAGGTTGCTGTTCCTGCTATAGTCTGTCTGATCTGTGCTTACTTTAGTGCTTGTTTTCAGAGCAGCTGTGCTCTTCCACTGTTATTTCAGATACAAGCCCCCAAATCTTGCTATTTCAACCCTTTACTGGAAGGCATGGCCTCTCTTGCTGGTGGTAGCTGCATTTAATCCTGAAAATATTGGTAAGTATACTTACTATTTTATATGGCACGAATGTCACTTTTTAGAATGTTGGGGCTTTAGTGCCAGCCTCATAGAATGTAGATTATAGTCTAGCTTCTGGAGATTATCCATGAGGGAGGAGGAGCACAGGTGGAAAACCGAAACTAAAGTATGGAGACCTGACCTGCCTACTGTTTTGGGCATTGACAGGAGCCCTGTTAGCTGTTAACAAACAGCCTTGTCTAATGCTTTACCTGCCTGTTGTTTGATGCTGGGTGTTTACCCTTTAGGTTTGGCAGCTTGGGAAGAATACCCTACTCTGAAGATGCTCATGGAAATGGTGATGACAAAGTAAGCCTTTTCCCTCTGTGTAGTTTATACTAGATCAGAATTAACCTTTTTTTCCCTATCACAGACACTTTGGCAGTCTGGTGAAGCCCAGACTCCTTCTCAGAATAATGTTTTAAAGTGCATAAAATATATAGGATTACAAAGGAAACTGATCATATTGAAATATAGTTGTGTGTGTGTGTGTATTTTTTTTAAGGTTCATAGGCTCCAGTTTAAGAAAAACCCATGGTGTAGATCTCTAATTTTCAAATTCAGAAGTCCTGTCTGCACTCCATTCTCTCCTCTTCTTTTTAATGTGGTATTAATTATGGGGACAGACACACAGGAGTTTACTGAAGTGCTCTGGAATGACATTTACTGGACCAGATTGAGGAAACAAAAATCTCCCTGAGGTAGTGATGATAACAGTAAGCTTTTTGAAGTTGATCTCTGGTAGAAAAATCTTTACATCAATTTAGCTTTGCTCCATTGGGGCTTTCATGGTGACATCTCAAGGTGTGGCCAAGCAAGGGGTATCATTAGGAGTTTTGACCCTTTTGGACCTTCAGTCCTGTCTAATGGGACTTAGCATTTGACACAGGGCATGATAACAAGTTCCTTCTTATTTCGTCCCTAGTAATTATTCATATCCTCCTTGCACCTTGACGGATGAGGAGACCCGGACTGAGATGATTAATCGAGAGCTCCAGATTTCCCAACGGGAGAAGCAGGAAATCCTGGCATTCGAGGGACATCTAGCAGCTGCATCCACCAAGCAAACAATCACTGAGAGCAGCAGCCTCCTCTTGTCTCAGCTTACGAGCTTGGATCCCCAGTAAGGCATTCTGCTTGTACAGTTTTCCTCAGTCCTCTTAGCAAATCCTTTACCTCCTGTTTTTCCCCACTTTAGTGTTCTCACTGCTCTTTTTTACCATTTAAGAAATTATGTCTTAAGCTATCTAAGGGTAAATCCAACAACTATTTGTTAAAAACCTATGTAAGCAGAAAGGAAAGAGCAGGATAGGGATCTGTATTTGGAAAGGATCTCTAACACCTGTCTTGAAATACCCTTTCCTTTACTCTGGGTGGATTACCTTTTTTTCATTTTTAAGAGCTTTATTGATAGATTTTGCTTAACCATTACCTAGATTTCTCTATATATATCTTTCCACCTCCTATAGAGCCATTCCTTATAACAAAGAATTTTGGGAGGTACAGGGGAGAAAAATACAAAGAAAGAAGAACATTTAGCCAATGAGTAGCTTGTTTTATTCCATATTGTGAGATATGACATGGTGGTTCATTGTGATTCAAAACCAAGGTTTGTTAATTCACTTTTTTCTCTTGTAGGGGCTCCCCACGAAGACCCCCTCCTCACATCTTGGAGCAAGTAAAAGGACTTAATCAGTCCCTCCGCCTTGGTCACCTGCTATGTAGGAGCCGAAACCCAGACTTTCTCCTTGACATCATTCAAAGACAGGTGAATAAACAGAGGTTTCAGAGTGTTAGAGTAGAAGGCTGCAAGGATATTCAAGAATCACTTTAACTTCATAGAGCTAGAAGACGATGGAGAATTTGGACCAGACGTGCGCAGTATGTGATTTCAGGCAGCCTTCGAAAAATGTAGAGGGGAATACATGGGCCTGATTTGGACCAAAGGCATTTTTAGGGGAAATTCAGTTTGCTTTCAGTCCAAGGACTTGAATGCTAGCAGTAAATCAGTCACTTTGGTGTTCTTAAATATAATGATGATACAAATGTGATCACATAAATATATATGTTACATGTCTGTATTTGAGGGGAAGTATACAAATGGATTGTATTTATATTTATGGGACAGGAGATTTGTGAAATATGGGGAGATTTGTTTATCATAGAAGACTAGGGAAGATTTGAGGTTTAAAGAATTAAAAGAGAATGCTTTGATACTGTTTTTCATTGTTCAGCTGGAGTTATTCATATTCAGTCTTTTCACATACTTGAAAAAATCTTGTTTCTTGTTAATAGATTGTTTTCTGTAATATCTATTTTATATGGCTTTCACTCTGTAAGCTACCTTATATCCTTTCTGACTCTGTGTGTGTGTGTTCTGCAGAGAGAAGACAATAAATCCTTTACTTAATATTCTGTTTTCCACCCGCAGGCCTCTTCCCAATCCATGCCCTGGCTGGCAGACCTGGTTCAGTCCAGTGAAGGCTCCTTGGATGTGCTGCCGGTACAGTGTCTGTGTGAGTTCCTGCTTCATGATGCTGCCGATGATGCTACCTCAGGGGAGGAAGAGGAGGAGGGAGAGAGCAAAGAGCAGAGGGCCAAAAAACGTCAGGTCAGTGCTCCCTCAGGCAGGAGCTCAGCTCTGAACCGAGCCTCTCCACTCCAATCTCATCAGAAGCAACCTCTCCTGTCTCTGCAGAGACAGCAGAAGCAGCGACAGCTGCTTGGCCGCCTGCAGGACTTGCTGCTAGGCCCCAAGGCTGATGAACAGACCACCTGTGAGGTGCTGGACTATTTCCTGCGGCGCCTTAGTTCCTCTCAAGTGGCCTCCAGGGTTTTAGCCATGAAGGTAAAGCTCACATGGGAACACTGATTGGGAAAGGAATTTGTGGTCTTCAGAACCTGTTATCCTGACCTTTAGCAATATGAAATCTTTTATTCAATATACCATGCTAGGCAGATACCCACATTACAGTACCATGACAGCCATAGTAGATAGTCTAGTAGGGTTCCCTGTGATGAAATCTTGTAAATAGGTACTGAAAAATTAAGAGCCTACCTTTACAGGGGTGATACCATTAGTAAAATGAAAAAGGGAAAGGCACAATCTAAAATTTTTTAATTCATTTGTCTGGCATACCTACACTATATGACAAGTTGAGAATTTCATTTTGAGATTGTCAAAGTAGACCAGATTTTCTTTATTTTCTGGGAGTTTGAGGGGAAGTTGGTGGTTCTTGTTAAGAAAATATATCCCACACTAATGCTTTGATAGAAGATAGTTTTTTGCCTTAAGAAAATTCCCTTAGTTTTACAGCATAATTCCATGACACAAATTTCTGTTTTTCTGGAATCCCATTTGGGAATCTTGTCATGCTACCCAAATTGTTATAAGTAACATGGTTTCTGGCTAAAGACATCAGACTTTTATGGAATCTCAGTCACAGTTATCTTATGTGTACATTTGTAGGGATTGTCTTTAGTGTTATCAGAAGGTGGGCTTCGTGATGGAGAGGAGAAAGACCATCCCATGGAAGAAGACTCTGGTGATTCAGAAATGCTTCAGGGATACCAATGGTTATTAAGGGATCTGCCACGATTACCACTATTTGATAGTGTCAGAAACACGACAGCTCTGGCCCTGCAGCAGGTGAGAGTACACAGAAGCATGTCAAGGAAAAGATGCCAGCTACCTTTGAGGGTTGTATTGAACTAGGGTGAGATGGTGGTGCCCAGGGAATATGGCAGGAGCTGTTGTTTAAGGCTCAAGTTTCTCCTTTTGCTGATGATTTCAAGAAAATCCTCTCATTCTAGGCTATCCACATGGAAACGGACCCTCAGACTATTAGTGCCTACCTTGTGTACCTCTCTCAGCATGCCCCAGTGGAGGAGCAGGGACAGCACAATGACCTTGCTTTGGTGAGAATGGATTGGGATCATGGTTGGTGTTTTCTTTAAGGGTGTACATTGCAGTTCCTATCACTGTGAACGTTAGTTGTTTGATTGTTTGTAGCCACTTAGTATACTTTGTCTGAAGCGTGGCTCTAAATCAGCTTATGCTTGAATAATGTTTTGAATATGCTAGGATTGGAAGTGGGGTCTGGGAGTTGATGAAGTTTCTTTACCACCTATAGTATTGACTGTTGTTTCAGAATAGGAGTAAGTGTCTGTGAAGTTTGCTGTTGTTACATCATACTTGGAAATACAGTGTTTAAAAGAGGTTATTTAGTTTTTGTATATGCTTTGCCTGCAGTTAGGCCAAACTGCCACAAAAGTGAGCAGTGGTGCCTTCATTTTGTCCTCAGTGGTGGTAAGGTATGTGTGGTCACGTAGGTTTCAACACACTGCCACTATCTCCAGTACTTAAAGGATCAATGATTTTATTGGTGTGGATTTGCCATCCCCTTGTGGCTGGTCACTCTGGTCATGGCCCTTTCTAGATCTAAGCTGGGTTGGTGCTTGGGCATCAGGCATGAAGTTCATAACCCATTCCCTACTCAAAACCCAGCTTGTGTTGTAGGACCCTGCCAGAGCTTGCTTCTGACTGGCCCTGCTTTCAGGGTCACCTTGCATTCCCCAGTGAGGCAACAGGAGAAGGCGAGTGAGGGCAGGGAACTTGTACCAAAACAGATCTTTTACAATATGTGGTGGGGTGAATGTGTAAACTTTGTGTGGAGGATTCTAGACATGAGACCCCATCCCAAAAGATGATCTTGTATCGATGCCAGCTGGTTATAGAGCAATAGATCTACAGTTAGAAGGGATCTCAGAAGCTGTTATGTTAGAAGGGATCTCAGAAGCCGTTATGTTAGAACGGATCTCAGAAGCCGTTATGTTAAGTAATTTGGAATAATAATTGGAAACCTGTGGATGGACCTAACTACTCCTTTGTGTCATATGGAATCTTAGTATTTGAGGTTCTTCTGTTCTTCTCCCATCGATTCTGTCATAACTAGTTGTATAATTTTGGGCAAGTCACTTAAGCCCCTCTGGGCCTCAGATTTTTCATTTAAGGTTCCTGGTACAGCATTTAACTTCCATAGTTCTGGCAATCACATATATAGTTTTAAAACTTAAAATGTCATCCTTCTTGCCTTCCCTTTCCATGATTATTTTGTAGTTGCCTTCAGTTAATGTGCAGAACAAGTTTAAGTGTTTTGTCCACTAAATTAGAGATTCTTATAGATCCCTTTGGCAATCTGGTGAGAACTCTGGAGGTTTGAGAATAATGTTCTTAAATGTGTAAAGTAAGATACACAGCATTACAAAAGAAACCAACTGTAGTTAAGTGCAATTACTAAGGTATTTTTAAGTGCAATTACTAAGGTATTAAAAAAAAAAACCAAGTTCTTGGGTTCCAGGTTAAGAACATCTGCATTAAACTCCTTTTAGATCTCTGTGTGACATCTCTGCTCTCGCTGATCTGTTAGATTCCTGTTGGCTAATCAGTTATTCATTTCAGTATGTATAAATACCCATGAGGGATGCGAGAGAGAAAGCAAAGTCTTCTGTGGTGATAGAGACTTGGCTGGGAGGGAGAATTCTGCTGACAGAGCAGCAAGGACAGACAGGATGATAGCGTGCATGGGGAAGATCAGATGATTGCTCTCAAGGAGAATTTGCAAAGTTGTCTCTCTCCCCCAGGATGTGGCCCGGCTAATTGTTGAGCGCTCCACCATCATGTCCCACCTCTTTTCCAAACTTTCCTACAGTGCAGAGTCTGATGCAGTGCTTGTGGCTCTGCTCTCTATCTTCTCACGCTATGTGAGGCGGATGCGCAAGAGCAAAGAGGGGGAGGAGGTTTACAGCTGGGTAAGTAATTGCCTCTTTGTAGGCTTAATCCTTCATCCTAACACTGCTGTCATAAAATGGAGGTGGGCTAGCTTCTCTTTCGGTCACTTGTCCCTACCTTTGCACCCCTCTAGTCGGAGTCCCAGGACCAGGTCTTTCTACGATGGACCAGTGGAGAAACAGCCACTATGCATATCCTTGTAGTCCATGCCATGGTCATCCTCCTCACACTGGGGCCTCCACAAGGTGAGTTGCACTTCCTGCTTGGAACCATAAAAAGAGATAGAGTAGGATCCCTGAATCCTTAATATCCTTTTCTGAACAGTTAAAGGCAATCTGAACCCCACTTAGAAAACTAAAGTATTCATGAGTAACTTTAATGGTGCCCACTTACTAGTCTTATTTCTTTGAAGTTTGATTGGTTTCAGTCTATATTGTCTTCCATCATTTTTACTTACAAATTTAACTCTTCTGGAGACCCTCGCCTGCGTGCTGGTTTTTTTTTCTTAATTGACCAATAAGGTGGATTTGGCACCCCCTCTCTGTTCTTGCTTTTTCTTGGTGGTAAAACTGGTAGATAGAAAATGGAATCATATGCTTAGAGTCTAAAAGAAACCACACAACAGGTAGAGAAGAAAAGCAGTTCTGTTTCTCTGGTAGAGAAGTGTAAATATTGGACTGTATTGAATTGAATTAGACCATGATTTTTTTTTTCTGTGGCCTCTTTTGAAGCTGGAGATGGTGAGTTTCATGCTTTACTGGACATCTGGTTCCCAGAGAAAAAGCCCTTGCCAACTGCTTTCCTTGTGGATACATCTGAGGAAGCCCTGCTTCTTCCTGACTGGCTGAAGCTTCGAATGATCCGCTCAGAGGTCCCTCGGCTAGTGGATGCTGGTAAGCTTAGACTCCGTGTTAGTCTTTGTCTGAGGCGTGTCTTATTGGAAAGAGAGTGGATAACGGAGAGTTTCTAGGTATTATTAGTTCAAGGTTTAATCTTGAACTCATTTGTGGGGGCCTAGAGGCCAAGGAGTCCCCAGCATCTTATCTTCCAGAGAATACACAGATGTATTTTGTGAATATCAATTCCACACCTGATGGACCACTCCTAGGGCTTCTTTGCCACCTTGGGAATAGTGAATAAAGTTAACTTTAGCTTTTGCTCTGTTGGACTACTGTTACCAGGTTTTCTAAGAACTATGAAAATCAGCATGTGCCTAAAAGAAATCAAGTTACAGGCACAAAATAAATAGAAACCTTCCTATTTGTTAGCTCTTGGTTAGATTGATTTCTTTGGGATCTAATGCTTTTAGAGGAATTCTGAGTACATATGTTATAGGCATATTTTATGTTTTCCTAGCTTAGTGATTTAAAGTATTTCATAGAATCTGAGAGTTAAAAGGATTTCAGAGAGTCATGAAGACCAGGGCTTCTTAAACTTTTTCCACTTGAGAACTCTATTCCTGGTGAGGCAGCATTAGTTGGCATCGTGTGGTCTGAAGACATGCGCAGTGCGAAATGTGTATGCCTTGTTTTCAGAACCAAGGCTGTAGTGAAGTTGCCGGGATACAATACAGGAAAGCACTGCCAGAAACACCTCAGATTCACTGTATGTTTGATTTTTAATTAATTTTTGATCATTACACATTCAGGAACCTTTTACCGTTGCCAAATTTTTTGTGACGCCGTGTAAAGTTGCTACTCACATTTTAGATGCGCTGTTCTAGACCAAACCATTTCTGAGTAAGGTGGCAAGTGGTCGGCACCCAGCCTCCCCTTTGCGTCTAGGGTCAGAGAATTTACCGCCTCCTGAGAAAGCCCATTCTATGTTTGGACAGCTGATTATTAGGAAAGCACTGTTCTCATCAAGCCGGTGTCTTCATCTTTGTAATTTGTAGTATGATCTTTGTTCTGTTCTCTGGGGCTAAAGAAAATAGTCCTATCCTTTTTTTACATGATATGTTTGGACATAGTTTCTTTCCCCTAAATCTTTTCTTCAGGCTTAACCTCCCCAGTTCTTTAAGCCAAAATGATGTTGAATCCATTCACACCATCCTTGTCAGCTTCCTTTGGACTTGGTGCGGTTTTGGAAGGGAGTTAACATTATGAGCAAGCTGTAGAAATTTTAGAAGCAGGTATGAGTAATGACCCAACAAAGGCCTTGCAGGCAGATGACAGTTTTGGTGGATTCATTAATTATTTTTTGGTCCTTTAGGAGCCACAATTGAAATTCTCATAAATTTTTTCCACAAAAACAAAATAACCTAAGTAAGATCCTACCAGAAAGGGAAATTAAAAAAACAAAACAAAACAAATTAGCCATATTTAAAATGTTACTCTCAGGGTTCTAGAGTCAAGAGCAAGTGTGTAGCTTAGAGGACCAATACACGTGGTACAAATCATAGTGATGGGGAAGGGGAGGAGGAAATAAGCATTTATATAGTATCTACTGTTTGCCAGACACTGCTTAAGTGTTTTGCAGATACCTCATTTGAGAGTGTGGGAACCAGGTGAAAGTAGATGGGAAAAGATTATCAGTTAATGTTGTAGGGAAGTAGGAGTCACAAGAAGGCATCATGTAACCCACAGAGTTCTGAAGGGGAACATTTGGCTTGGCTTTGGAAGGGAATTAGGGGGTGGGTTTGTGACCTACTCCTGGCATGGACATGATCCTGGGTTCTTTGGATCCATGTCAGCAGAGCATGAGCTTTGAAAGAGTTTCCATTATCCTGGAATTCTTCAAGTATGGTCCTCAGCAAGTGAGGGTCTTCTGAGGAACCGGCCTAGATACGTTTGGAGAGGCTCATCACCTGAAGATTGGTCATCACATGATGAATTATTTTGGCCTTTGAATTCATGAAAGGATCTACTAAGACATGAAGGGATTGCTATCTATATCAGAAGAGAGAACACCCTGATAGAGTCATGGATCTTTTAGCCCTTGCCTCTGGAACTGCCTCTTTTCTCCCCTTCTACCTGCTTGCCTGCGTTACTGCCTAGCTGCCACTGGTCATCAGAAGCAGGAGTGGCCTGGGCTGTACAGATCTGACTGAAAACAATACTCTCACAGCCTCCTTCCTTCCCCTTTATATTTCTCCCAAGTTCCCCTCTAGTTCTGTTCTCAAGTCTTCACTCATTTTCTATTTTTTGAGTGAAGCTGTTATTTCCAGCATTGCAGGACCTGGAGCCTCAGCAGCTGCTTCTCTTTGTTCAGTCTTTTGGAATTCCTGTCTCCAGCATGAGTAAACTCCTACAGTACTTGGACCAGGCTGTGTCCCATGATCCACAGACCCTGGAGCAGAACATCATGGACAAGAGTAAGAGCTGCTCCATCCATATTTAGCCCAAGCAGGATGAGTCAGTCAGTTGCCTATTGCATTTGCTGAATGATGAACAATACGCTGGGCACAGTGGGGGAGGCAGAAGACATTGGGGGGCTGGGGTTGCCCTTAAAGAGCTAATAGTCTAGTTGGGGAGATAAAACTTACATGAAGCAATTAATGAATAATTAAATGCTAATCTGTATGGTACAGTTATAAGTACAATAGGAATTAAAAAAAAAAAGTAGAGTGAGCTGGGGTAGTCAGGCAAGGTTTGCAGGAGGAGAGTCTGGTCTCTGGAACTAGAGTTGCTATTATGAAAGGAGATTGCCAGTTTCATTGACCCAGCTGTCAGGTAGGCTCAACAGGTTAATGAGTAAGCCATATTTGGGGCATAAGCTGTTGTATCAGTGTTGTGTTTGGTCCTCTTTCCCACGAGCTGAGGCTTTGCCAAAGAAAGATCTTGCGTGAAACCAGCATTAGAGTGACTGTCCTCCAGCCTCTGTTTCTGTGGGAAAGGACCATACTTCATAATTGTGTGTTTATATTGTTGACATGTTGCTTTGCAGATTATATGGCTCATCTGGTGGAAGTTCAGCATGAGAGAGGAGCCACAGGAGGCCAGACTTTCCACTCTCTGCTCACTGCCTCTCTGCCCTCTCGGCGAGGTATGGTACAACATGCCCCAAGCTTTTGTCTTAGTATGCAGAAGAAAAAATCCAGTTTTCTAATTCTGATGTGAACATGCTGAATGTGGCTTTTTATAGCTATTCCCTTTGTTACCCTCAGACTAGTGTCCCTGTGTGCCTTGAGTGCTCACTTGTGCCCTGATCCAGGCCAGGACACACATGGGATTCTAAAGGGTTTTACTAAAGACCCTAGAGTGGAGCCGGGATATGACCCTTCATTTGCGGCCATCCTTTGTGTAATTCATGTTTATGTGGGATTTTATGGTTACAAAGAATTTTCACATTTGTTGTTTCACTTATAAAAACTTTGTGAGCTAGGTAGTGTTAATATTTATCCCCATTTTATAGGTGAGGCGTAAAAGAGATGAGTTAAATGTAATTTGCCCAAGGTCACACAGTATGACTCTAAAGCTGTGTTCTTTTTCTTGTGCTTTTGGTTTCAAAAGATTTCCTCAACCTTAGAAACTGGTTGTCGTTTCAGCACCTTTGTTTTTATCTTCCTTCAGATAGTGCAGACGCACCTAAACCAAAAAGCAGTCCAGAGCATTCACAGAGCCAGGGAAGGATTCGAGCCATCACTCAGATCCGAGCTCTGGGACCGGAGGATGACTTGGCCAGCATGTTTCTTCAGGTATTGAGACTAGATCAGAGAAGGAAGCAAAGCTCCTGCTTTTCAGGGAGAGATCGGGCTTATATGTATTTTTCCTTTGACTCATTCCAGTCGTTTATTTTCCTGTATTACTGAGTAAGTCTGAGTCCTAATTTCCTTGAACTTGAGAAGGAATGTTTTTAACATGGAGTCACATTCAAATCCTGCCAAGTAATTGTTAGACCTCAACATGTTCAAAACAAAACTCATTATTTCCCCCCAAACCCTTTCATACCCCTATGTTCCCTGTTGAAGAGGGCGACACCACCTCCCAGTCCCTGAGGCTCACAACCTACAAGTCATCCTGGATTCCTCACTATCTCTCACCACCCATATCCAAACTATTAAGACATGGGTTGATTTCACCTTTGCAACATCTCTAAAATATGCCCCCTTCTCGTCTCTGGCACTGCCAGCACTTAAGACCTTGAGTGCTGCAGTAAACTGCTGGTGGGTCTGCCTGCCTCAGGTCCATCCTCCATTCCACTACAGTAAATCTTCCTGTGGCTCAGGTCTGATCATGTCACCCCCTTATTCAGTAAACTCTAGTGGTTCCCTATTTATTGCCTTCAGGAGCAAACACAGAATGTTCTGTTTGACATTCAGAGCTCTTTATAGCCTAGCCCCCTCCTACCTTTCTAGTCTTAATTGCTCCCCTAATGCATGCTCTTCCATCCAGTGACACTAACTTCTGGGCTGTTCTGTAAACAACACCCACAGTCTCCCACCTCTGAATAGTCTCTCTGTCTGTCACTCCCTCCTCATCTCCACCTTCTGGCTTCATTTAAGTTCCAGACAAAATCTCACCTGCTATAGAAAGTCTTCCCCAACCCATCTTAATTCTAGTGCCTTCCCTCCACTATTTTCTATTTATCCTGTCTACGACTCATTGGTATATATCCGCATGTTGTGTATACATTACATTACATTACATTATATTAGAATGTAAGCTCCTTGAGGGCAGGGATTATCTTTTGCCTCTTTTTGTATCCCCAGTGCTTAACCCAGTGCCTAACGCATAGTAGGTGCTTTGTGAATGTGTATTTCCTGACTGACTAATACCTTGGAAGACTGGGTTAATTTTGGAAGCAAGCTGACACCATTTCTCTACAGGGAACTGTTCTTGATAGAAGCTTAGTTGACTGAATGACTCCCTGCAGAGCACCTTAAAGACATCTTTCCTTTTCCTTAGTGCCTACTTGTTCATCTCCTTGTAGCCATATCTGTGTGGTCACCAGGCTTGTGGTGCTGAATAATTATCATTAGATTGTTTCTGAGACCTAGAAGGAGGACATAAACTTTCACTTTTCGCTAAATTGGAGGATTTATTGGATCTCAACATGACTTGAATTGGAATCTTTTGGCTATGAATCTTTTCATAGGATTCAAGGGACAGCTGTTGAGGATTCTGACATTGGTTCAGTCACAGAGCAGCAGGACATGTTTGTTCTTCCTGGCATGTGCTAGCTTGGAGGGCTTGTATATACCTTAACTTGAGAACACAATCACAAATCTTCAGAGTGGGAAGGGAATTCTGAGTCTTGTAGTGCAACCTATAACCACACAGGGACTTGCTTTCCAGCATGTCTGAGAATTGGCCATGTGGCCTTTGTGGGAAGACCTCTGGTGGTGGGGGACAGACAAGGCAGCCCTTTTAGAAAAACTTCCATCATTAGCATGTTTTTCTTTATATCAAATCTCTCTTTGCTTCTTTGCTCCCTCTGCTCATTGCTTCTACTTCAGGCCAAGCAAGACGAGTCTTTATTCTCCCAGGAGATTGACAGGGACTGTTGTTTTCTGTATCCCATTAGCCTAGGATAGTACTTGTGTGTAGTAGGTGTTTAATAAATGTTGAATCAAATTTCATATGACAGCTCTTCAAATATTTTAGCAGCTATCATTCCCTTCCTGCATCTTCTCTTGGTGAAACTGAGCATCCTCACCTCAGTTTCTTCAGCCAATCCTCATATGATATGATCCTAAGGCCCTTTACCATACTAGCAGGCTTCCTCTGGATGATCTCACTCATTGTCCTTCCTAAAATCTGGCAGCCAGAACTAAACACAGATAAGGTAACATACCAAGACCCTGACACTAGGCCTCTCAGTGTGGCATAAGATTGCACTAGCTTTTGGGACTGGCAACCCATATTGAGCTTATAAATCACTCACATCTCTAAATCTTTGCAGATATCCATCCGCTCTTTCAGGACCAGGCCATACTTTGTTATGCATTCTCCATCTTGCTCCTCCTCTTACATTTACTTCTTTTTAAGTTCCTGGTTTGTTGATGAGTTTCCTATCTGTTAACCTCAGTCTCTTTGAACAGGACCTCCCCTTCTTCCTATTTAGAAGTGTTTCACTATGTGTTTTCAGAATTTCATTTTTTGAGAGGTTTTCATTTCACTTAGATTTATTTCCTCTGCAGAATTTCGGCCCATGTGATCCTATATATCCTTTTTCTAAACCCTTTGAAATCTCTTACCAAATTTATAGTACTTGTCAGATTGTGCTAGAATTCCTTCTTCATTCTCACTTGTTCTAAAATGGAATGCGGTCAGTTCTCCTAGGCCTATAATTTTACCCAATCAACCACTTCCTCTTTGTGAGAATCAGATGCAAAATAAAAGTTTCCTTATTGATTATCATTAAAAGCTTATTAATACAACTCAGGAAATTATTTACTGCTATGTTTTGGGGATGGAGGAAAGGGAGCAAGCGAGTCAACTAAGTTTGTGATCTGTTTCCTTAGTTCATTATCTTTATCTTCTTTATGTCTGTGTAGTCATAGTATATTTCAATGACAGTATTGCTCTTATTTTTAACTCTTGATAGTTTGCTCAGTGTTCTCCACCATGCTTCCTTGCTTTGACTCCAGGATTCCTTCACATGAATTGAACATAATATAATACTATTCTATCCCCTTGCCCCTTTTAGTTATTCTGTTCTTTTTGAATAAGATATATCCTTGTAGAGGCACATTCCAGCTATGGGTCTTATTTCACCAAGTCTTAGTGATGCCCATGAGATTAGTTTTGCTTTTTTGTCTTAGTAGCTCTAATTTACCTTGCTTATTACTCATTTTGTGCATTTATGTACAAATATACCTTTTTGGAGGTAGAACAGGTTCATGGAGTTTGATAAGCTTAGGCTCAGAAATGCATGGGCTGGGTTGAATGGGTTGTACCAGATGCTTAATGTGAATGAGGGAGTTCAGTTCTGAGACTTGAATGTCTCCCAAGCTCCCTTATATGCTGTGGGAAGGAAGTATTTCCTAGTTTCATTGTTATTCTTGCTCTGAAACTTTTCCTTCCCTTTTTTCTGTCCCAGCTCTTTACATTGAGTCCTGATCCTCGATGGCAGAATTCAAACCCCCGTCCAATTTCCCTGGCCCTCCAGCAAGCCTTGGGGCAGGAGCTGGCAAAGGTCCATCAGGGAAACCCTCAAGTGACAGGCATAGCAGTTCGCCTCTTGCAAGCTGTATCAGCTCTGTTGAATTCCCCACACAGCGGGTCCTTGGTGATATCAATGCATCGGAACCACTTCATCTCCTGCCCCTTGATGCGGCAACTATACCAATACCAGGTAAGCGTTTCTGATTTCAGTTCCTGTTACATACAGTGCTTGATCCTGGGGATAAAAAGATGAGAAACATCATAATCCCTGCCTTTATGGACCTTACCCTCTAGCTAGGCTGATGTGGCATACACAGATAACTCTATTACAAGTTAGGAAATGATCAAGTACGTTGTGCAGTTGTGTCTGACTCTTCATGACCCTACTTGACTCTAGGCCCCACATCACCTAGCTACCCTGGATAGGGGCATAGGAAAGCATAGACAGATTGACTTAAGAGATTCACGAAAGGAAGGATCACATCCAGTTAGGGTCAGTGAAGGTTTTGTGGAAGGAGGCGCAGGTCTTTAAGGCAAAGGAGGAGGCATGTGAAGATGGGGGTATGACATGGCATGTGTAAAGACCTGGAGAGGGGAAAGGACAGAATTGAAAGAAGAGAACAGCAAATAGTAGTGTGGTTGAAGCACGGAGGGCATGGAGAGGAGTACCCTGAAATAAAGTTGTATAGGAAAGCGGGGGAGTAGATCCATTTATTTAAATAATGAGGGATTGGCCTAGAAAATATTTCAAAGTTCATTCCAGCTTTATCATACTGTGATTTTGTGAAGCAGCAGATGTTGATATTTTTAGAGTAAGTAACTTGAATAGTTTTTAGGAAAATCATCAGAGTAGGACGTGAGTGTATGAAAAGGTGTTAGTAAACAAGTTTTTGGAGCAAAGAGACATTTAACCAATATAGAAAAATGGATTATTAAATGGAAATTTTGGTTCATAGTCATCTCTGACTCTTCCTTTTCCCTCCCTTATCTCATCTTTGATGACTTCCTCAGTCACCAAATTTAGCTGATTCTGCATCTGAAATATCTCTTGCCTCTTATCTATTCCCTCTTTCCCTACCCTGGTTTCAGGCCTTTATTACCTCTCACTTGAATCATTTCAATAACCTGACCCATCTCCTTCTAATTTCTTCACTTGCTAATCCATTCTACCCACTATTGCCAGTTTAATCTTCTGTAATGCACAGGTCATGTCAGTTCTCTGGCCAAGTCTTCAGTGGCTCTCTGTTGCCTATTGAATAAAGTGTATGTTGTAGGCTAGTCTGCAGTTCAAAGCCATCAGTTATCTGGTTCCAGACTGTTTTTCTCACCTTATCCCAGATTCTTGTCTTTTACACAGTCTATACTCCTGAAAAACAGTTACTAACCATTTCATAAACATATCCTGCCTGATGTCTCCATGCCTTTGCTCATACTGTCCCTAACACCCACACTCTCTCCCTTCAGATGTACACCCATTGATATTCTTGCCATTTTTCAATGCCATCCCCATGAAGCTTTCACCAACCCCACTCCCTGCTGAGTTGTTAATCTTTGCTCATAAGATTGTAGTTGAAGAGCTTAAAGAGACTTGAGAGGTCATCTCATCCAGTCCCCTTTTATAGATGAGAAAGCTGAGACCCAGAGAGGTTGTCACAGTCATAAAGGTGACTTTATGATTGAATTGGATTCAAACCCAGCCCTGACTCCAAATACTAAAGTGTGCTTATCATATTGGAATTTGTATTAGAAATATTTGTGCATGTATCTTATCTTCCCTACTAGGTGATAGGCTTCTTGAGGGTAAGAAGCATTTTTGTTAAGCTCCTTCACTAATCATTACAGGGTCACTGTCCTGAGGCACCCGATTGTTAATAGGCGTGCCTGCAAAAATATTTGCATAGTCAGTGTAGCAGGTTGGTGATCTATTGCTGTCTTGGTTCCTGTTCCACTGTTCATACCTAGCCACACCCTATGCCTTTGGACATCAATTTTTTAATCTCTGAGATTAGCAAATCTTGCCCCTACTTGTTCTCAAGGGCTGCTCTGATGATTTTTGAGAGTTTCTATATACGAGGACTTAGGTGATGGTGGTGCTTTAGTTCTTTCTCATTTTAAAAAAAGGTAGAATGTTATTACAGGTATCCCTTCCAGATTACAGGGTTTAGGGGCATGGCACCACCACAATCTGGAAAATCCATTTGAATTATTGTGTCATTAAAAGATAAAATATGTTGATATTGTACAATGCTATACATATATTTTATGCATTTCTGAGTTTCTAAACCTTTTCTTTGTCATCTTTCTGTGTTGTCTGTGGCTTCCAAAAAAGTCCCCCAAATTTCCCGTTTAATTTCTTAGGCTCACCTGTAATATATTAAAACCATGATGTAGAAAGTCATTATGTGGAAGGGATAATTGTATAGATGATGGATGGCCACACCAATTTATACACAATCAGATGGCATTGCCTCTGTGGTTGGGATATTTGTTCTCTTGACCTTTGTGACGATGCTGCTCTTACTAATTGTGTACTGTTAGTCATGCTTGTAACTCTTGGTCCTTTACTTGCTTGCAGCGTTGCGTTCCACAGGACACGGCCTTCTCTTCATTGTTCTTCAAAGTCCTTATGCAGATGCTGCAGTGGCTGGAAAACCCTGCAGTGGAAGATGGCCCTCTCCAGGCCCAGCTCAAGTTGTTTGCAGCCCAGTACTCTGCACGACACAGGATCAGTGATGGTATGAAGAGTCAGGAGGAACAAATTATGGGACTGAAAATAGGAAAAGCTCCCTAATGAGTTTTTTTCATGTTTTTTTCCTGTCTTATATGGAGAAAATGACTTTCTCATTAGCTGAAGGGAATTTGTCAGAGCTTCTTTGTCTACAGGCATTTGAAATGGCAAATAAGGATGTGACTGAATGACTTCATAATTTAAGAATTTAGAGTGACAAAGTTTCCTTTAGGACCAGGGAATAAAGAGCCTATGTGGTACAGAGAGGACATTTCTTGAGAGTAGACAGTGCTCAATCTTGGGGAATTCCCCTGGGTGGAATAGATTGTCAAGCCTGGTAGCCACAGCCATAAGGAATGTGGGGCTGCAGAGGGTGGAGAATCCTGCCTATAACTAACTAGAGTGATGATGCTGAGATATTTTTCTGCAGTACGAGGTGGATTCTTGCACCTGGCTGAAACATTGGCTTTCCGTCGGGATTCTGAGGTGGTTGGCTCCACAGTGCGTGCCATTATCGCCACTCTGAAGTCGGGAGAAAAGTGCAGTGTGGAACCTGAACTTACTGGCAAAGGTACAGTCTTATGATAGAGGAAGTCTCCTTTAGAGACCTCAGGGAGTACTAGGGGCCTCAGGCTCCCTGCAGAAGGAACCCTTGTGATACTGAGGACAGGAGCATATTCCTGACTGGTCCTGGAATGAAAAGAAAGAAAATGAACTACATCTTTCATTACTCCTTTTAGTTCTTGATCATCTATACCTTCCCCACTCCAAGGGGAATGTACTGTCCCAGTAATTGGATGACATTTATGTAGCAATATGAGAGGCAACCTGATGTGTTGGGTTGATTGAAATATCAGGAAGACCTGAGTTCAGGTCCTTCATCTGACACTACTAGTTTTGTTATGTGTCAAATAACTTAACCTCTCAGTGCTCCAAGCAATTTTATAAGGCTGTAATTTGCAGAGCAGATGCCACACTCTATTGGTAGAGGCATTTCTTCTATTAATGAAATCACAAGTCTGGTCTGAATATGCATATCGATAGACACACATGTAGAGGTATGTGTGTATATGATTTATGTGTGTGTATATATATATATATACACACATACATATATATGTGTGTGTGTGTGTGTGTGTATAGCTTGAATCGTAACATATTTTATATACATGACCAAATTGGATTCTCCGATCCTGTGCCATGTAGGCATTATTATCTCTGTTTTACACATGAAGAAACAGATTCATTGAGGTTCAACTTATTTTTAATTCAACCAAAAGTTAATAAACACCTTCTTAAGTAAGGAAGTGGTAAGTACTTAATAGCAGTTTTTGTAAGGTGACACAGATGAACTGTTAATAATGAGAAAAATGGCAGATAGTATTATAAAATGTTACTGTGTGATAATATTTGCAAGATTTTGCAAGATTCATAAAATTGAAATGGGAAAAATGTTCCAGTTTTCAAAAAAACACAGACTCTAAACTGTAAGCCAATGAGCTTCAATTCCTGGGAAGTTTCTAGAACAGATCATTAAAGAAGTGAGTGAACTTATAAGAAGTGATTACAGAGTCATGCCAGAATATTTCCTCTTTTTGCAGGGTTAGTAAGGTAGTAAACCCTGGAATGTTAAAACTACTGTTTATTTAGATTATAGCAACAAGTAGATAAAATTCTTCATATTGTTCCTGTGGAGAAGTTGGAGATAAACAGTCTAGCACGTAGTACAGTCCATTGGATTCAGAATGGTCAAAGATAGTTCTGTGTCACCTCGGCAAGAGTTCTCAAATCTAGTGCGTTGGAAATCAGTCATTGGCCTGGGACTGTTTATTGAGGTAGGAAACCTGTGGCCTTGAAGTCAAGTTTAACATTTTTAACAGTGACTTGGGTAAGTCATTGATGGCATGCTCATCAGATTGGCAGGTGACTGCTATGAAGGATAGCTAATATGATGGGTGACAGTCAGGATCCCAAAAGATCTTTACAGACTGTCTTGTCTAATAAGACAAAATTCTGTAGAAATAAATGTAAAATCTTTAACACTTAAAGGCAAAATATCAGTTTCAGAGGTAAAGGATGAGGGTGGGGGTGAGGTTGGGGGCAGAAGTGGTGGTGCAGTGAACAGTTAAATGGCAGTTTGTTTTAAAAAGATCCTAGGTTTTAGTGGAACACAAACTTAGTGTGGGTCAGTAGTGGGATGTGACAGCCCCCCAAGCCGATGTCATCTTGGGCTATGTCAAAAGAGCCAAGCTTCCAGGAATAAAGAGGTGATGGTCTCTTTGTATTTTGTCCTAGTCTTCCACATCTCGAGTATTGTATTTAGTTCAAGGTTTAAGAAGGAAACTGAAATTGGAGCTGGAAAGAATTCAGAGATGAGCGGCCAAAATAGTGAGGACCTTGACCCCATGTTGTGTGAGGATAGGTTAGAGGATCTGGGTACCCGGGATTGAGGGGAGGGAATATGATAATTGCCTGAAGATATTTGAAGCGCTGCCATGAGGAAGGAAGCTTGGCCTTGTTCATTTTAACCCCAGGCAGTAGCTCTAAAAGTGGAAAGGGAGATAGATTTGAGATGTTGTGGAGGTTGACAAGACTTAGCAACTGATTGGTGATTGGTGGTGAGAAAGAGGAAAAGTCAGGGTTCATTCTGAGGTTAGGAACGTGGATGACTGGGAGGTTGCTGACATCCTCAACAAAAATGAATAAGTCTAGTAGAGGAGTGGCTTTGGGGGAAATTGGTAATTTAGAGCTGGAGTTCAAGAGATAACATAGGATGGAATGGATAAATTTGATAGTCATCTATTTGGATTTGCTCCTTCAGCTGTGGCATGCAAGAACACTAAGACATTGCATAGAGAGTATAGGACAGAGCCCTTCTCATGCTTGGGCATAACAGCTAAGATGGAGATCCTTTGATCTCCTCAGAGAGGTACAGGATCAGAATGAAGCCGAGGGAAGAGAGAGTATCCAAGAAGAGGGGCTGATTAAAGTGTCAGAGGCTGACAAAAGGCCAGACTCTGATCATAAGAAACTTTTTCTAGAGGTTAAGCTGTGAAAAGCTTGGAGGGGCAGCAGGGTCAAGTGAAGGGTCTTGTTAAAGATGAGTGAGCCCTAGGTCTATTTTCAAGCTGCTCAGAAAGAATAGATAAGGAGAGATTGTGAAGATGAGAGAGGGACAATTGAGGGGGCAAAATTACTGAGGGGATGGGGTAAAGAACACATTCTGGGGTTGCCCTTGACAAGGCGAAGGGATGCTTTATTCTCACAAACTACAGTAAATGAGTAGAGAATGGAGGACCATGTGCACGAGAGATAGGAGCTCCATTTTCTCAGTAGAGGAGGAGAACAGGACCTCTAGTCAGCAAGAATGGGGAAAGAAGATGTAGAGACTTGAGGAAAGAAAAGACAATTTAGAATAACTGCTGTGGAATGTGATCACAATTCAGTTAAGGAGGACAAAAAGACTGTGGTGCCTCATTGCTTGGTTGAGGTTACGTGATGTCAGTGTGTAGTGTACTAGGGGAGAAAAAGAGAAGATGGATGGAGGGTAGGACTTGCCTGGGGTTTGGATTTGGTGAGACATGTACAGTGATAGGGTATGGCAGTAAGAGATTCAAGGGGAGGGGATGGTATCTAGTTGAATTAATTGGGCATGGGCTTAGCACAGTGAAGGGAGGAGGGTAATGCCAGAACACAGGGGCTGAGAGAACAGGAAGATAGAGGAGCTGGAGGCAGCAGTGAAGGAAACGAGGCAGAAAGAGCAGGGATACATACATCAGGGAGAGGAATCTCCCACCTAAGATCATAGAATTGTAGTTAGAAGGGATGTGGACACCTAATGAAGTCCCTGCATTTGAAGGAGGAGGGGGCACGGTGAGAGGGAGAATAAAGAGGAAAAGATAAACTGGAACTCCTTGGAGAAGCATGGAGAATGACTTGGAGATCAGCAGATAACTGATGATAATAAGTGCCTCCATCCTGGTACATAGTAGGCACTTAAATAAATGGTGATTGATTGATGCACATCGGTGAAGTGTACCTCAAGGGAGGAGAGGTTGCTGAGTGAATGATGGCAATAAGATGGTCTGACAGTGGCACCGAGGAACAAGGAGTGTACTTCCTCCTCCTGGCCCAGTGTGTTGGGGGTCATGAGAGAAGGATCAGTCTGGAATGAAGAGGATTGCCAGTGACGCGTTGGCTTCTGGAAGGAGCTAGGTTTTCTTGAGTACAAGAATCGAGTGTAAGAAGGGTCCTGGAATGAAAGAGTATTAACAATTGAACTGGAGTTCCAGAGGCCACAATAGAGGGTGTGGGGGGAGTGGTACTAGGGGAGAAAAAGAGTGTGTAGTGTACTAGGGGAGAAAATGATAGGATTGAGGGCATTGTCATTGGGGGAAAGGAGATTGCACTTCAGCAGATATGACTGAATTGTAATGATGGGGGGAGGGAGAGGTTGAGCGTTTGTTAGTCAGGATGGGGGAAGTGTCATTTTACTGACTCTTAGTGTCAGCTAGATCTGAGTCGGTAACTTATCTGAGTGAGATCTAAGTGAGTAACTTATGTTTGGGTCCTCAGGAGTCTGATTGAGTTCAGAGTATGCCATTTGTTTCCATCATCCTAAAATGAAGTGAGATGATGTAAATCCAGAATGCCTTACTTGCAGAGGTCGCACTTAGCTCTTGATTGGGCCTGGTGTCTGAGGTCTTGTCACTGGGAAGCCTGGAGTCTGGGGTGTTCAGTGAATGTTAAGGACTGAGACATTGTTGCTTATCTCAGATGGTTTTAATGTAATAGGATAGGAAGTAAGTAATACCCGTACATACAGTAGCAGAGAAAGAGATTTTGGTTTGAGGAAGTCTCTAAATTCAAACTCTGGATGCTTTTTGGTAGCATTATTTTTTTTCAGATGATTTGCTTACCCATGGCAGAGCATACATTTTCTCCTTAAGTGTTGGTAGTTTCCAGGGTAAGGGGGCCCATTAGAGGCTGTTGGGCGAAAATCCCTCTCCTATATCCATTGATAGAGAAAGGAGAAATATGTCCTTGGGCCTTGAACCCATCTGTGGGTCACTCCGGCAATGGAGGGCTACAGAGTTCATATGGCATTGGACAGAGTTGATACATCCTTTGCATATAGAACCAAGTTCCAAGGATTCTGGGAAGAGCAGAGCAAGGAAGGCTCCACATCCAGTCCCTGTCAAGAACTAGAATATTCTTGATTACCACTCAAGAAATACCACTTCCATTTCTGGCTCAGCAAGGGCAGGGACTCTGTCTCATTTGATGTTTATCTTTTTCAGTGCACAGGACAATATTCTAAACCTAGTAGATGCTTAATAAATGATTATTGAGTAAATTGACCACTGTCAGACATATAGTAAGTGGTAAAGGCAGAACTTGAACCCAGATCTTCTGACCATTTTGCTCAGTGTCCCCTCTACTATGCCAGCCTGCCCTCAAGGAGCCAGAGGTCCCATGGCTTTAGGAAAAGCAGATGAATCCTTTTAGATAAGTAAACGTTTATCAGCATATCTATGTTTCAATAGAAATTTACTACGTTTACTATGTTTGTTAAAAAGGATAATATCAAAAAAATAAAATTCCCAACTTTTTCTAACCAAAATGTTGGGTATTTCATAATTTGGAATGGTCTGTTAAACATTAGAAACTTAATTGGCCATATGGCGTGCTTTCTATTGAAGCTACCCATTCCTACTCTTTTTTTTTTAATATAAATTTATTTATTTAACTTTTTACATTCATTTTCACAAAATTTAAGTTCCAAATTTTCTCCCCATTTGTCCCCTACCCCTACCCCAATACTCGCAGCGTTCTAATTTTCCCTATCACCAATCTGCCCTCTCTTCTATCATCCCTCCCTTCTCTTGTCCCCATCTTCTCTTTTGTCCTGTAGGGCCAGATGACTTTCTATTCCCCATTAACTGTATTTCTTATTTCCTAGTAGCAACAACAGTACTCAACAGTTGTTCCTAAAACTTTGAGTTCCAAATTCTCCCCATCCCTCCCTCCCTCCTCACCCATTCCCTTTGGGACGGCAGGCAATTCAATATACGCCACATCTGTGTAGTTTTGCAAATGACTTTGATAATAGTCATGTTGTGTAAGACTAACTATATTTCCTTCCATCCTATCCTGCCCCGCATTGTTTCTATTCTGTCCTTTGATCCTGTCCCTCCCTGAGTGTTGACTTCAAATTGCTCCCTCCTCCCATTGCCCTCCCTTCCATCATCCCCCCCACCCTGCTTTTCTCCTTCTCCCCCACTTTCCTGTATTGTAAGATAGGTTTTCATACCAAAATGAGTGTGCATTTTATTCCTTCCTTTAGTCGAATGTGATGAGGGTAAACTAATTGTTTTTTTCTCAGCTCTCCTCTTTTTCCCTCCACTAAAAAGTCTCCTGCTTGCCTCTTCAATGAGATATAATTTACCCCATTCCATTTCACCCTCTTTCCTCCCACCACATTTCTCTCTCACCATTTACCTTAATTTCTTTTAAGATATGGTCCCGCCTATTCAATTCACTCTGTGCTCTCTGTCTCTGTATGTGTGTGCATGTGTGTATGTTGGTGGTGGTCCCACCAACTACCCAGATACTGAAAAATTTTAAGAATTACAAATATTGTCTTTCCATGTAGGAATGTAAACAGTTCCCCTTGGTAAGTCCCTTATGACTTCTCTTTGCTGTTTACTTTTTTATGCTTCTTCTCATTCTTGTGTTTGAAAGTCAGATTATCTTTTCAGCTCTGATCTTTTCATCAAGAATGCTTGAAAGTCCTCTGTTTCATTTAAAGACCATATTTTCCCCTGAAGTATTATACTCAGTTTAGCTGGGTAGGTGATTCTTGGTTTGAGTCCTAGTTCCTTTGACTTCTGGAATATCCTATTCCATGTCCTTCGATCCCTTAATGTAGAAGCTGCTAGATCTTGTGTTATCCTGATTGTTTTTCCACAATACTGGAATTGTTTCTTTCTAGCTGCTTGCAGTATTTTCTCCTTGACCTGGGAATTCGGGAATTTGGCCACAATGTTCCTAGGAGTTTCTGTTTTTGGATCTCTTTCAGGTGGTGATCGATGGATTCCTTCAATACTTATTTTGCCCTCTGGTTCTAGAATATCAGGGCAGTTTTCCTTGATAATTTCATGGAAGATGATGTCTAGGCTCTTTTTTTGATCATGGCTTTCAGGTAGTCCCATAATTTTTAAATTGTTTCTCCTGGATCTATTTTCCAGGTCAGTTGTTTTTCCAATGAGATATTTCACATTCTCTTCCATTTTTTCATTCTTTTGGTTTTGTTTTGTGATTTCTTGGTTTCTCATAAAGTCATTAGCCTCCATCTGTTCCATTCTGATCTTGAGAGAACTATTTTTTTTCTTGTTTTTTTTTTTTTTAATATTTATTTATTTATTTAACTTTTTACATTTGTTTTCACAAAATTTTGGGTTCCTAATTTTCTCCCCTTTTATTCCCTCCCCCCACCCCAATACCCCAAGCAATCTAATTTTTCCTATCTCCAATCTGCACTCTCTTCTGTCATCCCTCCCTTCTCTTGTCCCCATCTTCTCTTTTCTCCTGTAGGGCCAGATGACTTTCTATTCTTCATTAACTGTATGTCTTCTTTCCTAGTAGCAACAACAATACTAAACAGTGGTTCCTAAAACTTTGAGTTCCAAATTCTCCCCATCCCTCCCTCCCCACTCATTCCCTTTGGGAAGGCAGGCAATTCAATATAGGCCATATCTGTGTAGTTTTGCAAATGACTTCCATGATAGTCGTGTTGTGTAAGACTAACTGAATTACCCTCCATCCTATCCTGCCCCTCATTGTTTCTCTTCTGTCTTTTGATCCTGTCCCTCCCCGAGTGTTGACTTCAAATTGCTCCCTCCTCCCTTTGCCCTCCCTTCCATCATCCCCCCCTTGCTTATCTCCTTCTCCCCCACTTTCCTATACTGTAAGATAGATTTTCATACCAAAATGAGTGTGCATTTTATTCCTTCCTTTAGTTAAATGTGATGAGGGTAAACTTCTTGTTTTGTTTTTTTTTTCTCAGCTCTCCTCTTTTTCCCTCCACTAAAAAGTCTCCTACTTGCCTCTTAAATGACATATAATTACCCCATTCCATTTCACTCTCTTTCCTCCCACTACATTTTTCTCTCACCATTTACCTTAATTTTTTTTAAGATATGGTCCCATCCTATTCAATTCACTCTGTGCTCTCTGTCTCTGTATGTGTGTGCATGTGTGTATGTGTGTGTGCGTGCATGCGCGTACATGTGTGTGTGTGGTCCCACCAACTACCCAGATACTGAAAAGTTTTTAAGAGTTACAAATATTGTCTTTCCATGTAGGAATGTAAACAGTTCACTTATGGTAAGTCCCTTAAGACTTCTCTTTGCTGTTCACTTTTTCATGCTTCTTCTCATTCTTGTGTTTGAATGTCAGATTTTCTTTTCAGCTCTGGTCTTTTCATCAAGAATGTTTGAAAGTCCTCTGTTTCATTGAAAGACCATATTTCCCCCTGAAGTATTATACTCAGTTTTGCTGGGTAGGTGATTCTTGGTTTGAGTCCTAGTTCCTTTGACTTCTGGAATATCCTATTCCACGCCCTTCGATCCCTTAATGTAGAAGCTGCTAGATCTTGAGTTATCCTGATTTTCTTTCCACAAAATTGGAATTGTTTCTTTCTAGCTGCTTATAAGATTTTCCCCTTGATCTGGGAATTCTGGAATTTGGCCACAATATTCCCAGGAGTTTCTGTTTTTGGATCTCTTTCAGGTGGTGATCGATGGATTCCTTCAATACTTATTTTGCCCTCTGGTTCTAGAATATCAGGGCAGTTTTCCTTGATAATTTCATGGAAGATGATGTCTAGGCTCTTTTTTTGATCATGGCTTTCAGGTAGTCCCATAATTTTTAAATTGTCTCTCCTGGATCTATTTTCCAGGTCAGTTGTTTTTCCAATGAGATATTTCACATTCTCTTCCATTTTTTCATTCTTTTGGTTTTGTTTGGTGATTTCTTGGTTTCTCGTAAAGTCATTAGCCTCCATGTGTTCCATTCTAATTTTGAGAGAACTATTAAATTCAGTGAGCTTTTGAACCTCTTTTTCCATTTGGCTAATTCTACTTTTGAAAGCATTCTTCTCCTCATTGGCTTTTGGAACCTCTTTTGCCAATTGAGTGAGCCTATTTTTCAAGGTGATATTTTCTTCAGCATTTTTTTGGGTCTCCTTTACCAAGATATTGACCCGTTTTTCATACTTTTCTTGCATCTCTCTCATTTCTCTTCCCAGTTTTTCCTCCACCTATCTAACTTGATTTTCAAAATCCTTTTTGAGCTCTTCCATGACCTGAGCCCACCGGACATCCACCTTGGATGTCTGGGATACAGAGGCCCCAACTTCCACATCTTTCCCTGATGGTAAGAATTGTTCCTTGTCATCACAAATGAGAGGTGGGAACATCTGTCCCCCAAGAAAGTAGCCTTCTATGGTCTTATTTTTCTTCCCTTTTCTGGGCATTTTCCCAGCCAGTTACTTGATTTCTGAGATTTCTCTCCACCCCTGCCTAGATCTGCCCTGCTAGTGCTTGGGGTCTGAGATTCAAATGCTGCTCCCCAGCCTCAGGGCTTTCTGTGGCGGGCGCGGCTGCTATTCAGTGTGAGCTTAAGTTCTGGTGCTAGGGTGGGGGCAGGGCCGCCCCCCCCCAGGCTCAGTTCCCTCAGAGGGTTTATGCGGAGACCTTTGGTAATGGTCCTGAGCTCCTGCCTGCTGCTCCAGGAGTCCCGGGCCGCTGCTGCCTCTGCTGCCGCCTTTGCCTCTGCTGCCGCCTCTGCCACTGCCTCCTGAGGGGGTCCGAGTCACGGAGACACCCTGCTCCCCTCTTGGCCAGCCCAGAAGTCATTCTCAATGACCTGGAGCGCCTGTGGGTGGAGGGAACTTCGCTGCCGCCGGAGGTTCCATCCCTGAAACCTGCTTGGATCTGCTGCTCTTGGGGCCGCGCGGCCAGGGCAGCGCAGGGGTGGGCTCCGCTGTCCGGAGCGCGATGGACCTTTGGGGACAGCTTTCCAGGGCTCTCTGGAACGGAACTCTCTTCTACTGTGTTTCTGCACGGCTTGCTCTGCCCCAGAATTTGTGGGGAGTTCTTTTTACAGGAAATTTATGGGCTGTGGATTCGGAGCTAGCATACGTGAGTCTTTCTACTCCGCCATCTTGGCTCCTCCCCCCATTCCTACTCTTAAGCCTTCTCAGGAGGCTAACCTTTTTAAGTTTACTTCAAAGCTTTGTTGTTGTAGTGCTATTGGTTGCTAGCATTTCCAACATGTTTTTTTTTTTAACATTTCTAGTCCTTCAAGGTCTGATTGAGGTGAGATCTCCCTACCTTGAGGAGCTCCTGGCCATCCTCTTCTCATCTACCCCAGAAACTGTCTCCAAATTTCCTTCCACTAAGCCAATTGCTGTTGTATGTTCCTTGCTGCTTCAAGAAAGAGAGGAGACTTCAGGGAAAAAGGAATTGGACAGCTGTAGGTGAGTTGTGGGAAGGGGAAAGCAGCAGCCAGCCCTTTCTGATTCTAGTAGTACCTTCTGTGACATTAGGATTGTCTTTTCTCCAGTGGCACTGAAACTGCCTGGCCTGGTCCCTCCTCAGGACTTCTGATTGACTGGCTTGAAATGCTGGATCCTGAAGTGATCAGTAGCTGCCCTGATCTCCAGCAGAGGCTTCTTTTCTCTTGGAATAAGGTTTGTCTCTCTCTTGGCCTGACTAGGAAGATCTCATTTTTCTGGAGCTTAACAGAATCTTGGGAAAGGGTTTCATTATCATATATGTATACACAGAAAGGAGGAGTATGATGGTTTTCCTGAAGGAAGAAAGGTTTTGCATTATTTAACTAATTAGGAACTTAATATCTGACCCTGTTTTTTCCATTTCTTGCATTTGTTTACTGTGTGGTTTCCTGCTATCTAGTGTGAATCTTTCAGTCTCCATTTTTGAATGGGCAGAGAGATGAGAGGAAATTTTCTGTAGCACCTACTAGTTTATCTTTTGAGAAAACTCCACTGAGCCTACTGACAGATTTTTTTGCTTCCAGCTCATATTTATTTATCCTCTTTTTAAAGAGTTATTCAAGAAAACAGTTTGTTTCTTAATCCATGTTTGGTGTAGCCACAGAATGTTTTTAGAAATTGGTTTTGTTTTCCAATGTCAGACTGACTAGTAAACACTTTTTTGGTTTTCTTTCTCCACAGTCCAAAAGTCATTCTGGCTCTCAGATACTGTCTTTCCGCCCATACCTCTTGGCTCTCCTTACGCACCAGTCTAATTGGAGTACTCTTCATCAGTGCATCCACATTCTGCTTTGCAAAAACCGGGAGCAAAGGTGAGTGAGTACTCCTACTTCTGAGGAAACCTGGTTGTAGGATTTTATTTCATCAGTATAGATGCTCTTATCCTTTAAATGACTTTTTTTTCCTTCCTGATTGTTACATGAGGCACACTACTAACAGTGTGACTTGTGTCATCGTAATGGCTGTGGCTTACCTTCACGTACTTTTTTGGTAGACAAAACCTTACAGGTTCAATGTTGGCCAATAAATAGAGGATATAAACTTATTATGAAATGATGAAAAGAAGACTTATGATCTTGTTCTAAAACGTAGTATATTGTGTATGCCATCTACAGAGTATGACTGGCAGATCCAATAGAAGCATAATCATGGTCCCTGACACTTGTGTTCCTGAACCCCGGGGTGCAGCCACATGGAAGGTGTTCTTGAGTCTACAGATTCCTCTCTCTTCAGGGAGAGCAGTACATCTTTTGGGCAGATTCATTTTCCCTGAGTCCTTGTTTGTGTTTTTTAGCTACCCTTTCTCACTCCATTGGAGAACTGAAAAGCATCAGTAAGAACAATGTGTTTGACTTCCTTTGGTTTTGATAATTTAGGGTTTGACCTGTGAGATTGTTTACAAGGGAAAAGAAACTACATAACACCTCATAATACTCATGTCATGCTGTCTGTGGCTTCTGAAGTAAAGCTTCTCTTGGGAACACTAATTGCCCACAAGGAGAAAGCCATGGGGATGTTTTTTGTAGTAGTGAAAATCTCTTTTGCCCCTTTCTCTTGGTGTAGAGGTGAGACTCACTCCCTCCTCCACGCACATACACAGACTTTCATATTCAGTTCCCTACAGATTACTTCCTGTTTCTAAGCTGAAATGGTATTTCTGTTCTGGTTTGTCTTTTTTTCTCAGGTTTGACCCATCTGCTGCTTTGGATTTTCTGTGGGCTTGTATTCACGTTCCTCGAATCTGGCAGGGAAGGGACCAGCGAACTCCTCAGGTACCAAATGATGCCTTTCCAGATGAATGAATGGAAATGTAACTGAGTGTTTTCGTGTTTAGAGTCCAGTATCTTAGTCATCATCCTTCAGCAAATTGGATTTTTGCCCTTTGGGTTAGAGACTCTCCTGACTGCCCTCTGTACTGTGTTACAGAAACGACGAGAAGAGTTTGTGCTTCAGGTCCAGACTCCAGAACTGATAAGTTTGGTGGAACTGATCTTAGCTGAGTCAGAAACCAGAAGCCAGAGCACTGAAGATGCCTCATGTAACCTTATCCAGTCACGCTTGCCTCTGTTGCTTAGCTGTTGTCACGGAGATGTTGAGAGCATCAAAAAAGTAACAGAGTACCTGACGGGCAGTATCCAGCAATGGGGAGACAGGTGAGGACCCCTCAATATTCCTTGGATGTCCTTGTGCTTGAATATGAGTAATTTAGACAGCAGACAAATGTAATTGGCAAGTATTCTTGGGTCTTGCAATCTGGCCCTGACTGCTTGCCTTAAAACATGACCGCTAATCAGAAGGTGCATTTTCCTAGCCCCGGGTTTTAACCTCTGACCCCAAGGAATGGTGTCTCTGATCATGATAAGGTCATTGTTCTTTTGCATTTGATGGTAACTTAGAAGTGGGGCATGATACCAGAAAACCAGCACATATTGGGCTATTGAACATTGGTGGGCACTAGCCTCATCCTAAAATACTGCATGAAGCCCTTCAGACATTCTTAAGGAGCTCAAGGTTTCTGGATATCACCTTAGAATGAGGAATATAACCTTAAAGAATGCTTTCTCTTTCAGCTTGTTAGGAAAACGCTGCCAAGACCTTCTCCTCCAGCTCTATCTGCAGCTGCCAGAGCTACTGGTGCCCATGCCTGAGACACTGTTGAACAGTGAGGGGGCAACCAGCAGCAGCACCTGCAAGGTGAGTGGATCTGAGTTGGAGCCATTCCTTTTTTGCAGCCGAGGCAAGGCAGGTGTGTTGTACCTGTAGTGACACGTTCAAAAAACAGGATGGAGGCAATTATCCAGTTAACTCTTCATTTTCACTTGAATTTAGTGCTATAAAGTTACCTGGGTAATTCAAATAGAAGTAATTTTTTTTTCCAGTTTGATACCTCTGCTTTAAAGTATAAAATGTATTTGCCTAGAATAGATGATCAGTGACCTTGATGTGGGTCCTGATGCCCCTATTTTTATCTGTATCTCCTGAAGACAGAATTTTGACCTATTACTCTCTCTTGTAATAAGTTCCCACCCTAGCAAGGTAATTCAGTAACCTTGAAGCACCCTTTTCTTCATGGTCTTCAGTTTATGGAGTTGATGAGGATGGATATCCTCACTGAGTACTATTTGAATAGCCTAATGCTAGGGAACTTGAGCTGTTGGGAACTGGAAAGCTAGTGTTTTTAACCATTGAGCTCCAACAAAAAGAAATAATTCAGTAGCACTAAGGAAGCTTCTTTCTCTGAGATGGATTCCGGATCTCTGAGTCCATTGGAGAAAGAGAGGGGTGAGTTTCATTTTAAACTAAATTCCATCCAATTTCTGATGTCATTGTCTGATGCAGGTAATAAATAAGTGATGAGTTGTTTCTGTAAGGCCACACTCTTCATAGATTAAAATCCTCATTCTCCCTTTCAGCTGGATGCTCTGGTTCACCGATTCATCCTCCTCCTCGCAGATACTAGCGACTCCAGATCTTCTGAGGGCCGGGTGGCAGATGCCAACATGGCCTGTAGGAAGTTGGCTGTGGCACACCCTATCCTGCTGCTGAGGTCCTAGTCTTTTCCTCCTCTGCTTGGTTAATGGGTGGGAGAATTTCTGCATTTATCTTTAAGGAGTGAAGTCACATTCCCTCTCCCCATCATAGAGTTCAGGAGATAGGAACACCTCCCTGATTTTTAGCCTGAATTGGTGATAGCCTGTGGTGCTCCTGTAGGAATGAGGATGAACATAAGGTATTTTACCCCTTTATTTCTAGGCATCTGGCCATGATAGCTGCCCTGCTTCATGGGCGAACCCACCTCAACTTCCAGGAGTTCCGTCAGCAGAATCACCTGACGTTTTTCATTCATGTTCTGGGGATCATAGAGCTGTTGCAGCCGCAGGTGTTTCAGGATGAACACCAGAGGGCGCTTTGGGACTGCCTTCTCTCCTTCATCCGACTGCTTTTGGTAGGTGACCGCTGTCCTTTGCTTAGCTAATTGTTTCCTGAAGGCCTGTGGTCAAGGTGGGGAGTTTGGTGCAGATATTGTGCACAGTTGCATGCTGTTTGTGTCACCCTTTAAGGGAGACTTTGTGTGAGTGCAGGAATGTATAGCTAGACAGCAGCATCTGCAGAAGTTTAGACTACCAGAAGTATTGTTTCTGTTTAATGTGGGATACGTACAATCACATGGGTTCTTTCCTTCAGAATTACAGGAAATCCTCCCGTCACCTTGCCGCCTTCATCAGCAAGTTCGTCCAGCTTATTCACAAGTATATCACATGCAATGCCCCAGCTGCAATCTCCTTCCTGCAGAAGCATTCCGATTCACTCCAGTAAGCGTCCCTATTGTGAGGTTTTTCTTTTTTTTTCTTTTTTATTCATTCATTCATTCATTCATTCATTTATTTATTTATTTAACTTTTTACATTCATTTTCACAAAGTTTTGGGTTCCAAATTTTCTCCCCTTTTATCCCCTCCCCCCACCCCAAGCAATCTAATTTTCCCTATCTCCAATCTGCCCTCTCTTCTGTCATCCCTCCCTTCTCTTGTCTCCATCTTCTCTTTTCTCCTGTAGGGCCAGATGACTTTCTATTCCTCATTAACTGTATGTCTTCTTTCCTAGTAGCAACAGCAATACTAAACAGTTGTTCCTAAAACTATGAGTTCCAAATTCTCCCCATCCCTCCCTCCCCACCCATTCCCTTTGGGAGGGCAGGCAACTCAATATAGGCCATATCTGTGTAATTCTGCAAATGTCTTCCCTGATAGTCGTGTTGTGTAAGACTAACTGAATTACCCTCCATCCTACCCTGCCCCTCATTGTTTCTCTTCTGTCTTGTGATCCTGTCCCTCCCCAAGTGTTGACTTCAAATTGCTCCCTCCTCCCTTTGCCCTCCCTTCCATCATCCCCCCCCTTGCTTATCTCCTTCTCCCCCACTTTCCTATACTGTAAGATAGGTTTTCATACCAAAATGAGTGTGCATTTTATTCCTTCCTTTAGTCAAATGTGATGAGGGTAAACTAATTGTGTTTTTTTTTTCTCAGCTCTCCTCTTTTTCCCTCCACTAAGAAGTCTCCTACTTGCCTCTTAAATGACATATAATTACCCCATTCCATTTCACCCTCTTTCCTCCCCCTACCTTTCCCTCTCACCATTTACCTTAATTTCTTTTAAGATATGGTCCCTTCCTATTCAATTCACTCTGTGCTCTCTGTCTCTGTGTGTGTGTGCGCATGTGTGTATATGTGTGTGCGTGCATGCATGTACATGTGTGTGTGTTGGTCCCACCAACTACCCAGATACTGAAAAGTTTTAAGAGTTACAAATATTGTCTTTCCATGTAGGAATGTAAACAGTTCACTTCTGGTAAGTCCCTTAAGACTTCTCTTTGCTGTTTCCTTTTTCATGCTTCTTCTCATTCTTGTGTTTGAAAGTCAAATTTTCTTTTCAGCTCTGGTCTTTTCATCAAGAATGTTTGAAAGTCCTCTGTTTCATTGAAAGACCATATTTTCCTTTGAAGTATTATACTCAGTTTAGCTGGGTAGGTGATTCTTGGTTTGAGTCCTAGTTCCTTTGACTTCTGGAATATCCTATTCCACGCCCTTCGATCCCCTTAATGTAGAAGCTGCTAGATCTTGAGTTATCCTGATTGTATTTCCACAGTCCTGGAATTGTTTCTTTCTAGCTGCTTGCAAGATTTTCTCCTTGAGCTGGGAGTTCTGGAATTTGGCCACAATGTTCCTAGGAGTTTCTCTTTTTGGATCTCTTTCAGGTGGTGATCGATGGATTCTTTCAATACTTATTTTGCCCCCTGGTTCTAGAATGTCAGGGCAGTTTTCCTTGATAATTTCATGGAAGATGATATCTAGGCTCTTTTTTTGATCATGGCTTTCAGGTAGTCCCATAATTTTTAAATTGTCTCTCCTGGATCTATTTTCCAGGTCAGTTGTTTTTCCAGTGAGATATTTCACATTCTCTTCCATTTTTTCATTCTTTTGGTTTTGTTTTGTGATTTCTTGGTTTCTCAGAAAGTCATTAGCCTCCATGTGTTCCATTCTAATTTTGAGAGAACTATTAAATTCAGTGAGCTTTTGAGCCTCTTTTTTCATTTGGCTAATTCTACTTTTGAAAGCATTCTTCTCCTCATTGGCTTTTGGAACCTCTTTTGCCAATTGAGTGAGCCTATTCTTCAAGGTGTTATTTTTTTCAGCATTTTTTTGGGTTTCCTTTACCAAGGTACTGACCTGTTTTTCATACTTTTCTTGCATCTCTCACATTTCTCTTCCCAGTTTTTCCTCCACCTGTCTAACTTGCTTTTCAAAATCCTTTTTGAGCTCTTCCAAGGCCTGAGCCCACCCGAGATCCCCCTGGGGTGTCTGGGGTGCTGAGGCCCCGCCCTCCACGTCTTTCCCTGATGGCAAGAATACGTCCTCATCTTCGTCAGATCCGAAGGTCGGGATCATTTGCATTTGTTGGAAAAAACTCTCTATAGTCTTATTTTTCTTCCCTTTTCTGGGCATTTTCCCAGCCAGTTACTTGACTTCTGAGATTCCTGTCCCCCCCGCGTAGATCCACCCAGCTAGTGCTTGGGCTCTGAGATTCAAATGGGCTTTCCGTGCGCCCGCTAATCAATGTGAGCTTTAGTTCTGGCGCTGGGGTGGGGGCAGGGCCGCCTCCCAGGCTCAATTCCCTCAGGGGCTTTATGCAGAGGGCTTCAGTAGTGGAGCAGGGTGGGGCAGGGCTGTCTCCCAGGCTCAGCTCCCTCAGGTTGTTTATGCAGAGACTTTCAGTAATGAAGATCCTGCCTGCTGCTGGGGAAGTCCGTGTGTGCCGCTGCTGCCTCCGCTGCCGCCCACGCCTCTGCCTCCGCCGCTTCCTTCCCCTGTCTCTGCCGCTTCCTCCCAAGGGGCCCTGAGTCACGGAGACACTCTGCTCCCCTCCTCCAGCCCAGCCTCTCTCACTGACCTGTAGCTTCTGTGGGCGGAGGGACTTTCCCGGCTGCCGGAGCTTCCGTCCCTGAAGCCTGCTTGGGTCAGCTTCTCTGGGGCCGCGGCCAGGGCAACACTGGGGTGGGGTCCGCTTTCCGGGGTGCGAGGGACCCTGGGGACGGCTCTCCAGGGCTCTCTGGAACGGAAATCTCTTCCACTCCGTTTCTGTACACCTTTCAGTGGTCCAGAAGTTATGGGGGGGGGGGGTGTCTCTTTTTACATTAATTCTATGGGCTGTGGTTTTGGAGCTCGTAAACGTGTGTCCTTCTACTGCACCATCTTGGCTCCGCCCCCTGTGAGATTTTTCTTTTCCTAGATGTACTCTCTGGGGTCTAAATATGACATCCCAGATAAATAGAAGCCCACAGTGGAAAGCTGGGGGCCTCTCAGATATTTACTCTCCCTGGCTTTTGGACGTAACAGATACACTGATCCTAATGAGGGTGGACTAACTAGGAAAGGCAAACTCTTTAAATCAGTGACCAAGAAGCCTGAAACTAAAGGGCAGTTAAAAAATAACGTTAACCAGGGGGTCTGACCTCATATACAGGAAAAAGAAATCTTAGCCAAGATTTTTGGGTCCAAGTTGAAGAGCATGACCACAGCCATTTGTCCACAGCCATTCTAGAGGCATTCCCTCTCTGTATAATTGGCAATCTACCTGTACCTTATTTTCTTCTCTATATTTATCTGTTTGTCATCCTAGTGTAATACTTTCTTCCTCCCTTTCTCTCTAACCCTTATAATTACAACTTTCTTTATCCAGTCTTCTGCCTATCGGCATCTTACTGAGCCGTGGGCTAGTGTTTTCTCTCTCCACAGTGACTTATCTTCAGACAATGGTGACCTGGTGATGCTGAAGTCTCTCTTAGCGGGGCTGAGTCTTCCCAGCAAGAACAGTGTTTCCGACCATGGCTCCGATGAAGAGAGGGATGGTGAGTTTAGGGAAGGCTAATTTCTAGGGGTACCATAATGGATTATTCTGCAAGGTCAACTAGGTATTGGCTTCTGTGCAGGAGATTTTAGAGTATATTGAGAAAAGACATCCAGGACCCAGTTATTGCTAAGATATAGGCACCATAAATTTCTTTGGGCATTTTATTCTCACTTTATGTCTTTATTTCCCTAAATTCAGTTGGCTCTGAACCAGGCTTCCTTCTCAGGGCAAATATATTATCTGCATAATGGGAACCAAGCACTTTTCCAAAAGGAAATTCTTGTTTTGTGTTTGAAATCTTTGTTCTAAGCTGAGGAGAATGGGTTCAGAAAAGAAATTGGAGAATGACAAGAGGAAACCTTCTACCAGGAACTGCTTCCCAGCAAAACACACCTCTTTCTGTGCCAGTATATCTAGGATGAATTCCAGTTTTGCTGTTCAAAAGAGGTGACTGTTTTTCACCTTTTTTTTCACAGTTAAGGAAAACATTGCTGGCATCTTTTTTTGTTGTTGATGTCACCATCCCGACCCTTAGAAACTGGATCCTCTATAAGTTACTTATTTCAAAAAATACTCCCAGTCTGAAGGCAGTTTTAATAGTTCAGAAATATTTTGAACAGTAGAATAAGGGCATAAGTTTAGGTGACTGTTTTGAAAAGGATAGCATTCAGTGGGATATTTAACTTCTGGTATGCTTAGAAAACAACTTTCACATTATACTTCACATGTTCTGATTGTTGACTGGTATTTGGGGCAGACAGGACTAAATCACTTTAAGAGACCAGATCAGAAACTTTCTGGTTGTTCTAACCATACTAGAGTCTGGAACCTGGTATTTGCGGCAGACAGTAAATCTCTTTAAGAGACCAGATCAGAAACTCCCTGGTTGTTCTAACCATACTAGAGTCTGGAACCTGGAGTCGGGAAGACCTGAGTTCAAATCTCCCTTCTGCTTCTTACTAGCTTTTGTGAGCCTTGCTTTCCTCATTTGTGAGATGGGAGCAGTAATACCTGTAGTACCTGCTTTACAGGACTCTTAGGATACTCTGAGGGTTTTGCTAAACTTAAAGGACCTATAAGTTTTAGTTGTTTGTATTGTTTTTCTTCCAGATGACACTTCTGCTGGCTCCCTGCCTCTGGTCAGTGTCTCTCTTTTCACTCCTCTGACAGCAGCTGAAATGACCCCGTACATGAAGAGACTGTCAAGGGGCCAAACTGTAGAGGGTAAGCCCAGTTGAAACACAGGCTAGGAGTATTCAATTAAATCTGTATCTTTAGAACAGTGTATTGGAGAAAAGCTCTGCGGCTTTCCCTCATGGTCATGAGCAGCAGCCACAGTAACGAGCAGAGATATATGTACGAACAGCCAAAGGAGATACTCAATTTGGTGTCAGACCTATGGTAGAAAGAAGACATAAGCAGGTTGAGAGAGAGCATAGATCTGAGCAAGGTGAAGCATCTGTTGCCCTTTGACAGCAGCCTCAGCCTGAGATTGATGCTCAGAAAGGCTGGGGAAAGCAGCAATTCAAATCAGACAATTACGAAAGCATATACTTGGTGAAAGGCACTGTGCCAGCCACCAAGGATGCAGGGACAAAAACCAGCCCTGTCCCTGTCTTCAAGGAGTTTTTATCCTGGTATATTAGGTTAAAATTTAAAAGTGAGGAAGTCTTGTAATCTCCTAGAACCATAGATATGATGGATGAAATCAAGCTATTTCCAAAAACAAATGAGGTCAGGTTTTGACAGGCCAAACTCCAGAATAAACTAAATGTGAAGTGAGCCATCACAGGGGAATTTTGCAATTGGGTTAAACAACAGATTAATTTAAATGTTTGAAGAGCTCTAGTATTGCTGCAGAAGCGTAAACAAAACCCCTACTTTCCTACATTTCTTTGGTTTTACACAAAATGGAGAGAAATTTAGTCCAGGAAACATTAATTCACCATTGAGGTAGACAGGGAATGCATATCATGTGTTTTGAATGTGACTTTTTGAGGAAACACGTTACACAGCACAGAGCTCCATCAGTCTCAGTGTGAGTTCACTCTTAGTTACTGGATATCTAGGGATGCTTAACTATTACCTGTTAGTTTGGTGCTTTGGTGTATCTTTTTCTGTCTCTTTCACACCTTCACCCTCTTTTTCTTTCTGCTTAGATATCTTGGAAGTTCTGAGCGACATAGATGAGATGTCCCGGCGGAGGCCAGAAATCTTGTCTTTCTTTTCTGTAAGTGTCACGGAAAGGAACTCTCATCCTGTCCGGCAGTCATGTCCAGTCCAGCTGGCTCACTCCTTTTGGGTCGTAATCTCTTTAAACCAAAGCCCAGGGTTCCCACTGCTACAGTGGACTCACGTCCTTTAGTCTCTGTGCCCCTGTTCTTCAAGTGCCAGGAAGTGTGACTGGAAGACATTGGAAACTCAGCTAAAGAAGACCATGTTGTCCCTGATGTATGAATCCCAGGCACTTCATCATTTGTCTTCGTCCTGGCCCACTTACCAAGATGCATCAAGATTGTTCTTTCTTCACCCGTTTTCTACTGAGCATAGGGATCTGTCTCTCAATGTGAAAATAGCAATCCAGTAATGACTTATCCACCTTTCCTTCTCAGACTAACCTGCAAAGGCTGATGACTGCTTCTGAAGAGTCCTGTCGGAGCCTGGCCTTCAACCTTGCCCTTCGCTCAATACAGAACAATCCTAGGTGAGAAATAGAGGGGCAGTCCAGCCCCACTAGTGCCTCCCTTCACACACCTTGTATGTCTCATCTTTTATTGATGAACTTCTTGACAAGGTGTTTCTTTTGCTGAAGGATTGGAACCAGGTCAGCGTAGAAAAAACACTTGTAATAGAGCATAGCTAACGGCTCAACCAAATAGCTAAGGGGAAGATCAACACGGAACAATAGCACAGCTCATGAAGCCACCCCATCTGGGTAGAACAGTTTTAAAAGAAATTTTATATCTTGTCCCGTAAAAAAGTGAAATCAACTAGGGCTCTATCTGCAATACTATGGCATGAAGTTGTAGGGGTCCAAAGGAAAGAAAATACAGGTTTACCAGATGCTCTAAAGTGTGTCCTGAAATAGGTTTAGATGATAGAATTTTTAGAGCTGGAGCTCATCCAGCCCTCTCATTACACATGAGATGAAACTGATCCCTGAAAAAGTCCTGGCGCTTCCATTTACCTAACAAACTTGTGGTTCATATCCATTAATATGTGTGGAAACTTGTCACATGTACACAAGAAAAGAACAGAGATAGGACTAGAACCCAAGCCTGCCAGGAATTGTGCCCCTTTCATCTTCTTTATTGTGAGCGGTTAAGGCCCTGTTCCTCAGTTCTCACTAAGGCTCGTGGAGGGTTTCATTGTTAGGATCAAATGAGGCAGGACCAGGGCTGCAGTCATGGTGGTAACACGATGGGAGCCTGTTTGTGTATTGTAGCATTGCTGCTGACTTTCTGCCCACGTTCATGTACTGCCTGGGAAGTCGGGACTTTGAGGTGATGCAGACAGCACTGAAGAACCTGCCTGAATATACCCTCCTGTGCCAAGGTGGGCTGTTTCCTTTCTGGTGTTCACCCGACTTGGCCCTACTAGCCCAGTCCCCAGTATCTGAGAAACAGAGTCCCATTATCTCACTGGATCTTCTTAATTTTTTTGTCCCCTAAGGGGCTCCCATTATGACCATTATGGTCTCAGATGGGTGGGAGTAGGGATCATTTTACCAATCAGAGAAGGACCTGTAAGTCCTGGATCCTGTGCTATAGTTGGTCCTGGAAATCCCTTGTCCCTTTTTTAAAGAAAAGGTTAAGACCTGGAGGAGCTGAATTCTTGTTTTGGGAAATAGTTCTCTGACAGGCTGATCAGCATCATTCTCCTCTGGTCTTGCACTGATTTAGTACCTACTGTGCTCCCTGGAGAGTGGCACTGCAGAGCCTGAGAGCTGTTCTCGTGTTTCTGTCCAGGATGAATCCCCAAGATGCCCTGAAAAGGCAGCTGGGACAGTCCCAGAACCGGAGCAAGCCAGTCAACTTTCTTTTCTTTGTTTCCTTTTTCAGAGCATGCAGCTGTGCTGCTGCACCGGGCCTTTTTGGTTGGAATGTATGGACAGATTGACACTAGTCCCCAGATTTCTGAAGCTTTAAAGATTCTGCACATGGAGGCTGTTATGTGACTGGTCAGGGGCAGGACTTTTGGTTGGTTTAAAGACACTGAACTGTATCTCAAAGGGTCAGACCCTAAGAGATTCAGGGTCTATTTGTGGTCTCATTTTGGGGAAAAGCACACATAGTGCCATGTGAGGGGTGGGGGGAAGGAAAGGGAAGGATACCCATTCCAAGTGCTTCCCATTGGGGACCATCAAGGCTTTTAAAGCAGTGAAGCCACCTGTGGTTGTTTCCTCTGGTCCCATTTGTTGGGTAACCAGGGCATTGACTTCTTTGCCAATTGTTCAGTGTGGAGAGCGTTTTTGCATCCCATCATCCCATCAGACTGGAGCGCTGCACAGACATTAGATATCACAGCCACAAGGAGAATTTCTTGCCAGTTTCTGTTTCGGTTTCAAGCCAGTTTCTGAGTCAGCATCAAAAGGGACGTAGGGTTGGGGTGGGTTGTTTTTTTTTTTATCAAAATTTCTAAATTAAATCTAATACCTAATGTACTGCCTGCCTAGACTTCCTCCTTGACCTCTCTTCCTTCTGTTTCTGCCTGATGTCTGAAGTGTAAACTGCTGGGAACCACTTTCCCTCATACTGCTGAAAATGGACTTGAGGAAGAGCCTGGCACAGTGGCCCAGCTTGGATGATGAGCTGGAACCACAGTGACCTTTGTTAGGATCTCACTTCTGATGCTGTCTGTGAGACTCAGTCTCCTCATCGCTAAATTGGGGATCGTAATTCCTGTATGACCTACCTCACAGGGTTGTTGTGAGGCTCAAATAAGCTAATACATGTAAAGCACTTTGCAAATTCTGTGGAGCTATAAAATGTCAATTTCTTTTCATTAAACTACCCACAGGTATAGATGAAAGAGCTTGGGAATTTTAGTCAGGAAGGTGTTCTGCAGTCTGTCCCTAGTGCTGCCATTTGCTGAATGATTGCACAAGATTCCAAACCCCTCTGCATCTCTCTTTAAAAAATGAGGACAGTTTGAGAATTGCTGAGGCCAAAAAACACACCCCTCCAAGTTAGCTGGGGAGTTACCATAGGGAGAGCAGCATAAAGTCTAGCACTAGCCTTGTACCTGAAGCTTTCCCAGCTTGGGAAGTTTGAAGGCTTTGAGAATCCAGGGTCACCATGACGAGGAGGTTCTTCCATAAAGGAGGTTAGAGAGGTCTGCAGTGGGGGCATGAGGGGTTGTGCTTGCTTGTAATACTACAAGATTGATTGTGTATGTGACTTGCCTTTGACCACTTTTCAGAAACTGAAAGGCTCATAGATGAAGAGCTGGAAGGGACTTTTACAGATGAGGAAACTGATGCCCAAAGAGTTTAAGTGATTTGTCCCACAGTTACATAGGTATTAATCATTGAAGCAGGATTCATGCCTAGGTCCCCTGACTCCAGAGCCAGGTCTCTTTCCATTGTGCCAGTCTGCTTCAGGAGTGAGTCAAGGCTGTGAGAAAGGTCTTTAGGAAAACACATGAAAGAAATGTGAAATGGTAAAGAGGGGAGCCTCCCTCCCTGTTCTCTCCTGATTATGGAATTGAGAAACAGCCTGCACCAGTGAATTCATGGCCACCACAGGGCAGCTACTAACTGTCCCTCTTATAATGAGATGTGCCTAGGAGGGACTGCCCTGGACACAGCCCGTCCTTGAGGGACTTGTTCTTGCCCTTCTCCTCGAACTTGCCTAGTCTCTTGGGTTGTTTGTTAAGCACCTGCAGCTAGGCTCTTCTAGTTCTCAGAGCACAGATGTAGGGAAGAGCAAGGAGGGGGCCTTGTTGGAAGGAAGAGGGTGAGAGATCTGTAGGCTTAACTAGATCAAGTGTTGATTTGCAATGTGATCTTTTAAATAGAGCAATTAGAGCAGTTGCTAATGATGCAACATACGCCCACCTTCCAGAGTATCTGCTTTGTAACAGATGAAGACACTTGAACAATTACTGTTAATTATAAATTAAGGGAAGCTAAAGCTGAAAAGAGCTTCAGCTTGAGTAAGTGGTTTCCTGAGGGAGAGCCCTCTTCTTGTAATGAGAAGGTTGCAAAAGCTGTGATATTTAGTACTTTTGTAAAAGTACTCCCTAATGGATGTGTGTCAGGAACCTGTAATCAGTTTACAAAGTTGGTCACCTTAGGTCATACCTAAGATGAGAGGAGAGGACCATCTCTGTCGGGGGTGAGATAAACATGAGGATGCAGGCACAGCGCTACAGAGTGGGGAACAAACAGTTGTACTTGAGCCCTAAATTGGAGTGGAGGGAACCCTAATAACTGACCATTCTAAGTTGACTTGACATGCATGATAGCAACCTTTTGAGGTGAGTACTACAGCTATTCTCCCCATTTTTCAGATGAGGAAACTGAACCTGTCTCTCCTGACTCCAAGTCTTTGAAGTTCTAAGGACTTTTCCTGTCCTTTCCATCACATCACACTACCTCTTCCTTGGGATTTTAGGCTTTACAGGGTGCAGTATTCAAAGTGAGGGAGGTAATAGTCCCACTGTCTTCTGCCCAAATAAGGTCACATTCAGAATTCCATTCTAGACATCGTATTTTATGTGGTACACTGACAACCTGAGAGATGGGTGACCATGATGAAGGTCTCAGAATCATTTTCATAATAATTTACATGTAGCGCTTTATGCTTCACCAAGAGCTTTTCACATACTTAAGTCACTTGATTCTCAACAATAGCTGGGTAAGGTTAGGTGTAATGGATGCAAGGTTTAGTCATATTTTACAGGCAAATAAGAGTATTGTTTGGAGGAGCCTTCTTTCCTATTCCAGCTTGCTACTAGAAGTAACAAAACCATGCTGTGAACTGCCATTTTGAATGGCAGTCCTATCCATTCCTGATTAACTCTTTACCATGTGCTTAGTAGCTGTTCAGAATCTCTCTGCAAGTCCCCAACTCCATGCCCAGCATGCTCTTATTAGCAAGTGCCCTGGCTGCCCACCTTCTTGAGAAGATAAAAGGCCATCTCTTGCAAGCTCCCGTATCCTCATACCTCAAAACCTCTTTGATTTCACCTATTCTACCTTTTCCTTCTAGTCTGAGTGGATGATACAGCCTTTTTTGCCAAGCATTCCACTTGTATCTTTGATTTCATCCCCTCCAGTATCCCTTGGGACAGACTTCAATCCTTTGATCATTCTGTCTCAATCTGTTTGTACTGGTTTCTTTTCCACATGCATACTCACATCATGCTGGGGTTTTGTTTTTTAAATCACCCATTGACCCTACTAATCCTTTAAGTATCATCTCTGTCTCTATTTTCTAGTGCCCAGTAATAATTCACCCCCTTCTGTCTGTCTTCTATCCTGACTACTTGCTGAAACCAGTCACCAGTGACTTCTTACATGCCAAATTCAGTGATTTTTTTTTTTTAAGCCTTCAGCCTCCCTGACCTTTCTTTGGGAGGTTGGACAGCCCCTTGTGAATACTTTGCCATTTGGCATCTGTGACACTACTCTCTCTACTATCTCTTGCTGGATTAGTTTCTCCCAGCACTCAAGAATAAGTGGCCACTGAGGTTCTGTCCTCTGCCACTTTTTCTATATATTTTCCCCATTGGCAAGCTTGTCTGCTCCTGTGTCTTCAGTTACCCCTCTGGAATTTAAACGGGTATATACCTAATCCTGATCTGAACTATAGACTCCACATCTCCAGTTTCCTAGAGGTCTTTGTCTCTGTGCTGGTACCTCAGATTCAACATATCCAAAATTTAAAGTATATCTTCATCTGTGAACCTGCCTCTATTTCAGTTGATAGTAAACAAGGAGATAGGGACAAAGAACCCAGAGCATTTTCCTCAAGGATTAGGCTCCATCATGGGAAAGCCTGTCCCGGAAAACACAGACATTGCTATGAAGGATGATGAGGTGACATTAACTTCGGAAGTTTATGAGACAGATTCATCCAAACATATGAAACACACTCTTGGTGTTCCCAAGCAAACCTCTAAGCGGATGTCAGACTGAAAGAGGTTTGGAGATGTTTTTATTTGCCCATGCACCTGATCCTTCCACAGCCCTGCCATTAAAACGTAGGTGATTGATAACCATGGTCATAGGCCCTTAGAGTTTCAAGGTCATCTACCCCAACCCTGACCTGAAACATGAAACTCTCCTTTACAACATCATCCAGCATGATATATGGGAGTTCAGATTCTGAATCCATTCCTTCACATCTTGTATGATCTTAGGTGTACCTTAGTTTCTTCTATAAAATGTCAGGGAATAGATTGGAGAACTTCTAAATTTCCTTTCCATCATGAAACCCTATCGCTCAGTTGGAGGCAGTGTCACTAAAGGCATATACCTGTCTACCTTGAGGCAGATGTTTCAGGAACTATCAGTGTTGCCTCTAGTGATTTGAGTGATATTATTTCCTCTCTACGGTGAGGATGGTAGAGTTTGAGGATCTGAGCCTAAGTTCTCATGATTGGTACCAATCTCCAGCTTTGAGAATTTGTTGGAAACGGTTGTTGAAGGGAGGTAGGCAGTTGTAATATCCCTAACCAACTTCCCGCTGCTCCATTTTTGGAACCCCAATTCTCCTCTACTATCCAGAGGGTAGGGATATGCCAGACACTGTGCTACAGTCACTTCACAAATACTATCTCATTTGATCCTCAAAACAATTGTGAGAAGTGCTCAGGGTTCTCTCCACTTTACAATTGAGGAAACTGAGGCAAGCAAGTTTTTAGTGGCCTGCCCGGGTTACACATTCCTTTCTGGGCATTGTACTTTATGAGGTATGCTAACAACCCGAGGTAGCAGGTGACCATGATGAAGGTCTCAAAATCATTATCATAATAACTAGGACTTTGTTGTTTACAGAGAGCTCTGCATTTGATTTTTAAAATTATTTGTTTTCAGTTTTCAACAATCACTTCCATAAATCTTAGGTTTTCTCCCCCTCCCTTCCCAAGGTGGCATGCAATCTTATTATGAGTTCTACACGTACATTCTTATTAAACGCATTTTCACTTTAGTCTTGTTGCGTAGAAGAACTAAAATGAATGGGAGAAACCATGAAAAAACTCAAACAAAACATAACACGAGAAAATATTCGGCTTCATTCTGCGTTCCATTTCCACAGTTCTTTCTCTGGATGTGGATGGCATTTTGGTGAAGGGCTAAGTCTACCAGAAAAATTCCTTGCACACTGTGGTTGTTGCTGGGTACAAAGTTCTCTTGGTTCTGCTCCTTCCACTCAACGTCAATTCATATAAGTCCTTCCGGGCCCCTCTGAAGTCTTCCTGTTCATCATTTCTTATAGCACAATAGTATTCCATTGCATTCATATACCACAACTTGTTCAGCCATTCCCCAATTGATGGCATCCCTTTGATTTCCAGTTCTTGGCCACCACAAAGAGAGCCGCTATAAATATTTTTGTACATGTGGAACGCTTTCCCATTTTTATGATCTCTTTGAGATACAGTCCCAGAAGTGATATTGCTGGGTCAAAGGGTATGTGCATTTTTGTAGCCCTTTGGGTCTAGTTCCAAATTGCTCTCCAGAATCTGCATTTGATTTGTAACAATAGTCTGGTAAGGTAATGGATGCAAGGTTTAATCATGTTTAGAGGTAAACAAACAGGTTTAGTTCAGAGGACTGTTTGAGATCAAATTTGAACTCAAGTCTTCCTTATTCCAGATCCAATGCTTAAACCATTGCGCCACCAGCTGCCTCTTCTGCTGTTGTAGACTTGTCACAGGCAGTAGAAGAAATACAAGGAATCCTGCTTACTAGGAGAGAGACCCCTGTGCTCCGTTGCCCATCCACTTCTTCTCACATGATACTGAAAAGTTACTTGTTCTAGTCCCACTAACTCTCTATGATCTTGGACAAGTCTCTTTACCTTTTCAGTTTCCTCATCAGGAAAATGAAGGGGCTGGACCGGATGATCGCTAAAATCTCTTAAAGCTCTAAGATTCTGTGATTCCCTTCCCTCTGGCAGGTCTTCAGTAGCTCTAAGGAATGCAAGCAGCCACAGAGGGCCTACATTTTTAAGGCCAGGGTCTTTATTCCCTTATTCATGGCCCATCAGCTTAGTTAGGATGCTAGCTGGGGATCTCTGGCATGAGAGAAAGGCCAAGAATCTCATTCTCTCGAATTACTCCCCAAGAACGGGAGTGCATAGCAAAGTAGACGCACAGGTTTCCCAAATGCCTCAGAAAAGCATATTTGCCACTCATGTTCTGTGGTTCTGGTCTGTATGGTCCCTGCCCTAGGTAAGGATCATATCTTTCAGAGGCAGCAGAGATAGAAATTCAGAAGCTACTTTAAAAAAAAGTCAACAATCTATTCCCAATCAAATTTTGCATGTAAGGTTACAGATAGCAGGATCATGTGGCATGATGTAGTTGAAAGTATGGCGTTGGGAAGTTGGAAAACCTCATTTTGAACCTCAGTTCTTTTACATACTGACCTTGGATTAGTTTCTTCCCTCTCTGCCCTTCTCTTTCCACCTACATAAAAATGAGGGGCTTGGGCCAGATGACCTCTAAGGTCCCTTCCAAATCCTGTGATCTAATATTAAGCCTTAGGATCATAAAACTAGAGTCCGAAGGGGCCTTGGAGATTGACTAATTCATATCCTACATTTTACATACTGTAGAAATTGTGGAGTTGTTATTTGCCTCTGCTCCTGTGTTACATTGGCCAAGCCTCCCTGCCCCCTCAGATGATCTCCAAGGTCCCCTCCAGCCCACAGATTTGGTGGTTGAGTGAGACCTTATTTAGCAAACTGTCCCTATGGATTTTCTTGTTTTCTTCCCTTCTTCCTGCCCCACTTGCCCATGTCCAAATTTGAGCAGGGAATACAGGCTATCTAGGGCTGGTGATCTTTCCAGACATAGCAAATCAATCATGATCCCACAGTGGGAAAAACAGGAGTATGGGTGCTGACCGAGCTTCCCAGACCAGCAAGAAACCCAAAAAGTAGCAAAGGCCCAGCTTCCCTTTCCAAGTGAGGGTCACTTTGCCCTGCCCCACCTTCCTACCTCCAAATCTGAGCAGGGAATACAGGCTGTCTAGGAAAGGGGATTGAACAAGGCCTCCTCTGTGGCTGCCAGCTAGAGGCAACCTTTCTAGATGAAGGGAGATCTCAGGAAAGGAGCTATTTTGAAAGGGAGTAAGTGACCCAATATGATGTAGTAAGAGGTGGGAACAAGAAAGAGGACAGAAAGAAGACATAGAAAGGGATGAAAAATAGAGTTCACATGCATTTATAAAGCACTTATGGGCCAAAAACAGACCTAAGCAATGGAAATTCAAAATACAATAAAAAAAAGAAAGATGGTCCCTGCCCTCAAGAAGCTTACATTCTAATGGAGAAAAACAAATGGGAGCTGAAAAGCAGGGGCATAGAGAAGGAAAGAAGAAAGTTAAGTGGAGAAGTCTAAGGATCCAAGGAAGGACCATGGCTATCCTGGGCAATTCCTCAAAATGGAGGTTCTGGGAGGAATTCACCTATTGGAGGAGGAGGCAGCAGAAGTAGAGGTATCTTCCAGGGTGAAAAAGCTAGTGGACCTGGAGAAGTCTGGAGGAGAAAGAAGGGGAGAGAATAAGAAATAAAAATTGTGAGAGAGACCATAGATCCACAGGATTTAGAACTGAAAGGGGACCTTAGAGATCACATAGTCCTCATTTCATGAAGGAGGAAACTATAAAAGGGGAGTGATTTGCTAAGAGAATGAGAAGAGTGGGAGTAGGGGGATGTAAGCTATAGCAACTGTTCCTTGCTGGTAAAGTTCCTTGCTGGTAGGATTTGGGGGTGCTCTTTCTCTTCCATCCTTTGGCCTCACAATAGCTCTGTTGAGTAATAAAAGAGAGGATAGGGCTTTTTCCTTTATATAATTTGAGTCAAAAGGGATTTCCATAGTCAAGAAGTCCAACCTACACATGAAAAGACTCTCCACTATAACATACATGGCTAGTGCTCATACAGTCCCTGCTTGAAGATCTCCAAGGAAGGGGGAGTCCACCATCCCTGTAGGCCACCTATCCAACCTATGGACAGTTTTAATTGATAGGAAGTGTTTCTAGCCTAAATTTATCCCTTGGCAACATCCAACCCATTTCTCCAGGTTATACCAAAACCAGAGCAATTTGAAAGCTCCCCAAGGCAGTTAATCCATATTTGAAGGAAGCTATCATCACATCCTCCCTGAGTCTTCTCTAGGCTCAAAATTCTCATTTCCTTCAACTCATCCTCCACATTATCATGGACTCAAGGTTCTTCACTATTCTGGTTGCTCTTCTATGGACACCTTCCAGTTTATCAGTGTCCTTAAATTGTGGAGCCCTGAAATTAACACCATCATTCCCTATGAGGTCTGAGGAGGGCAGAGTACCACATTAGTGAATGCTCCCTGGGAGCTATCCCCTTCAGGGCAGAAAAGGAATTCAGAGGATGGAACCAAGATACAGAGAGGCAACTCAGGGGGTTAAACTTAGACTAGGAACCTAGTTTTTTAACTCCCAGTTGAAGAAGTAACCATTGAGGAAATTGTTCTTCTCCCACATGGCCTGTCCTCACCTCTTCCTCATCCCCAACAGAAGTGAGTTTTACTCCTCCTTCAGCCCCTTCCACCACCCCTCTATTCCTAGGGTCTTTTTTTCAAAGGCTTCCAAGGTACTGAGACCAATAGGGAGCAGCACGCAACCCTGCTCTGTGGGAAGGAGATGCCTGGAGGGAGGAGAGAAATGTCGGGTCAGGGTTAAGAATGTAATAGCAGAAACGTTTACTAAGAAATTCAATCTGTATGGGGATCATTCTTTGCTAATTGCTGGAAGAATTTCTTTGAAGTGAAGAAATAGCTTGACTGAGAGGGAAGGTGGGGGGTGGAGTAGAGAAAGTTGTGGGGAGGATTAGTGATTTGATTCAGAAGAAAAAGGTGGTGATGAGTGGGGGAGAATGCCCTGTAAGGGGGCAGTTTGAGCATCCCACCTGCCTGGGAGGGGGAGAAGGAGTCCTACTGGTTAGTTCTTTCTGTCCTGTGCAGGCTAGTCAACCACTCTAGGCATACCTATCCAGCTCCACCTCCCTTACCCCCAGTTTATTTCAGTCCAGCCCAGTCTAGCCCATACTCTTTCCTTGAGCACAGGTAAGAGGATCCAAGGGGAAGGGTCAAACTTGCTGCTATTCTGAAGGGATTGGCAGGATTTCTTCCCCCAAAAAGGATTTCCTCTCACTCCATGAGGCTTCCAGCTCCCTGAGACTGATGCCCTACCTGCCTGACTCATCTTAAGAACTCTCTCATACTCCCTCCAACCTGAGGGCATCGGGAGTTTTCCCAACAGAAAGAACTGGGGGGTAGTTAATCTGGAGAAAAGAAGTTGGATCTACAGATGGGGCAAGAATGATGAGTGTTTTCAAGTATTTGATGGTCTGTCCTATGAAAGAAACCTCAGACTTGTGTCACTTGGTACCAGAGATCAGAGCCAAGAGCAATGAGTGGAAGGTATACAGTAGCAAAATTAGGCTTGATGTGTAGAAAATTTCCTAATAATTGGTCAATTTACCTCGAAGTGGTAAAAAAAAAAAAAAAGACCTCCTCACTTGGGGTCTTTAGGAGAAGAATAGATGTCACTCATTGGCTCTCTTATGAAAATGATTCTTGTTCATATGTGGCCTGGATTAAAGGGTCCTGAAGGTCTCTTCCAACTCTGAGATTCTATGACAATGGACCAGTCCCATGGTAGATAAAGAAGTGTTTGTGGAGTCGGGAGGACCTGGGTTCAAGTCCTACTTTTGACAAGTTCTGACTGTGGAAGCTTGGGCATGTCATAAGCTCTCAGGCAATGGCTTTAAGCAGCAGAGGAAGTGCTTACCTTTATTGATAGGTGTTTCCTCATTATGTTCCCAGTCTTTTACACACTCAGGAACTGATCTCTTTGGGACTGAAAGTGGGAGAAGTTTTGCATTTGAGAGTCTTGGGGGCTCATAAGGGATAAGACCAGGAGGAAGATAGGGAGGGAGGAAGCAGCAACTCTCTCCTGGGGATAAAAAAGAAATGGGAAAGTTAATGAAGAAAGAAAAAGTCACTTCAACTTGCTAACCTCTCTTTACTTACTGGTCAGCTACTACATGCCTAGCCCAGAGCTAGGTGCCAGGAGAGGGATGCAGAGAAGTCTAAGATATCCTCACCTATCAGGAGTTCCTAGACACATGGAAATTTTCCAAAGGACTGACTCACTTGTCCTATCTTGGCATTTTTTTTCCCTGAGAGCTGAGTCTGCTATAGCCACCCGATCACCTCTCCTAGTCTCTGTCTTATCTTCAGGTTGATCCAGTCTGATTCTCCTCCAACTAATCCTGATCTAAGAGGGAAGGCTGTTCAGCCCAAGGCATTTTCTGGGAGCTCAAGGTCACTGTTTTCCACCCAGCACCAATCCTCTCCGACTCTAACCCAGGTCCACTCTTCCTGCCTCCTTTCTTTGGCTACCAGTTCTTCTATCTGTGGGACCAACACCAACCCTACAAGCAAGCACTGATACTGACCAGCCCCATGTCAGATTCACATTCAGGAGACTTTCTTAAGTAAATGGATTTTCCAACCTTTTCTTCTCTCCTTCCTGGGGAGAATACTGGGAAGAGTCTTGGTCTTAGGTGGAGAGATGGCTTTGGCAGGTTGGAATTATGCTCAATTCAAGACACATTGTTTTAAAAATGATAATTCTTTATTTCAGAAGTGTTTTAATACAATTATAGGACAGTTACAGAGTCACACTTAATCCATTAAAAACATTTAAGGTATTAAAGGAAATAATGTATATTTTGACTATCAACACAATATAATGAAAATATTTGATTTTTACAGTTAACATGAGACCAACTAACCCAGTGTGCTGGTTATTTCTTCATATAGACACTGTTCTTGTCATAGTATGTGAGTAAATATTATTGAAACTTTAATCCATCGATTATGAAAATGGTGCTATATATACCTCCCTTTCCCCTATGAAATAGGACTAGCCTGCAAATACCAGAAATAAATGTTTCTTTGTGAAAAATCCACAATATTAGAATTCTAAAAAGAACAGTCAAGACACATTTCTTAAGCATCTATCCTCTGCATATCTCTGAGGGAGAGGCAAAGGTTAGATACGACTCGGTATCTGGATGCATGGTCTATGTATAGAAACTCACATTTCTAGAGGCTTTAAGGTTTACAAGATGCAACAATCCTGTGCAAATATGATTATGGTCATTTTACAAATGAGGAACTTGAAGCCCAGAGGGTAAGACCAGTCTAGGATCTCATGGCTTTTAAATGTTCAGACCTTGCTTTATTCAAAAGCATATCTCCTGATTCCAAATCCAGTACTCTTTCTTCCTTTTCCTTATTTTTATTGCTATCTTGTTGGGTTTTTTAAAAAAATCACTTTTGTTTCTTAATATATCCCTACGTCTTCCATCCCCTCAGCCAGTCATCTCTTGTAAAGGAAAGATGGAAAAAGAAAGAAAAACTGTTTAACAAAATCAACAAACACATCCACATTTATATCACTTGTTTTCCACCTTTTTCAAGAAAGAAGTTCATTTTCTCAACTCTTCTCCTAGTCCAAGCTTGGTCTTTACAGGATACAATGATACATATGGATTCAAGTGAAAGGTTACAGTGAAGATCAAAGACATTCTTTTTAAATAATAAAATTTTATTGATGTATATAGTTTTGGGGTCACCAACATTTCCATATGTATGCCCCTTCTCCCTCCTGGAGAACAATCCCTTTCAACAATAAAAAAGCAATTCCATAAAACCACTGTGTCTAAAATATTTGACATTATATGATGCTCCATACCCCAAATCTTCCATTTTTGCAAAGAAGTAGGGAAAAGGACTTCATTAACCTTGGCCATATTAATTTTCTATTTTTTTTGTTTTGTTTTATTGTTTTTTCCATTGACATTGTGGGAGCCTTTGTCTGTTTTCTTGGTTCTGTTCTTGGTTCTGCACAGATTCATAAAGTTCTTTCTGTGTTTCTATGTATTTATTATATTTGCTTTTTAAAAATTTTTTTACAGCAAAGCCATAACTTGCTTAGTCATTTCTCTATTGCTACCCCCCCAAAAAATTTAGTGTTTTAAATATTCTAGTGCATGCATATGGAGTCTTTCTTTTTGTCATTGACATTGACATCCTTGGAATATATATCCAGAACTAAGATTTTGGGGTCAAAAGGTATAGACATTTTAATTAACTTTCTTTGCATAATTCCAAATTGTGGTCCAGAATGTTTGGACCAACTTACAGCTCCACCAACAGTGCATTAGTTTCTCTCTCTTTTCACAATCTCTCCAGTATTGACTATTTTTTGCTTTTCCTGTCTTGGCAATTTGCTAGCTATGAAGTGAAACCTCAAGGTAGTTTTGAGTGCATTCTCTCAATATTCATGATTTGGAGCTTTCTTTCATACTCTTATTTATAGTTTGTATTTCTTCTTTTGAGAATTGTTTGTCCATATGCTTTGGCCACTTATCTATTGGTTAATGCCTTTTGGTTTTATATATTTCTTCTAGTTGCCTATATTTCTTGGCTAGCACACAACTATCAGAAATACTTGTTACAGAGGTTTCTTTTCCCAATTCACTACTTCCATCCATCTGAGTTGCATTAATTTTGTTCATGCAAAAGCTTTTCAATTTCATTTGTAAGGGTGGAGTTAAAATAACCTTATGGAAATTATCCCTGATAAATATAGTACTCGTTTGTGAATATACATACACATATGATACTAATTATCTATTTTATCTTTTGTACTCACTGTTATCTCTCCTCAAGGGCATTCTTGAAGGGGAAAGCAGGTCACCAAAGAGCAACAGATTGATGATGGGTTAAATAATTCACTCCTACATTTCAGTGTCGTGGGGAGAATGTGTAGGTATTTTCTGCTTCCTTCTGAGGATTAACATGAGACATTTTCCTTGGCAGAAAGGGGAACATTGACAAAACAGCAGAGTCAGGGTCAATTTCAGCACCTGGCAACCAGAGGAAAGGTCATTTGTCCTTGAGACCACCCCTTACCCTAAAAGTCATATGAGAGAAGCTCTGACCCTAGATCTCATCTAGACCAGAGGCCACGTAGGTGCCTATTGTGTGGACTCATTAATAGAACATGGATATAAACTTGGACACACATGTACACAGTCATATAAGCATAGAGATAATCATCCAGACACATGGACATATAGATGGATAAATCAGATGAAGAAAGACACCCAGCTAGAGAAATGTATTGTGGTACACAACAAAGAACACTGGATTTGGAGCCAGATAACCTGCATTCAAATTTTGACTCATCCTGGATTGCTGCTGATGTGACCCTGGCTAAGTCACAACTTCTGTGGTCTTCAGTCTTCTCATCTGTAAAATAAGAGGATTGGCTAAGATGTGCGGTAGCTGTGTGAGTGGAGAAAACAGAACAGTTTCATGAAATGTCATGGAAGTAGAAATGATAAGACTGTCATTGTGGGGTGAGTTAGAGTTCAAGGCTTAAGGAAGACACAGTGGTTTCAGATCTGGATTACTGAGAAGAAGGTAATGCCTTGACAGAAATAAGAAAGTTAGGAAAAGGGGAGGATTTAGGAGGTGAGATAGTTCTGTTTTGGATATATTGAATTTGAGGTGACTAGAGGACATTCAGTTCAAAATGTCCAATAGAGAGTTAGTGACAGAGGAGAGAAAGTAGAACTGGATACAGAGATCTGGGAGTCAGGTGCAGAGAGATGATAATTAAACCCACAGGGTTGGATAAAGTCACCAAGCAAGAGAGTGTAGAGAAGAAAGAGGAGTGAGAAGAATCTTGGGCACACCCAGCTGTTAGAGATTATAACACAGATGATGATCCAGCAAAGGAGCCTGTCCAGGCAAGACAGAACTGAGGAGGTAGATATGAGATAATGATAATAATAACTAACATTTATGTAGTTCTTTCTGTGTGCCAGGCACTATTACTAATTGCTTAACAAATACTATCTCATCTGATCCTCACAAAAACCCTAGGAAGGCAGGTGCTATTATTATCATCATCCCTATTTTACAATTGAGACAGACAGAGGATAATTAGTTTGCCTAGGGTCCCAAGCTGGTAAGTATCTGAGTCAGGATTTGAACTCAGATCTACCTGGTACTATCCACTGTACCACCTAACTCCACAGAGTGCTAAAAGGGGAATGAGCTTGGAAAGGTAGGCTGGAGCCAGATAGTGAAGGGTTTTAAATGCTAAGCTGATGGGTTTGTATTTTATCCTAAAGATAAATAGGGAGCCACAGAAGCTTCTTGATCAGTGTAGTAATGTGGTCAAAAGTGTTCTTTTCATGATTTTCTTGTATAACTCTCATTTCTCTTCAATTTTTCCTTTACTTCTCTTACTGGATTTTCAAAATCCTTTTTGAGCTCTTCCATGGCCTGAGACCAATTCATATTTTTCTTGGAGGCTTTTGATGGAGGAGCTTTGACTTTGTTTTCTTCTGTTTGCATGCTTTGGTCTTCCTTGTCACCAAAGTAAGATTCTATTGTCTGATTCTTTTTCCGAGTTTTGCTCATTTCCCCAGTCATTTGGAGCTCTTTGTCAAGGTAGTTCTCTGCTTCCAGTGGGGGTGGGGAGTGTACTGTCAGCTGCTCGGTCCCCCCTACAATCTGTGGGCCTAGAGCTCCAGAAGCAGTGGCTGTAACTGCCACTGCTGCTGCTGTGGCTGCTTCGGGTTCTTTCGTCCCCTCCCCCGTCTGCCGCCCTGGGGCTGGGGCAGGACCACTCCACTCTCCTGCACTGGTCCCACAGGCTTTTCCCGCTGACCTTCCAGTTTGTCCTGGGTGTTTTGGGGTCCTGAAGTCTGGAAACTGCCACAAGTATGAGAGATTCAGTCTCCCCAAGGCCTGCTGAGGTCTCCTCTGTGCTGGCACAGCCCATGCTGGATTGCCCCCTGCCCCCACAGTGGCACCATAAACACTTCCCAGTGACCTTCCAGGCTGTCTTGGGCCAGAGATTTGCCTCACTCCATCATTCTGTGGGTACTGCGGCTCCTGAATTTTTTTAGAGCCATTTTTTACAGGTATTTGGCTGGGCTTGGTGGGAGTGCTCTAGAAAGTGTGTGCTGTTACTCTGCTCCCCAAAAGTGTTTTTTAAGGAGATTATTTTGGCCACTGATGGAAAATGGATTGGAGAAGGGAGAGATACAAGTGCAATTAAAAGGCTGTTGCAGCAGGGAGATGAGAGGTGATGTCCCTATGAGTGAGTAGAAAGTAGAATTTGTTAATGCTCGGCTAGTGATTGGGTGAGGGAAGACAAGAAAGGGGAGAAGGATGACATCTAGGAGCTCCATCTCGCCAAGTATCCCTGTGCCTAGAAATGAGACGAGGTGACACTAGTGATGGTGGAAGACAAGTGACTGATTTAGGAAACTGAGGCCTCTAGAGATCTACTCAAGGTCATGCATCTAGTAAGGTCCTTTCACTCCAAAACAGCCTATGTATATATACATGGATACATGTGTATGTGTGCGCCATATTCCCCTAATCACCTCTTCTAGTCTCTCTGGCTCTTTTTTTCAGGCTGGTTCAGTCTTAATCTCTTTAAACTGACTCCTGATCTGAGAGCCCAAGACTAATAATATACATGCATACACATGTATGTATGTATATGTATAGGTGTGTGTATATATAATATACAAATATACATATGTATATATAGATGTATTTGTGTGTATATTTATATTTGTGTATATGTATTTGTCTTGGACTTTTTAAAAAATGTGGTTCCAAAATTGCTGTGCCAATGTGAGGGAGCTACTCAAGGTGCGTGGGCATCCTTTAACATAGGCCATCACGAATATTATTCTGCTATAAGAAATGACAAGGGGGATGGTTTCAGAAAAAACTGGAAATAGGAATTGTTGATGTATACGTATATGGTTCCACACCACCAAACCCAAAGTAAAAATTCGGAGAAGTAAGAGTCAGAACTAGCCAGAGCCTTGTCACAAGAGGAAAGCACAGGGCAGATGATTTTCCCAGAACTTAACTCAAGTTGTTGCTCTGGTTTTTCGGTCATGTCCTTCTCTTTGTGACCCCACTTGGAGTTTTCTTGGCAGAGATACTAGAGTGCTTTGCCATTTCCTTTTCTAACTCTTTTTTTTTCTTTAACAGATGAAGGACTGAGGCAAACAGGGTTAAGTGACTTGCCCAAGGTCACACAGCTTCTAAGTGTCTAAAGGCAGATATGAATTCAGTGCTTAACCCAAGATAGACATTTTAATATGTGCCCAGAAAGGGCCACGACTCTAAAGGAATATGTAAGTTTCTTGAAAACTTTTAAGACTCAATAAAGGGGGAAGAAGGCTCCCAGAAAAGATTAGGTGCCAACGGGAAAGAGTTGAGATGGGGGAGAAGGGGGGTGGTTGGCTTTGTTAGGCACAAAGATGGGAATGTTGGCCTTGCCTTTGAGCTTCTAATCATCTCTGCTTGGGTGAGTGACCCATATGGGAAACTTTCCCAGTGAGCCATTCCCCCCAGGCCTTGAGTTTGGCTAATTAAGGAGGCAGTGTTTTCAGGGAGGGAAGAGTTGGGGGTGGGTCTTGGAGGGGAGGGGTGGAAAGTAGTGGAGAAAGAAAGAGTTTATAATTGAAAGAGGAAGAGAGAGTGAGAGAAAATGTAGAAGAGAGAGAAAAAAAATGAGAGAAAAAATGAGGAGAAAAGAGAATAAGGGGGAGAGGGAGAGAGAAGGGGGAAAAATAAGAGAGAAAAAAAAGGAGAGAATAGGAGAAAAGCGAAGGTGAAAGAATAAGACAAAATGAAGAATGAGGAGAAAAAGAAGATATTGAGATAAGATTTAAACAAAGAAAGGGAGAGAGAAAATCGAGGGAAAGAATGTCAGGGAGGGAGAAAATGAAGGAGGGAATTAGCAAGAGAATTAGAACAGAGGAAAAAGAGAGTGTGAGAAAATGACTGAGAAAGGAAAGGACCTGTCAGACTGAGTTCCCCTCACCTGGACTTGGTTTACACTCCTCCTCCCTACACAGCCATAGTCTTCTCTTTCATCTTCCCGTGTTTTTCCCACCCCCTCTTCATTTGGTACCCTGGCAGAAGCTCTTTGGTGATGTCTTTTCCAGGCCCGTATGTTCCTGGATCTGCCTGTTTCTCATCATTCCTGTCTCCTTTTTCCACCATGCTATCCAAGAGATAGCAATGTAAACAGTATTGATCCTATGTGTTGGTGGAATAGATGGCTGCCCACATGGTATAAAATTATTGACCCCTCCAAAATATCTCTCCTCTACTATCTTTCCAAGACCCCAGAAAGTGAGGAGATTTGCTCAAGAACATACGGTTCCTCTTTCCAGGGAGGTTCAGAAAGCCAAGTGTCATAGTGAGGTAAGAAGAACTCTGGATTTAGACATAGTAAGGACTGAGTCCTCCTGGCTTGACCTCACATATACTTTTCTAGCTTCCCTTTCCTCATCCGTATAATGGGGCTAATAATCTCTGCCTGTACTTCTCACAGGGCCATTGTGAAGGTCAGACGGCATAATGGATGGGAAGCTGGTTTAAAAGCCTTATGTAAATATGTAATGGGTCTCAGGGGTTAGAGCAGGAAAGGAAAATCATTCAGCCAAACCCTTCTCACCCTCCTTTGCACCACTATTCCATTTTATAGATGAAGAAATTGAATTCCAGAGGAGAGGGGACTTAGCCAAGGTCATAGGGCAAGTAGTGAGGAGCCAGGACTCCTAGTCTGGTCTAATTAGAGGCAGCCAGGGCTGGGCGCAATGGAGGGAGACTTAAGATGCTTAGTCGTGTGACCCTGGGCAAATCACTGCCTCAGTTTCCTCATCTGTAAAAATGGGCACCTCCCTAGGTTTGTTGTGAGGATTGTTGTGAGGATAAAATAATATTTGCAAACTTTAAAGCACTATGTTAATGATTCTTTTAACTATTATTATTTGTCTAGAATTCTTTCTACTGTTTTTTGTTTTTGCAGAGTAACATCACAGGTGAATGTCTTAACTTGTGGAACTGGATGTAAGTGAGGCAGAGCTGTGCAAGGTCATTAGCTCTTCCAGAGTCATTGAGGTCCAATGTCAAGGGATGGTCCAGGATACAGGGGATGTCTTCCATGTCTGACCAAGCTCTAAGCGCTCTATAGGTCCTGCTTCAACCCTTTGTGGCTTCTGGCTGTTGGAACAAATTGTCCTTATCTGCCCTTTCTTCCGGGAGAAGTCTTCCCATGCTTGGGGTAGACATCCTCCTGACTGATGTGAGGCCATCAGTTACCCTCCAGCTGTTTCAGCCGATCTGCTCAGACGGTTTTACCTAGGTATGGCCACTGTGCTCGCTACAGCTTCTTGGAGCCGCAGATGAGAGCTGGGAATGGTCGGACACCAAAGGTGGATGAGCAGCCCTGAAAAGGAAGCACATCAGAGGTGTCCTGAACTTCTCATACACCTCTCTTTCCACAACACCACTTTGGCTGTCACATCTCCAGATGATACCTAAGGAGTGGTTCTAATGGTGGAATTAGGGTTCTAGTAGGGGCTTCCCAAATCACTGTTGGGAGCTTCCCTCTCCTGGGTCTGGGGTCAGTCCCTGTGTGTACAGACAACAGCATTTGACTGCTTTCTGAGGTCATGCCTATACTTTCCACCCACAACCACTAGAGGGGGTCACAGCTTTTTAAAAATTTGTGTACCATTTTCTAAGATTTTGGTTGCTCAGTTGTTTCACATTATACGTTTTCTTGGCAAAGATGCTGGGATGGTTTGCCATTTTCTGGCCCTCTTTCCGCTGCAGCACCTACCTGCTGTCTTCTAAAAGTAGGACTGGCCTTTAATCTTACGGGGAGAGATGGTTTGAGATTTGAAAGGATGTTGGGGTGGGAGTGAGAGCATGCTAGTTAAGTGAGAGGTCAATCAAAGGAAGGAGGGGTCATTCTCTAACCTACACCCAGCCCAGACATGGTTTCCTGGGGTTGTCCCAAGGGGATGTGGGAAGATGGGCGGAGTTTATGAAAACAGCATTTAGGGAGGCCAGAGACTTGGGGGACAATGGACTCCAACTCTTATAGTGAAGTTCTAAGCTTCCTGACTTAGGAAGATGGATCGAGAATCAGAAGGGATCTCAGAGGCCATCTCATCCAATACTTCCATTTTACAGATGAAGAAACTTGAAACTTAGGGAAAAGTCTAGGATCATAGCCATAAGTATCAGAGGCAGGACTTGAACTCAGGTCATTAGCCAATGCTGTTTCTGCTCCTCTAGTTCCATGTCCCTCCTTAGCCTTAAATTGACTTGTCCTGACAAGGACAAACAAGGACAAACTGGATTCCTTCAGGGCTTCTGCTGTCTGATTGATAAACCAATCTCCTTGAGGTATTAATAGTAAAAGAAAGGGGAGAACTTTAGCCTCAAGCAATAATAATTTGGGTCAAGGGCTCAATATGCAGCAAACTGACCAAGGAAGAAGCAGAATGGTGTAGGGTTCACATCCCTGCTGTGTCACCAGCTTACTGTGGGATCCCAGGCAAGTGATCTCTTCTCCTTTTGTCAGAGGCAGCTGGTGGTGCAGGGGATAGAGCTCTGAGGCTGGAATCAGGAAGACCTGAGTTCAAATCCAGCCTCAGATATTCATGAGCAAGTCCCTTAACCTTTGCCTCAGTTTCCTCAACTATAAAATGAGAATATAATAATATTTACCTCAAAATGTTATAAGGATTAAATGAGATAATATTTGTAAAAAAAAATGGTGCTTAGCATAGTCCCTGGCATGTACTAGGTGATATCTGAATCCTTATTCCCTTCCCCATATTGACAGGGAAAATGCAGGTTTGGAACAGACTCAATAATTCATCCAACATTTTTAAGCTCCACCTCTGTACCAGGCTCTGTGCTATCTGCAGGTGCAATGACAAAACTGAAATGGTTCCTGCCCTCAAGGAGCTTCCATTCTACTGGGTGTGGGGAGAACGAGGAATGATCTAAAGGCCTTTCTAGCTCTGTTTATAATTCTATAATTACTATTTGAGGGTATATAGAACCACGCAGGGTGGTTATATGATGCAGTGGATAGAGTGCCAGGCCTGTAGTCAGGAAGATGGATCTTTCTGAGTTCATGTCTAGCCTCAGACATTTACTAGCTGTGTGACTCTGGGCACATCACTTAGCCCTCTTTGCCTCAGTTTCCTCATCTATCTAATGAGCTGGAGAAGAAAATGGCCAACCATTTCAGTATCTCTGCCAAGAAAGCCCCAAATGGAGTCAGGAAGAGTCAGACATAACTGAAATGACTAAACAATAGAAGTATTAGATAAGAATGACTTTCTGTCTTGGGGGGGCAGTAATTTTGGAGTGGGGAGGTCTAGACCTATGACTTTACTGGTAGAAGGACTGCCAGACAGAACCCTTCTATGCCTTCTCTGTAATTTATTGTCTTGGATGAATTGGTTAAAGCATTGGAAAATTAAGTTATTTCTCCAGAGTTGCACAGCCAGCCAGGAACAGGACTAGAGTCTAGGCTACCCACTGTGGTTCAGTCTGTGATCATCTCCCCCTCCTTCTCCTTGTCTTCTTCCTCTTTTCCTTCTTCTCTTTCTCCTCCTTCTCCTCACTTCCTGGCCTCTGGAAGATTATAACCTAGCTTCAGAGGCCTTTGATAAAATAGGAGAGCCCTGGACTTGGACTTGGAGAATTTGGAAAGGGGAATTGTCCTGGTTCTGCCACTTATCATTTCATATTTCTGAGCCTCTGTTTCCTTATGCCCAAAATGGGCATCATAGTAATACTTGATGTTCCTACCTCACAGGGTTGCTCTGTAAGTAGGAGTAGGGCTAGATATTATACATGTATGATCAGTAGAATGACAAGACAAGAGTAAAGTAAAAACCCAGGATGAGGAAAGAAGGTGTCACGAACAATAATCTTCATGCCCTGGATGGGGAAAGGATTGGCTAAAATAACTCTGGTCAGCGGAGGACCAGGCCACTTACTCCTGTATGTGTTCTCCTAACAGCTGGAGTGAGCCATGGTCTGTGCTTAGTGGGAGGATTGGGGGTGGGCATGGGGTGGTATGCTAGCTTTTTATCTGTAGTAAAACAACGCTGTCCATGAACACATATCAACTGAACCATAGGTTCCACTGAGGTAAAGTGGAAAGTGGTGTTCTGTCCATTTGTGTGTCTTCCAACAATCTTTGGGTTCAGGGCCCTGGAATCTAGTAGTAACCAGGCTGGCCTGATTTCCCAGATCTTGGGAGAAAAGGCCCAGATGTTCTTCCTCTCCTCCCAGTCCTCTTTATGGCTTCTGGTAATTCAAAAGGATGGGAGGAAAGAAGAAGGGAAGGAGATTCTGGAATAACTTGAGAGTGTAGTTTTAGTTTTACGGTAAGGAGTGCCATTTAGTTTTTTGAAGAAGAGCCAGGAATCTCAAAGCCAGATGGCTGAAGCACCAATTAGCGGCTTCTAAGCATCTGCCCAGCAGCCAGTCTAAGCTGGAAAGGCCTTCTCCTCCCCTTCTTGTCCCTTAACCAGCCTCCAGCCCCAATTCAGCAAGTTGGTCATTCTTTTTAGTCAGTCCCACTTAGGTGGTTGATGATGGTGGTCGTGGTGGTGTGCAGGGGAAGGAAAGGGTCTATCTTGATTTGCCTTGGAGTGATCAAGAATCCACCAAGGCAACCTATTATCTACTGCATCAAATCCACTTTTCAGCTCAGCATTCAAGGCCCTCCAAAGTCTATACAACAAGTGCTCTTTCCCACCAACAAGAATCCTCCACTGCGATGAGTCTCACAGTCTCCATCTCTCCCATATAAACTGCACCATGCACATTTTCACTTGTTTCTTTGCTCATAGCCCTTGGCTTCTTTCCTTATTCTCTACCCATCCTTCGAGGCCCATGTCTTCTGGTATAACTCTTTGCCAGGGCCTGGAAGGATAAGCTGGGGAAAGGTCTTACAGGCTGGGTCTGGTGGAAGCTTATCAAGGTCAGTCAGAATCAAGGCCTAGAGAGTCCATGAACCCTTCATAGATGCTCCTGTCAGACTGAACTACACAACACTCCATATTCCTTAGGCTTTTCTCCATCTCTGTTTACCTTGTTCCTCCTGCCGGGAATGCCCTCATTCCACACCTTTACCTGTCTGTCTTCTAAAGCCCAGCTTAGATACCCCTTCCTCCATGTTGTTTCCCTTTATCTCTCTGGCTGTGAAGTAAAAACCTATTTCCCTTGAGTGCTCCCTAAATTTGCGAGCCTTTGCCAACTCTTTCCTGTGGCTAGGATGCCCTTTCCTTCTTCTTTTTGCTTGTTAAACTTGCACCTTTTTTTAAAGTCCAAATCAAGTAGCACCTCCTCCATGTAGCTTTCCTTGATCTCTCCCACCTTCCCCTATCCATGAAACAAAAACTTACTCCCCCTCCTCCTCTCAACTGGGTGGTTCAGTGGATAGAGCAATAGACTTACAGTCAAGATGTGAGTTTAAATCTGACCTTGGACAGCTGGCAGGTCACTCAACCTCTGCCTGACTCCATTTCCTCAATTGTAAAATGAAAATAATAGCTGCTACCTCTTGTTGAGATGAAATGAAATAACAGTTGTGAATTGCTTAGTACACAGCAGGTGCTTAATAAATGCTTGTCCCCTGCCTTCAGCCCTTCATATAGCGTTTTTATTTTGCCCTCTCTGATACCTTTCAGCAATATTGCATATTGTAGTCATCTATGCCTCTGTCTTATTCTTCTACTAGATTGGAAGTTCCATTAGAGCAAGGATCCCTCTCTCCCAGTACCTAACAGTGCTTGATATACAGTAAGCACTTAATAAATATTTCTTTATTTTAAAGATCAAAGGAGGAACTATATCAGCTCCTGAGCTCACATGCTGCTTTGTTGACCTCACAGGGTTGTTGTGAAAGTCAAATGAGATCATGAGTGTGAAAGGGAAGGAGTGCTTGAGTCCGAAGTCTTTTTGTGGAAAGCTAGAGGATTTCCATGGGATGATCCCACCTCCCATGTGTCTCATATCCTAGCAGTACTAGGGAATGGTTTCAGCATGATCCAGCAAAAATTATCTGTCCCAACCTCATTTCTTCATCCATGGACCATCAGCTGGAGGGAGATGATTACAGGGAAGCAGATTAAATCTCCACTCCTTCCTCCTTTACTTTATAGAAATGTGAAATAGTGCATATGCTGCTAGACGTTGTCTATGTATGGTTAGTTTTGCTAAATTGCTTTTTAGTAGCTCAGAGCACTGGACTTAGGAGCCAAAAAGACCTGAGTTTAAATGTCACCTTAGACACTTACTAGCTATGTGACCCCACGTAGGTCACTTAATCTGCCCCCAAAAATGGGAGTAATGACAACACCTACCATCTCTCTGTCTGTCTGTCTCTGTCTCTCAGTCTCTTTCTGTCTCTGTCTCTCTGTCTCTGTCTCTGTCTCAACACAGGAGTAATGGGCCTAGGTCTCAGCTGAGCAGAACTACCTCTGGTTCTGATGACCTCTGAGAGATGATAGTTACTACTTTTGACACCTTCTTTCCTCATTCTTTCTTTTTTTATAATCTTTGTTACTGGAATGGCTTTTATTTTTATTTTTTTATTTTTTTTAATTTTTATTTTATTTTTTATAATCTTTGTTACTGGAATGGCTTACTGAGTAGTGGAATGGGGAGGGATATGCTTACATATGAATGTATGACAAAAAAAAGGTATCAGTACAAATAGGAAAAATTTTTTTTAAAAAATCACATACACACAAAAAAGAAAGACAACTTTTGAACACTTAGAATTGTTCAAGAATGGGTGGTGCCATCTCATGAAAGGGTGAGTTCTGTAATTCCAGAATAATAGAAAACATTAATCTAAGTGCCTGTTGTGTGCAAACTGCTGTTTTGGGAGTTACAAATTTTCAAGAAGATGTAACCCTTATCTTCACAAGTTCACGGTATGGTTGGCCAATAAAAGACAAACATAGATGAATTTGGGGGGGACTTTGTGATGTCATTATTATACTCAATGAGGAACCAAGTAAAGAATTTCCTATACCAGTAGCCTCTCAATGACTTATATTCTTGCCTGGGACATGGAGGGGTTAAGTAACTTAGGACATGTGTTAGGAAGCCTAGGTCTTCCTTGCTCCAGTCAGCTCCTCATTGGAATTGCTGTATTTACTCTCTACCTTCTCCTTTCTACAGGTGGGGTTGACGTTTGTTCATGCTGTATGGGTCATCATGACACCCTCTGCTGATCACTTAGAAATACTGTGGGGTTGTAGAACCAATAACCATGAGGAAACAGGGAAACTGAGGTCCAAGGAAATTAACTGACTTGCACAAGGTCATGTATCAGAAGTAGAATTTGAACCCAGTTGTCTGGGTCTAGAACTGGTGCTCTTTCCACTCCTGTCCTTCATTCCCTGCCTCATCGTTAAAATGACTTCATCTATATCTCATTCTTTCCAAAGCCTGCAGATGAATAAGATAAACTATTTTGTTACAAACTGTAAAGTGCTACATTAATACTAATTAGTAATATTATTATTAATAAAAGCAAAAGAGGACAGGCAAACTGTAACCCATATTTGCAGAGTCATTTGCACAAGTGTATTAGAAGGATGCAAAAGAAAGTGCTGAGTGTGTTCCAGAGGAAAGGATATTTATTACTGACTGTGAGAATAAGTGACCTGAGGAGGTAACATTTGAGATAGGCTATAAAGGATAGATGGTACATCACAGGGGAAGTTGGGAAGGGAGGCCATTCAGGAACAGGGCACCCAAGAAAGAGTCAAGCAAAAGATAGATAACCTAAAAGACTGTAGAAGGAGGAGGTCTTCATCTCTAAACAGAGTTATAACTAGGAATTGTTACGACAAGGGAAAGCACCACAGACCTCCCACAAGGGGGCAATGGACATAAAAGGTCCTCTCAATTTTTATTGGGGGTGGGGCAGGTGAGCTAGAGACCCTGGCACAGCTGCTGGAGGGCTGTCTTCCAGGGAAATTAGAGCGGGGAGGGACAGAAGCCACTTACCCTGTAAGCGCTATTGGTACCTTTTAAATTTGGTGCCTTCTCAGTTCAGCTTTCTGGGCCAAAGTCCCAGCCATGATGCTTTAGTTAAAGCTCTAAGATTCCAGGTTTCCAGTCCAGGCTGAGGGAATGGGGACGTGCTGAGTTCTCTCACTGGCTTGTTGGGTTGCCTAGGAGGTAGTATACCTCTCTCTGGGAGCTAATAATGATGGTAATAATTTACATAGCACTGGGAGTTTTGCAAAACACTTTAAAATACTATTTTATTTTATCCTAGCAAGAACCCAATCTAATCCAATAAACATTTATTAAGTGCCTACTGCATGCCAGACACTGTGCTAAGCATCAGAGGTGCAATTAATAATGAAGTCCCTGCTCCCAAGGAAATCCCAGTCTAATGGCAGTTAACCCTGTGTGGTAGGGGCTGTTGTTATTCCCATTTTACAGATGAAAAAAATGATCAGAAAGAGATTAAGGGACTTGCAGAGGGTCACACAGCTAGTAGTATCTGAGGCTGGATTGAAACTCAATCTAATTAGTTTTTTCTAATTCCAAGTTTGGTACTCTATGCACTATGCCACCTAGCTGCCTCAGGTTTTCCAGCTATGTTATGGGGGCACAAGTATAAGGGAGGGAGAGATTCTCCACGTGAGCTGCACCAAGCTTAGAGTACCAAGCATCTGTCCCTTTTCTTTCACTCCTTCTCCTGTGACAATCTCCTCCACAATCTTGCCAACCACTTTCCTGTTCATACCACAGATCATGCCCCAGGGGAAATTCTGCCCTGGGGCCCTACTGTCCCATTGGGGATAGTTTTTCCTGGATTGGATTACTATTTCAGAACAGTCCTGCCAATCACCATTTTTACCAGTTCTCTCTGACTAAGTCCTCCACAGTCTTGCCAAAAGCCCTGCCTCTCCATTCTCCCAGCTATGGAACCAGGAACTATGATGAGATTAACTTTTCCATTGTCCCTGGTTGGGATGGGGTAGGTCAATCTATTCTCCTAAAGTCCCACTTATCATCCTTGTAAGTTTCAGACCAAAATGATCGTTCTTAAATACCCTCCACCATTGTATGTTGTCTGCTCCTTTGGAATAAAGTCTTTTTGAGGGCAGGGACTATCTGTTCGGGTGTTTGTACCCCATGTACTCAATATTTAAGTGTTTAATACATTCTCTCTCCTTTCTTCTTTTCTTTCTTTTTTATCTTCCTCTATTCCTTTCTTCCATTTTCTCTTTTTCTTTCTTTCTCTCCTTCTTTCTCTTTCATTTTTCTTCTCTCTCTCCTTTTTCTTCTCTTTCCTTCTCTCCTTCCTTTTCTCTTTCTTCTTTTCCTTTATTTTATTTTCTTCCTTTCTTCCATCTTTTTCTTCCTCTTTTTTCTTCTTTCCTTTCATTTTCCTCTCCCCTCCCCTCCCCTCCCCTCCCCTCCCCTCCCCTCCCCTCCCCTCCCCTCCCCTCCCCTCCCCTCCCCTCCCCTCCCCTCCTCTCCTCTCCTCTCCTCTCCTCTGAGCTCACAGGCCTTTTCTGCTTAATTCTGATGACTCATGTAGACTGAGGAGGAAAAGGAAGAGTCTGTTGAAAAGCAATACAGACAGGCTCCACCTTAAGAAAATGAAACAAACCTTTACATTTACCAGTCAATAAAGGAGAGAGTGATTTTAAAAGGATGCCTAACTTGCTACCTTCCTTTAGCCTGCATGCACGTGCACTTAGACATCACTGAGGGCAGGAAATTCCTCTTTTGTGTAAATGCTGTTTCATGTAATATTTCAACACTGTCTGTTTTATGCAATGCAGGTTTTGTGAAATGAAAATATTTGGAAAATAAGATTCAAATATCATCTAAGAGCCTCTGATGTCATCTTGTCAGTCAGTCACATGTTAGAGAGCTGCTGTTTGCCCAGAACTGTGCTAAAGATTTCTGGTCTCTGCTCCATATTCACTGAAGAGAAATTACATTCATGAAACAGAACAAGAATGATGTAGCAGAAAAAAGGAGTAGGTGTGACATTAGGAAACCTGAGGTCTGATCTCAGCTAACTTAGTTAATTCACTTCTCTGGGCACTTGTAAAATGGGGGAGGTAAAAAAGATGGTCCCAAAGCTCTTTCCAGCTCTAACAACATGTGATGCTGTAATACCCATCAGACCCAAGGATGGTGATCAAGGCCCTAGCAGATGCACTCAGCAGTAAAATCAGTCCAGTTCTGCCACTGAGCAGTCATGCAAGCTTCCTTTCTTTACCTCTCTTGGCCCCAGTGTTCTCATCTGTATTATGGGCTGGAATAGAGAGTGTGAGAGTAGGGAATAATAATCTCTACCCTAGCCTGTTTCACAGGAGTGTCGTGAGGATCTGATAAGAAAATAGATACGAAAATGGTTTTCAAATTGTAAATGAATAGATCATCTCTCTGTGCAACACTTCCAAATCTCTATGCCAAGCTCTCGTGTGTCTTGTTATAGGAGCAATATCTCCCACGTAGCAATATCTCCATCTGCCCAAAAGGCAGGGAAACTGGCCCCGGTATAGGAAGTTAAGCTCAAGCTATTCACATAGCTTTCTAATCTTCCCATTAGAAATCAGTGCCTTGAGGCTGGGTGGATGCCCCATTTTACCATGGGAATCACCATAGCCAACACACCCTACTGATGAAATCCTAATAAAGCTGTCCCCAACCCCAATATTCTAAGTTCCTTATATGGCCCACTGAACAGCAGACCCACCGCCCCTACCTAGACGCTCACCACCACCCCCCACTCAATATTCTACCTTCTTCATATATGACTCACCACTCATTAGAACAACAGGTATGTCCATGAACCTCATATTTCTCATAGGACAGCAGATGTGTCCATGTGATGGGATCCCAACCACTGCTTCTAGTTAACCACTGCCCCCAGATCCATTCCTCCTATTTCCCACAGACACCGTAGGTGCATTCAACCCAACCACATCTATCTAGTCTTAGACAGAACCACAATACTCTAGCCAATCAGAAAGCAACACCACCAGGATGCCCAAGCAGGGTGTGGACCCCAAAACAATAGAAGGGACTTTCCCTCAGTAGGCCCCTGTGCAGTAATAGTAAAGAACTGACCTAGAGTGAACTTATGACATAGAGAGGCTTATTATAGTAGCATTATCAAATATACATACCCCACCCAAATGGGTTCTTCTGTATGCATTGTGGGTAATCACATGCACAGTTCACCATGGCTGGTACCTCTCTCCTATTACCTAATCCCTTAACAGATCCTTCCTGCCTTTTTAATATTCATAATTTCTGTTATGCAATTACATCTTTACCCTATACAAATTCATGTTGCTTTTTTAAAAGTTAATTTGTTTCCAGTCTTCTACAATCACTTCCATAAGTCTTAAATTTTCTCCCCCTAACTCCTCCCTCCCTCCCTCCCCAAGATGGCTTGCAATCTTATATGGGTTCTAGACATACCTTCTTATTAACCATTCTCTAAAGTTGCTGGTCCCTCTTGGAACTTAGCCCCCTTCATGAGAGGCATCAATCTCAATAAAAGCCTATACTTGGATTAGAGGTGGTCTGACCGAATTCTTTGAGATGGTTTCACCACAACACATCATGAAGCCACAACACTACTGACCAGATAGTGTTTGGGGATGAAAGGGGGCTGAATTTTCTTGAACCAATGTTGTATCATTTCTGAATATCTTTTCCATGCTAGGGCTAAGTAATCTCCTTTTGTTAGATGGATTCTGAGTGTCTCACTTCATTCCAGTCACTAGCCTGAAATAGGAAGCTAGCTTGAGTCGGGCTCAGCCAACAACATCTCTTCTAAGCTCCGTGTCTGCTCCATCTGGACATCCCATAGGATGTCCAAAACAAAGCTCACTATCTTTTCCCTTAAACCCACCCTTCCTCTTTTCTTCCCTATTTCTGTCAAGGGTACCCCTATTCTTCCAGTCACTGAGGTTTGAAACCTTGGAGTTGCTCTTGGTTCATCGCTCTCCCTCACCCCCTTAATCTAATCAGTTGCTAAGTCTTGTCTATTCTGTTGGACTCAGGAGAGAGCTCAGTCACACTTTACTCAAGATTTGACTTCCTGGACTTCCCTTCCCCTTCACCAATCACCTTCCTCTCCCTTGGATATGCTTTCTACCTCTTATTTCCAACTCCCCTTTTAGTGAAATTTAGTAATGTTCTCATTAGCTGTTAGATCAGTGACTAATAGAGGGAGAAAAAGCACCCAGGGACATAAGGGAATTTCTATGCCATTGAAGGAGTGGTCATTGTTGGGGGTTTGGAGACTTGGGATAAGAAGTGAAAGCTGGAGGAAGTAAGCATCCCCCATGATTGCTACTAAAGAGATAGGAAAGGATTCACCTAGAGCATGTGTGAGCCAGGACTGTGCCATTGAGATCCTTTAAATGTTGATACTGGGCCACACAGCTAGGACAGGTCTGAGACTAGATTTGAACTCAGGAAAATGAGTCATCTTGACTCCAGGCCTGACACTTTATTCATTGCACCACCCAGCTACCTATTCATACATCTACAAGCAGCTATAAACCATCCTTCCCTCTTTATGGTTACCAAGGATAACAGATAGAACTGACTGTCTCTCCCCAGAGTTATAGGTTTCTTTTCCTGTGAATACCAAGACCCAAGCTTGATTTGCATATGTAAATATGGTTTTGGTGCAGTGACCTATGGTAGAACCTTCCAAACCTGAACTGGTCTGATCAGTCAAAGTTGAACACACTATATTTGCCTTGACTCTAACAGAGTGAGGTCATTTTTATCCTCTTCAAGAACGAAGGACAACGGTCAATCCACCAACCAACCGGTTGCTACACTGTAGTTATAACTCTGGGGGAGAAAGTGAAGACTTGATAAAAGACTACTATATACATACATATATAAATATATACATACATAAAATATTTTGCTAAATTTTTATAAATTTTGAACCAAAATGTCCACTTGACATATTAATATAGTTATTTTATGTTATAACAAGAATCTGTTATTTTTCTGTTAAGAATTGGTTTATGTGTTAATAAAATCTTCTTTTGTATTAAAAATGTAAGAAAAAATAAAGACTTGGGCATATAGACTACATTTGTGCTTGTATTGATATAGGGAGCCCCTGGATGGGAAAACTCCCTCTAGCAATGCTGGTCAGCACCTTCCTGACAACTCTCCCTCTTGTGGTCTTAGAGCACTGAGAGGTTAAGGGATTCACTCAATCTCCCAAGCCAGGGCGTATCAGAGTCAAACTTGAACCCAAGTCTTTCTGTCCTGGAAGCTAACTTTACCTCCACAATCACAAAAATAAAAAAACAAAGCAATGCTTTGCCCTCAGAGAGTTTCCAAATGTATAGTAATGAGGTAAAAAAAATAAGGAGGAGGGATAGAGGGGAGAAATAGTGTAAAGGTCAGATCATCATGTCTTGATAACTGATCAAATATGAGAGGCAAGGAAGAGAGAAGTTAGTTGCCAAACTCCTAAGGTTTCCAATGCGAAAGACTGGGCACATGATGTCACCACCAACAGAAACAGTGAGACCAGGAGGAGGAAGAACAGGTTTTTAGAAAATACACTGAACTTAACTTGGTCATCATGTGTTTGAAGCACTGGTGGAAGAGATCCAGGTGGAGGTTGCCCTGTTGTCATTGGAAATGTCTAGATATCTAGGCAGTCATGACCATAAGAAAACTGATGACTTTTTGGACTTGAGACCAATTCATCTTTATCTTTGGGGCTTTGCATGTAGGCATTTTGACACTGTTGTCTTCTTCTGAGTTTGTGTTTTGACCTTCTCTGTGGCCATAAGAGCTTTCTATGATCAAGGCTCTTTTCTGGGTTTTTTCCCTTTATTTTTAAGCCTATTACGCGACTTTTAAAGTTAAGCTCTGCTCCTGGGGCACAGCTTCTCATGCTAGGGACCAGCAGCCTCGTCACTGGCTTTCTGCACAGGGGCCTCAGGTGCTAGTGGTTTGCTCATTGCGCTGGGGTGGCCTGATTGTGCTGGGGCTCCCAGGCTGGCAATTTGCCTTCTGTGCTGGGGCTGGCAGCCTCACAACTGGCCTGCTGTGCCACTAGCCTGTTGAGCAAGGAACTCAGGACATTGGTTGCTGATCTGTGTTACTAAGAGCCTCCTTGGACACCATCTCTATTGGGTTGTGCTCCTCTTTAGCCCAAGTGAAACAAACCTTTTCTGAAGTCCTTCTATGTTATCTTAAGCTGGAAAATTGTTTCATCCCACCTTTTTGTAACTTTTGTTGCTCCAGAATCCATTTAGAGGCTTGATTTAATGTTGTTTCTGAGGGAAACTGGGGAGATCTTAGGCAACTTTTGGGCTTTTCTCTGCCATTTTGGCTCCACCCCAATATAAACTTTTAATCATAGAATTTTATAGCTGAAAGGACCTTAGAGATCATTTAATCTTGCTTCCTTGTTTTATAGATTAGGAAACTGAAACCCAAGTCATAAAGTGAGTTAGTGGAAGAGCCAAGACTTGAACTCCCAGGCTTCCTTCATTCCCAGGCTAATGTCCTTTTCTTGACCCTAGCCTATCCATAGTGGCTGTTCTGAGTCAGAGAGATGGTCACATGCTTCCTCCTCAAGGGTATGAGTCAGGAAAGTAAAATAAATGAGCTGAGGGGTGCCCTCTGTGTCCCAGGAGTCAGGGAGGAATGAATCATGAAGATCCTGGAGGCCCAGCTGTTGGGTCTGGGCTTCTATGGAGCAAGGCATGGTACAGGGACAACAGGACTGTCCTATCACACCCCACTTGGGTGGAGATGGGAATCTTGATTTATGTATCTGACTCACTTTTTAGGAAGATGGAGAAAGCACCAAGGCTGTGGAGGGCACAGTTTTAATCCCTTGGTCCCATTTCTCACCCCTGCTTATATAGACCCCTTCTCCCCACCTTCAGCTCCCTCCCGTCTTCCCTCCCACTTTTGTCTTTCCTCTTCCTCCTCTCTCCTCTCTCCATTTTCCTCTTGCTTTATTCAGCCTCCTCCCTTTCCTTCTCCCCTCTTCTCCTTTTTCTTTTTTCTTCCCTCCTTTAAGTTTATTTTTTTCCTCTTCCCTCCTCTTTTCAGCCCTCTTTCCCCTCAGCATTTCCAGGACAGTTGCAGTACAGAGGCAGGAGCCCACCCCCATTTTCCTGTCTCTTGGTGGCTTCCTGTCCTCTCATCATAGCAAGATATTCTCAGCTTCCTTCCATCTTTCATCCTGATCTCCTGCCAGTACTGCATGTTCAAGAATAAGCTGGATCACAGAGCTCCTGCTGCTCATCCTTTGCTAGAACAATCATTGATTTTAGGGTCAGAAAACCTGGGTTAGAGACTGACTTTGCCAACAACTTGCCATATGACCTAGAGCAAATCACTTCATTTATTCTCAGTCTAGGTTCATTTTCTTAGCTTTAAAATAAGGAGATCATATATCAGATTGCTTACCATCTCAGGGAGAGAGGGAAAAAATAGAGGAAGGAGGGAGGGAAGGATAGAATTTGGAGCTCAAAACTTGAAAAAACCCAAAATTTAAGCATTGTTTTTATATATAATTTGAGGAAAGGAAAATATTTTTTAAAAATTAAATAAGGAGGTTAGACTAGAAGAGCTATAAATACTTTAATAGCTCTAACATTCTTGTGTTTGGGTAACTACCTTATTCCACTTTCATCATCTCTGCTAACCCATCTGAAAAAGCAGAGTCACTATGATGATAGTAGGGACTAGAGTTACTACTTTATCCCTTCCAGGTAAATTTTTTGTATTTTTACAGAGGCCTTCTGGAGAAGTGGTTTATAACTGAAAGGAATAACTAGGTCCTGTGCAGCCCCTGAGAACTCTGACTCTTGCTCCAGGATGCTTTTTCTGAGTATTTTGAGGATGACAGCTGTGCAAATTATAGCTTTGGATCTATTACCAGGGCACATGAATCACTACTCTAATAGCAAAAGCATTTAATTAGGACACAAAATAATTCAAATGATAAGAGGGAATCAAATGCCCCCTCTCAATACACAAATGGGTACAAACCATCGGCAAGTATTATCTTCTGTCCCTCTGTTCCTGCCATGGCCCTAAATTTGCCCACTATCTGCTCAATCCTATGGCTCTGGTAGGCAGTCTTGCTTTTACTTGTTAGCCAATAAACATTTATTAAGCTCCTACTGTGTACCAGTTACTATGCTAAGTACTGGGGATGAGAAAGGCGATTTTGCTTTTAATTGTTAGTCAATTAACATTTATTAAGCTCCTACTGTGTACCAGCAACTGTGCTAAGGGCTGGGGATAAAAAAAAAAAAAAGAGGTCAAAAAAAACTGTACCTTATCTCAAGGAGCTGACAGTCTGATGGTACAAACAAGCTGAAGCCTAGCGCTCTTCACAACGCTCCCTACTCGTTAGGATCCTTGCTATGTGATACTACCACTCTTCAGCCAGACCTACCTCCACTTGCCAAATTGACTTCCTAAAAGACAAACCGAACTATTTCCCCTCATCACCTTTACATAGCTAAAGAATGAAGGGACAGAACAGTAAGTTTGGCGTCAGGAAAATGTGAATTCAAATATAATCCTCAGACACTTATTAGCTGTGTGATGCTGGCCAAATCACTTAACATCTGTCTGCCTCAGTTTCCTCAACTGTAAAATGGAGATAATAACAGAGTCTCCCTCTCAGGGTTGTTGTGAATATCAAATGAGATAATATTTGTGAAGTGCTTAGCATGGTGCTTGTCACAATTTAATGAACAATATTGATATTAATTTATTACTATGATACCAATCAATTAATAAAATTAATTTATTAATCAACATTAATTAATATTAACATTAATAAATCATAATAAATTATTTCCCTTACTCAAGAAGCTTTAGTGACTTCCCATTGCCACTATGATAAAATACAAACCCCTCAATTTAACATTTAAAAATTTTAATAATCTTTCTTTCCTGATTTCACACTATTCTCCCTTACACTTTCTGTATTCTAGCCAAACTTATATACTGTACTGTCCCCTATACATAATATTTCATTTCCCAGCTCAATGCCTTTGCACAGGCTGTGCCTAAATGCCTGGAATGCTCTAGGTTCTATCTAGGTCTCTTCAAGGCTGGACTAGAATGTCATTTCCCATGAGAGGCCTTTCCTGCTCCTCCCCACTCCCACTAGGGTTCTCCTGGCTCCTTTTCCCCTTTACTTAGAATCATGTATCTGTATATGTGTTGCTTCCTCCAGTAGAATTTAAGCCTCTTGGGGGCAGGAACTATCTCACTTTTGCTAGTACGTGTGCTAGTACAGAGTCTAGCACAGTGACTGGGATATAACAGAGGCTGTAAAAAAAATTCTCATTTAATTGAAATGAATTGAATTGAATATAATCCAGGGAATTTTTCTCTGTTTACCCCAGACATCAATAGTACCTGTATTCTTTCAGGACTGTTTTCTCCTTGACCATGACTTCTGTGGGAATAATGAAAATGATAGAATTTCAGATATGGTGGCAGGCCTGTCAGGGAAAAGACTTTCTGTGCCCCTCAGGTCATGCCATTCAGGTGACTATTCAGGTGACTACCAACTTCCTATGAGTTGGACCTGGCATTACGATGGCAGCAGTAACATAATAATAGCTCACACTTATAGAGTATGTTATGGCTTACAGAGTGTTTCCCTCCCATTTCTATAAGGAAACCCATTTTACAGATGAGGAAACTTAAGTTTCAGAGAGGTTCAGTATGTTGACCTAAATCACACAGCAAGGGCGGAAGTGAATGCCAGGTCCCTCGTGTTTAATGCATCAGGTAGCCCAGGTGCAGCAGATAGAGAGAAAGCTCTCGCTGGTATAGCAGGCTGAGGTTTCTGGGCCAGAAGCCAGAGGGTTGAGGCATGACGTCAAGAAAATGAGTTCAGGTTAAAGGGAGGCAGGGGATCAGAATGTTTGCTTTACTGCCTGTGTGGAGGAGTGAAGCAAAGCCACCCCCAACTGTAGAGCTTCCTGGTCATTCTAGTTTTAGAAATATTTGTTCTAATATATAAAGCCACTCAGTCTCTACCTAAGTGAATAGATGAAAGGATTTGGGATTCCAGCTAAGCTCAAGTAGATCCTAGAGAAACTAAAAACCATAGCAGAGTTGTATGAACTGAAGAAGACTGAAAAAACCAGGACAATAATTTATAACAAAAACAACATCGCAAAGTTAAATTGAAATAATTTAAAAACTCTGATAAATGCAATGACCATTCATGAATGCAGAAGACCAATGGTGACCCCGAGTGAGTCCTCTATTTTTTGAACTTGGTCCATGAGGGAGTTTGTTCTGCTTGACTATGAAGCTTACTTACCAGAAATTTGTTTTCTTCTTCCTCCTCCCCCTCACCATGGGGTGGAGAGTGGGATGGAAGGAAGAGGAAATAGATGTCTGTTAATTTAAATAATAAAACTTAATTTAAAAAACAATATAGAACTGCCTAAGGAGAATGCAGGATCTACCTTTTGAGGCCACACAATTTAGTTCTTCTTTCTATCTGGAGGAAATAAGATCACACAGCTAGTGAATGTCTGAGGTCAGATTTGAACTCAGGTCCCCCTGATTCTAGAGCCAGTACTCTATCCACTGTACCACCTGATTGCTCCTGATTTAGCTCTTAATGGTCCTGAGTAGAAAGAACAGTGGCCTAGAAACAAGCCAGCTTTAGTTCAGATCCGATTTCTGTGGGGTCATGACAACGGGCAAGTCATTTAAAAAACCCTGAGATTGTTTCCAAATAGTGGTCCTATCTGCCTCACAGAATCCTAGTACCAAAGGATTATGGATCACAGATCTAGAGATGGAAGGATCCTCAGATACCATTGAATCCAGTTCCCTCTGTTTACGGATGAGAAAACTGTGACCAAAGCTGAGTAAACTGGCTAACGGCACTTAGGTAGTTGGCATTGGAGGCAGGACCTCTCTGACTTCAGAATCAGTGCTCTTTCCATTTCTAATTTTGTTTAGTTGTTTCAGTCACTTTCAGCTCTTCATGACCCCATTTGGAGTTCTCTTGCCAAAGATACTATAGTTGGCTGTTTCCTTCTCCAGCTCATTTTACAAATGAGGCCAACAGGGTTAAGTGACTTTCCCAGGGTCACACAGCTAGTAAGTGTCTAAGGCCAGATTTGAACTCAGGAAGATGTCTTCCTGACTCCGAGCCCAGCGCTCTGTGCACTATGGTGCCACCTAGCTATCCTCCATTTTTAAAGCACTAAATAAATGAATTACATTGTTTTGTTTCAGTGATCTCCCCCAAAGAGACTCCAAGGTCTTTATCACTACAGTTCACTTTTTGTGAAATACTTTGAGGTTTAAAAAACACTTCTCTACAGCAACACTGTGAAGTAGGTATGCAAGAATTATCAGTTCCACTTCACAGACAAGAAACTGAGGTCTAGAAAGCTTAAGAGATTTACATATGATAAAATACCAAGTGTCAATTCAGAGCTTTGTGTCCATAGAAAAACATAGCACCGGAAGAACTCCAAGTCCTTAAATCCACCTTCTCTCTTCCTCCATTAAAACAATAAGAAAAAAACCACTTGAAATAAATATGCGTAGCCAAATTAAAGAAATTCCCACATTGACTATGTCCCCAAAAAAAATATGTCTTAAATCGTATGCTGAATCCATCTTCTCTCTGTCCAGATGTGGGCAGCATGTTTGGTCCTCTGGAATTTGGTCCTCTGGGTCATTGCAGGTAGTTATTGTAGTGATCACAACTCTGAAGTCTTTCAAAGTTGTTTGTCTTTACCACGTCCTTTACTCTACATCAGTTCGTACAAATCTGCCAAGGTACTCTGAAACTGTCACTTTCATGGTTTCTTATAGCACAATAATATTCTGCCATGTTCATATGTCATAATTGTTTGGTTACTTCCCAATAGATGAGCAGCCCTTAGTTTCTAGTTCATTGCCACTACAAAGAGAGTTGCTATAAATACTTTTGTGCAAAAGAGTCCTTTTCTTCTTTTTTAAATTTCATGGAGTATCTGCCTAGGAGTGGCATTGCTAGGTCAAAGGATATACATAGATTGTTAACATTTTGGGCATAGTTCCAAATTACTTTTCATAATGGCTAGACCAGTCCACTAAGATTAAAATTAATCAACAAACTTTTTAATAAATGTGTACTTAATGTCAGGCACTGTGCTAGGCTCTGGGGACACAATGACAAGAAAGAAACAGCCCTTGCCTTCAAAGATCTTATATTTTCTTGAGAGGCAATATGAATGTGTAAAGTACACACAAAATAGGTAGCCAGCCCCAAGTCTTGCTTTATGACTCTCATATGTACAAGAAAATACAAAGTGATTTCAGAGATGGGGAGGCATGGGGTATCAGAAAGGACCTTATGTAGGGGTGACATCTGACCTGAGCTTTGAAGGTAAGCAATCTATACAAGAAATGAAGTGAAAAGGCATGGAGGAGAGTCATACCTAATAAGCCTGGAAAGATGTGCTTTAAATGTCAAACAGAGGAGTTTGCATTTGATCCTACAAGTCATGTAAAGAAATAATAGGTATATGGAAGGATATGCCAGTGAATGTTTAACAACCAACTTTCCAGAAAAAAGTTCAATACATTTAAATTTAATCTGCATTATCTACATTTTCTCCATGTCTTGCTTAAATCTAGAAATTAATATGTGATACAACCTTAGCCTGAAAGGGCCAGAGTCTCCCATTGCATCCTGGGTCATCTCCAGTTGTCCTGATGAATATCAGGCCATTGGACCCAGGTGGCTCAGGAGGAGAAAGTAAGGTTGGTGACCTTGCACAGCCCTTGCTCACTCAAAGTCAACTGCAAGTCATGTCATCATCTTGACATGGTCATCTAATGACAAACACAAGAAGAAGACAATACAACAATAAATCAAACCCTAATTTGCTGATTTCCAAAGTGCAAGTGCTCACACTGAAATTTTAACAATTGGCTCCAAGAGCCAGTATGAGCTGGCTCCAGTAGAGTCTGGGTAAATGTAAAGTATTTCATTTGAGTTAAAAAGAAAAATCAGGTCAGGGGAGGTATAGTTCGAATAAGAATTCTTCTGAAAAACATGTGGGAGTTTTAATCAATTACAAATTCAATATGAGTCAACAGCGCCATTTGGTAGCCTAAGAAACTTCATTGAGAGGGGCATCCTCCAGATGTGGGAGGTGATGGTCTCTATGCACATTGTCTGGGTCAGCCCACATCTACAGTATTGTGTGCAGTTCTTGGTATCATATTTTAGGAAGGTTATCAACAAACTGGAAAGATCTGGAGGTGGGGGCACTTAATCACAATAGTTAAGGGCCTCAAAGGGCCTCTAACATGTCATGTCAGAATCATTTCATGGAACTAGAAATGCTCATCCTGGAGGGGAGGAAAAGACTAGTTTTGTTCTTTTTTGTCCCAAAAAGGCAGAATTAGGATACTGGGAGGGATTTGAAGAAAGAGGTAGATTCTATTTTGATTTAAGGAAAAATTTAACAAAAATATTAACAAAAATTGTCCAAAGGTCTCCTTAAGAGATCAAAGGCTTTTGCCCTCATTAGAAACTTTCAAGAAAAAAACTGAATGACCTCTTATTGGGGGAATGTTGATGAAGGGATTCTGCATATGTATGGATCAGATTAGATGGCCTCCAATTTCTCTTCTAATTTTGTTCTTCTATGATTCTGGGATGGATTGCCTTAGGAAAGGCTCCTGAGGTGTGTAGTGAAGTTGTAAGTTCCTTGAGGGTAAGGAATGTCTCTTTTCTTGTCTTTGTGGTTTAAATAATTTTTTAAAAAATTCTGAACTTTATACTATTGTGCTATAAGAAATGATGAGTAGGAGGTTTTCAGAAACATCTGGAAAGGCCTACATGGACTGATGCAAAGTGAAGTGGCAAGAACCAGGATAGCATTGTATATAGTGACAGCAGTATTGTATGATGATCAACTGTAAATGACTTAGTTATTTGTGGCGATACAATGTTCAAAGACAATTTCAAAGGACTCATGATGGAAAATGCTATCCACCTCCAGAGTAAGAAGTGATGGAATCTGAATGCAGATTGAAGCGTACTATTTTTTCACTTTTTTGCATATATTTTCTTTTAAATTTGTGTTTTCTTTCACAAATGACTAATATGGAAATGTGTTTTACGTGATTGCATATATAACCTATGTCAAATTGCTTGCCATCTCAGGGAGAGGGGAGGGGAGAGAGAGAATATAGATCTCAAAATTTTTTTTAAAAGAATGTTAAAAGTTAGTATTATATGTAATTGGGTAGTTGGGAAAAATAAAATATTATTAAAAAATAAAAAGAATTCTGAACTTAAAAATCATTTCAACATTTCCCTATGATTAACAGAATACAAAGGAGTATTGTATATGAAATTGTCACTCTCTTTCATACAACTTTCTTTAAAAAGTATATAACAGATTCCATGCTATTTTAAAAACTATCCAGCTTGTCTGTGTTCCTTCTGAACTTCCTTCTATTCCTTTTGGTACATTAAAAAAAAAAAGTCAAAGACTTTTTTTTAAGCATTACTATTGCTAATTTCTCTCCCTCAATCTTCTCCTATCATTGAGAACTAAGAGAAAAAGAAAATCTTGTAACAAATAAACACAATCGAGCAAAATAAATTTACAAAGTGTCCACGTCTTTAAAAAAAAGACTCTTTCTGCACCCTGAGTCCTCCCAGTCATCTCTTTGTCAGGAGGGGTTTCACACTTCGTCAAAGATACTGTAGCACATGGTTGGTGATTACGCTGAGAAATTTTTAATCTTTCTCAACTGCTTTTCTCTATAATGTTGCCACAGTTTGTATGGCTTTTCAAGTTTTGCTCACTTCACTAAGTATCAGTTTATACTACCCAGGAAACTCTGAAGTAATTCCTCTTTGATCATTTCTGATGAAACAATATTCCATAGGATCTGCATGCGATTATTTATTTAGCGGTTCTCCAGTTAATGGGGACCCCCCCCTTAGATCCCAGATTTTGCCTTCTCTTGCCTCCCCTTTTTTTCCTTTTCATCTCTACTTCAAGATCAGGAAATTTGTTTTTCATTTTTCTTTTCCCTCTCCTGTATTATCATCTTTCAACACTCTCCCTCTGCCCCTCCTTTTTTGTTTTGATTTCCAAGATCTATTAAAATGTCATGTTCATTTGTTGTTCAATCAATAGTGTCTGACTTTTTTGTGATCCCAAGACCATACTGTCCATAGGGTTTTCTTGGCAAAGATACTGGAGTGGTCTGCTGTTTCCTTTCCTAGTGGATTAAGGCAAGCAGAGGTTAAGTGCCTTGCCCAGGGTCACCCAGTTAATGAGTGTCTGAGGCCAGATTTGAACTGAGAACTTCCTGACTCCAGCTCCAGCACTCCATCCATTGTACCATCCAGCTGCCCCTTACATATTAGGCCCATCTGGTACTTTTAAATCATTGAATTTAAACAAAAAGGCAAACTCAGGAAGTTTCATTGGCTCACTATTGCTTCTAGGGGTAAAATATAGGGTATTCCAAAAATCTTAACAGCTGAATAAACTAATAGCATAAAACTACACTAAAACTTTTGGGACACCCAGTATAAACTCTGGTTGCTAATATTGTGAAAGCCTTTCACAATATTGTTCCAATCTTTTTTTCCCTCGACTGATCTATATCAGTGTCTGTATCTGTATCTGTATCTATCTCTCTATATATGTATACATAAATATATACACATACATATGTACACATACATATACAAAGACACATGTTTATACATATACATAGGTCTGTACACATGTATATACACACATGCATACATATATGTGCACCCATGTATATGCACACATATACACATGTATATACATATACATAACACAAATATGCATTTATACATACTTATAAATACAACAAACACAATACATGCTCATATACATACATGTGTACATGCAAACACATGCACAACCACATGAAATATGTATGTGTATGTGTAATGTATGTATTCCTAACTTACAGAATCTACATTCCAGATGAAGTGCCCTCCTTGCTGATCTTTCTGCAGACACCATCTCCTAGTGGGAATGCCCTCCCTCCTCAGCTTTCTTTAAAGCACAGGTCAGGTGATAGTTCGTAAGGAGGCCTTTCCCACTCTCTCCAGTCTCTGAAATTAGTTTTTATTCACTCTGTACCTATTTTGTATACAGAAAGCTGGAGAGATGCAGTGTAAACAGCACTGGATTTAGAGTCAAAAGACTTGGGTTCAAATCATGTCCTATCTCTGTGACCCAGGACAAGTCACATAACTTTTCTGGGCCTCAGTTTCTTCATCTGTAAAATGAGAGAGTGGGACTAGATGGATTCTGAGGTCCTTCTACTTTCTATACTATTTTTCTAGACATCTGTGTACATGTTGTTTTCACTCCTTGAATCCAGGGACTGTTTTATTTTTGTCTGTTCAATGCACAGTGTAACTCCTGGCATAAAATTGACACCCAACAAATATCTGATGAATTGAATTTAAAAAAGAAACCCAAGAAGATTCAGTGGCTCCCTATTGCCTCTAAGGTAAGATCTGAACTCCTCTCAAGACCTACATGGCTAACAACAAACATAGAGGCTTACCAGCTGAGTCATTTCATGTATTTTCGATGTGTTTGTATCCAGTTTCATAGACCACAAGATACTTGCATGACACTAAAGTGAGTGAATCTATATTTGATATTTAGGTGCTCAGAATTGCCCTGTGAAGTAAATCAAGGCAGGGATAATTCCCAGTTTGGATGAAGAAACTTTTGGAAAGCATCTTATTTGGGTTTTGTTCCCAGTTCTACTAGCTGTGTGTGAATTTACCACCATAGCTCTCAGTTTCTTCATTTGTGAAATGGGGATAACAATAGTTGAGCCTTAGAGAACTGACTTTCCCCAAGGTCATATGGCTAGCAAGTGCTAAAACTGGGATTAGAGTCCAGGTTCCAGGACTCCTTATTTTCATTTTTGGTACATAGCCGATGTGGGGATTTGTTTAGCTTGACTATGCATACTTGGTGGGAGAGTTTTTCCTTTCTTTTTTAAGTCACACTGGGGGAAGTGGTGGTGGTGGGGGAGTGAGGAGGCAAATTCAAGGACTTTTTAACCATGCTGGCATTCAGAACACAGACTCAACCCAAAGAGAGGCCTCTTGAACATTTCTGATCCCTAAAACAGGACTCACTTTATGAATGTTTTTGTCTTTCCATTTACACTGTGGGCTCTTTCTCTCCACCCCTCCTCCCCCAGAGTCTCCACATAGGGCTCTCTATGTAGCCTGCTCATTGAATGCTGACCCATTGACCTCTGGGTTCCAGGAAAGAGGGTGGGGAGGTTTACAGAGAAGGGAGATAGGGAAATGGCATAGATAGCATTAAAAAGAGAGAGTTACAGTAAGTAAAAGGGAAAAGGACTTGAGAGAGACAAGAAAGAGCCTTGGAGCTTTATGAAGTCAAGAAACAGCTATTAAGCCCTTCCTATGTGCCTGGCACTGTTCTAAGGGCTGAGGATATGCAGAAATGCAAAAACAAAAAACTTCAAAAAAATAGAAGCCAGTTCTTTCTCTCAAGGAGGTCACGTTCGAATTGGGGAGATGACAAGCCAACAGCTAAATGCAAACAAGATATACATACATACACACACATACATATATATATATATGTATGTATGTATGTATGTATGTATGTATAGGATGTAATGGACAAAATCTCGGAAAGACGGGGCTAAGGTTAAGGAGGCCTGGGAAGGGACTTCTTGTGGGTGAAACTTGAAGGGAGGGAGCTGGGGAAGCCAGGATGGGAAGATGGGGAGGGAGCGCATTCCAGTCAAGGAAATGCCTGGAGTTGGGAGATATGAGGAACAGAGTCACCGGATCACAGAGTATGGGGAGAAGATGGAGGTCTACAAAGGCAGAAAAAGCAGGCGTAACCACAGCAAGCATTTATATAGTACTTTGGGGGCACCTAGTTGGCAGAGTGGATAGAGTACTGCATCTGTAGTCATGAAGACCTGAGTTCAAACCTAGCCTCAGATACTTACTAGCTATGTGACCCTGGGCAGGTCACTTAACCCTGTTTGCCTCAGTTTCCTCATCCGTAAAATGAGCTGGAGAAGGAAATGGCACAAATCACTCTAGTCTCTCTGCCAAGAAAACCTCAAATGGAGTCAATCAAACAATGACAACATATAATTTTTTGAGGTTTACAAAAACTTCACCAATATCTCATTTTGTCCTCACAACAGCCCTGGGAGGTAGGTGCTGTTATCATCATCATCCCATTTTTACAGCTGAAGAAACTGAAGCAGACAGAAGTGACATGACTGGGGTCACATAGCTGAGGTCACATTTGAACTCAGATCTTCCTGATTCCAGGTGCTCTTACCCACTGAGTTATCTTGCTGTCACAGGTTATGGATAAGATTTTTAATGGGG